>OX421979.1:19409513-19941595 GCA_949128135.1 Parasteatoda lunata
AAATCTTTGTGTTCGACATGTGTTTTTAACATGTTTGCTTGTTTTTGCTCCTCCTTGTAAGTGGTTAAAAAACTTACTTTCTGATTTATTTATTAATATTTTAGAACAACATTTACTTTGAAAACATATTTTGTCAGCATCAGGCTGCAAAAGTAAAATAAAAATTGTATTGCATTGCATATTTTTATCATTCAACGAAACATTTCTCAAAGAAACATAAGAAAACCTGCAAATATACGTCCAAAAACTTCCTTCAATAATCCCATTTTAAAAGATAGCGAGTCTTCTATAAAACCGATACATAAAATCAAAATAAAAACATTTAACGACACACTACAGAAACATAAGAAAATTTAGTACATACAGTGCGCAAAATAAATAAAAAAATGACACACCCTGAATAATTTTTCATGCTCAAAATATGGGGGACAGCCTCAATTTGGAAAATATGGCCCCAATAGTTTTGGCAAAAGCGCAGTCGGATCGCTTAATTCATTTTTTGCCTATTTAGTTATAAACTCGTAACACTTTAAGCAGTTCGAAAAATAAGTAAACTTCTATCCACGTAAAAAAAAAAAAAAATTAATAAATCCTCATTTTCCTTTTTTATTAATTTATTTTATGGTTGAAAAGTTTTTGAATTGTAATGTATGCAAATGCTTAATAATTTTAAAGAATATAATTTTAAATAACAAAGTTTCAACGAAATCGGTCGAATAGTGCTGGAGAAATCAAATTGTACTAAATATACGAGTTTTTAAAATTTTTATTGATAAAAAACTTTTTGACTCATTTCGTTGAAACTTTGCATTTTATCATTTGAAATTAAATTCTTTCAAATAACTTTTTTTTAAGAATTGGAACCTTATAATTTTAAGTTTTTTAGATTTTTGTTAAACAATCTCATAAAAATTTAAATAATTCATAAAATTTTTATCGAAATATCTTTGGATGAGCGAGTTATATATTTATCTGCAAAAGTGTTTCGATTAACTTAAAAACTTCCTTAACTAGAGCAAACTTCCTTAACTAACGCTGGTTCGAAACCCAGCCATCGCTTTTTATAAGAATTTTGCTGAATCACAGTGCTGAGGCAAAATATTGTCACTGGTTGTTTGATTCGTGGGTAAGAATCCTCTTGCCGTCGGATTAACGGTTTGAGGATTTCGATATAGCTTTCTCTAAATGCAACGCAAATGCTGGTTAGTTCCATCACGTCCTCCACAAAGGCTAGTTTGCCCCAACGCTTGTTCCAAGAGTTCCCTAGTTCCATGCTGGGTTCAAAATTGCAAGGTTACGGAGATGAACATTAATAATCGTGAACTCAAAATTTGGTAGTTTGTTCAACACCAGTTAAAAGATATAATAAGAAGACTTAACTTTCAACTGCTCTCTTGCCTAATTTATTGAGACCACATTTTTTGGATCGCGGCTACTGTTCATATTTTAAGGGTAAAGAATCCTAATTCGCAAAAAATAGGTATGTTTATTCACAGAAAATTCGTTTTTGTGTCTATTTCTTAACTTAAACTATCGTCTACTCCATTTAATTAGCATAATTAAGGTAAGACTCAAAGTATTAAGATCGAGTTGAAGTACGAAAATCTAATCATTATATCGAAAGTTATTTAGAGTGTTCCATACTTTATTTTTCACACTGTATCAAAAATATCTACCCGTGTATCTATTAAAATGTTCCTGTACAATACATTTGAATGATTTTTTTTTTAAATGAAAATCCTTTAGATAAATAAAGCTATGTCATTCTGTATAAAGAAAATGCGCTTGATTTATTCATCAAGCTCACTTTTGATGATTTACTTTTTGGTTTGATGAAACGCCCTTTCTAAACTGAGAATTAAAGCATTGTCAAAACTACCAGAATATGGTAAAATTTACCGTATTTCTGGCTCCATGGAAGCACTGAAAAAGTCGATAACTTTTGCCAAAGTGCTTTGATAAAGTTTGATAAAATTAAAAATTAAATATGGTGTTGCAAAATGTGATAAGATTTTGTAAATATATTAAAATTTGATAATTCATGAGCATGGCATAAAACCCATGTACACGTTTAAGCTTACTTTTCAGTTATTTTTATTTTTTGCTAAATGTGTTCTAATGAGAACAGTAGTTTAGAAAACCAGAGTTTCCATTTCACAGCTGCCATATGACCGGAAAGTTACCTAATAAATGGTTTAAATACTGTATATTTAATTACCAGAATTATGTTTTTCTTTTGCTAGAAAGGCCATAACTATACAGAATGGTAATTTTACCAGATTTTTTTTTCCTCCTTTCAGGAAATGTCGCCAAGATCTCTAGCTTCAATATGCATTTAGAACTTCGAAATTTTTAGAGGGTAAATAAAGCTTTTATCACCAAAAATGTAGTCAAGTTGGTGATGTTTCATACATCATTGAGAACGTGTTACCTTCGCCTGTAAATTGTTATTGCGTGCTTTTAAAAGACATAAAATGTTAAATGAGGATTTTGAGAAAAATGGTGCGTGATAAACAAAAAATATATAATTACAGATTCATTATTTTCAGCCAAAATATTAAATGAATCAAGTTTTTTTTTCTAAAGGACATTTTTCATAATAATTTTTTATCTCCGAATTCTCCAGTTATTTGCATAAGAAAATGAGTTAATAATTTTCTATTGTATATATCAGTGTTTATATTAAAAATCATTATCATTTTTATCTTTCATGCACTTCAATTAATTAATAGACCTTTGTCAAACGACCAGAAGAGGTATAAAAAGAGATAACTAGACTATGTTCAGCCACCCATTTTTCAGCCCCAAGTCGAAGTAAAAAACTCTGAACACAAGCAATAAACCTGAAACGAAAAAAAAAGTTCGCAAAATACTCGTCCCTGTTACATTTTTTTGATCACTACTCAAACAATTTCAGAGCTGTTTGTAAGGGTATATTAATAAATGGATAATCTAATTTCACGAAACTTTCCCTGTTTCTAACCTGTAATAATGTTAAATATGTGTTAATAACCTGTTTCCTGGTATTTGTTCCGAGAGAACATTTCGTCAAAGAGACAAAATAACAATCGTCATTTCCTCAAGGAAACCAAATTCGTCCAGTTTTCATTCTAGTTTCGTCATTCCACACTAGAATTTTTATTCTAAAATTATGGTAAAATAACTGACAGCAGTCTGCCTTTTCAATTAACTGAAACGTTTACGGTGAAAAGCACTTTTTTACCTTTAAGGTTTCCAAACCATTTACACTTAGTATGGTTAGAAACCCATGAAAAGAAAACTATAAGGATTTTTAATGATTTACAACTAGCATAGTTTCAAAACCGTAAAAAATAAGTTACGATACTGGAAACAGTTCGTGTATTGTAGGGAATAAAGGAAATCTTGTTGTGTTAACACTTTGGCACGAACCCCCGTTTAGTCTGTCATGACATTGAGACAGGTTACCCCTATCGGCTATAATGAGTACCAAGCTGCAAGAATGCGATAAAATTCCTGTTGTTTAACCGTATTAGGTGAAAGTAGTTAATAACCAGTTTTTCTTCCAATTGATAGTTTAAATACCATTCTACTTATGGTTATTAGACGGTTTTGTTTGAATATGGTAAAATAAAAACTAAATAAATTGTTATTTAATTATTTTTTCCGAGAAATTTTTAACTGTTAGTTAACAATCTCCCAGTAAGCACTGCGGTGAGGTTTCAAGTTGAGGAAACTTTTTTTTCATCTTATGTTAGAGAGGTCACGTTTCGTCATAAATCACGAAATAATTAAAATTAATGAAATACATCTCAGGAATTGCTGAATCGCCAAAAATGGGAGTTTTATTTCTGTGAGTGTAGGGGCAAACAGAGCATTTGCTCAGAGTCCCAAGTGGATGATAATCACTTTTTTTTTGTATTAAAATTATTTTATATTAAATATTTTTTATTTTATATTAGTTCTTTCGTCAAAAAAAAATATTTGCACTATTGAAACTAGCAAATATCTGTTTTTATTTTATCATATAAATTTCAGAGAATACAGAAATTTTTACTTTTAGTCTAAGTTAAAAAAATTTCCATTCACTAAAAAAATATTAATAGAGTATCTAGTGCTAGAACAATTGAAAAAACGTACAAGAAAATTCATCATTACAAGATGAAACTACAAGAAAAAAACTAGTGTACAGTTCATTTTTTTTCCAGCAATCAAGCATTCCTTTCTAATAATTACCTAAATTTTGATACTGTTCCTCGTTTTTGTTTCTATAATATTATTTAGAGACCACGTAATATATGCATTTTTCTCTCATGTTTAAAAAAACATTTATTAAAAACGTTGCTTAATAAACAACCTCAATAGTATGTTTGAGACAATTTTAAAAATAAATCCAATGTTGCTCATAAAAATGTTAAGTTCTACACATAATATCCTATTTCTAAGTACTACCTAATTTCACTTTAACAAAATATATATTTAATAACTTTAAAGATGGTTTGAATAAAGATCTTTTTTGTACAAAATGAAAATATATGTTATTATAATAATTATTTCTGTTAAACTTTTAGTAATTTTGCAGTCGCTATTACCACTTAATAAAAGAGCATTAAAATTATTCTTGTACATTTAAGAATAACAATTCTTGCTATGAAAGCAGAAATTATTATGACGATATCGCCTTATCTCCGTGGTTTTATTACATCACTTAATTTAATTTTTATTACAGTTGTGTGTGTAGAAGCAAGTTAAACTTATATCCAAAAGCTATTTATGATTAAGATTGCTTCAAAGCTCTTTCCATTGCGTTATTACGGTTACATTAATAAATGCTCATAAACAGTGATCAGTATACTTCAACTGGTATCAGGGGACAATTCCGCCAAACATAATTCTGGAAGATTCACGCTCATTAATGGGATCTAATCAGAATTCCGAATCCCTAACTAGCTTAAAGTAATAAACATATGTAACTATGCAACGAGCATTCCAACCTATCTGCATTATTTTATAACAAACAGTTTGTAAATTGATGTTAACATGCGAATGGTCAACAGTAGAATCACCATCACATTCTAGCTTAGGACTCATAAGTGGATGGATTGTTATAATGCTGAAACGCCATTTAGTAATATTTTAGAGAAATATTGTGATAATTTCTGTCTCCAGTATCTGTTGACAATTCTGATAATTTTACTGCATAATAAATTGAGATTATTTTATTTTAATTATTTTTATTATTATAAGGTTCTCATATATCCCGGTATCATATCCCGTGATTGCTCCTAATTCATACTTGTTTTTTTACAGCATAATAATTTAAGATTGTTTTATTGTGATTATATATTTTTATTATTATAAGATTCTGCTCACCAAATCCCGTGATTGCTTCTCATTCATTGTTGTTGTTTTTTTTTTCTCGTTTAAGAGAACGTATTTTTTTATTAAAGCAAATACCATTTTGTCAACAACATATGATTTTATTATAGTCTTAGGTACAATGCGTAAAAAAACGAACAAACCAGAATAACTTTTGATCTAATGTTGGGATTTTCAGGTAACAGGAGACTCTAACATAATAGTTTGAGGACATGACCTTAAATAACTCAATTAGTACATAAAATTAATAAAAAGAGTGCTAAATATGCTAATTGATTAGAAATTAAGCTTTCTACGTGAATTAAAAAATTTATTTTCTCAGCAACTATTAGACTGATTTCATTGTATTTTAGTTTATAAAATTGCTTTCTTTAAAATAATGTAAAACTTTGTATGCCTAACAATTCGAAATTCTTTTTCACTATTATTAAGTAAAATAAAAAAAAACAATACATAAAGGCATTTTTTAATGGAATTATCTTTGGACAAACAAATTTTATTATTGTATGCAAAATCTTTCGATTTTTTTTTTGGGATATTTCCGAGACATTTCAAAATATGAATTAAGTAGAATTAATGTTAAGGGGTTAAAACTTTCGATCGCTCTCCTAACCAAACTATTAGGACCATATTTTCCAGATTGCGGCTACTCTCTATTTCAATTGTCAAAACTTTAAATCCGTTGAAAAAAAGGCATGTTTATTAAGAAAAAGTACCTTTTTGTGTCAGATGTTGTAATTCAAAATATCGTTTACACTAAGTATTTAGCATATTTAAAGGTTCCCTCTTGGAGAGTTAGAATGAGAGAGAGAGTTAAGTCTAAGAACGTGAAAGTTTGGAAATGGTCAAATATCTCGAAAAAAATTGATCGGATTCAAATACCAATTAAAGGATTATTCTCTGGACTTAATAAGTAATAATTTTTGGGAGTAAAATCATTACAAAAATAAATTCCTTGGAGTCAACATGCGTCACCAGTTAAAAAGAATTGAGATGTTTACATTTTCTATTTGGATGACATTTGATTACGTGAAAGAAAACCTTGCAACCAAAACCCTTTCAGAATACCTACATAAAATGCGGGATATATCGAAATCGGTGTGTTTTTTTTTTCATGATAAAAGTGTTTATAGATCTGAGGCTTTAATGGCCGAACCCAAAGACGTTCATAGATGAACTATTCCTGAAACTATATGCCTCGAGAAACTAAATAAAAACTAGAAAGAAAGAAAAACAATCGGTGTGTCTTCTATGGTGATTACAATTTACCAATTCCAATTTCCTCTGTGTGAACTTCCGAGATTGCTAAATATGGAAGTATACCTTAGATCAGTGATTCTCAACCACTGTGCTGCGGCACTTTTGTGTGCCGCCAAAAATTTTAGAAATGTATATAGCAAAAATTATAGTGCTTTTTTTATTACGAGTAAAGTTTAAATTAAAGAAGAGTACTTATATATATATTTGAATATTGTAACGAAGATTTTTCACTTTCACCACTTTGTTACATATTTCTCTGTGTCTCGTTTTTGACCACAGATATTACGGGAAAAGCTCAATTTATTGCATTCGTTCGGTTTATTCATGAAAATCGGTTATTAATCAATTTTTATGTTATCGTGAGTTACCTAATTTTACAACTGGCAAACATATTTTTGATGTAATTAGTTCATATTTAGAAGAAATTAAAGTTTCGTGGAATTCATGTATTGGCATTTGCACAGATGGTGCTCCAGCTATGACTGGACATCTAAAAGGATTTTTAGCACATGTTAAAGAACTGAATGGGGTTACGCATTGTTTTTGCATCGAGAAGCACTTGTTACAAAATATTTGTCATCAGAATTGAAAATAGTTCTGAAACAGTGCGTTAAAATGGTTAATTATATGAAATCAAGACCATTAAAAAGTCGCTTATTTAGTAATTTATACCAAGCTATGGAAGCTAAGTTCGAATCCTTGTTACTACATACGGTGGTTATCTGTATGGTGGTTGTCCAGAGGAAAAGTTTTATCTCGTGTACTGGAATTAAAAGACGAAATGAAAATGTTTTTTGAACAAAATAAAAATTATGATTTTGTTCATTTGTTGGAAGATAAAATATGGTGTGCTAAACTAGCTTACTTATCAGACATTTTTGTTATTTTTAATAACATAAATTCAAGTATGCAAGGGAAAAAAGAAAATATATTAAACTCAACAGATAAACTGGTGGGATTCCAAAAACAAATAACTTTATGTAATAATAAAGCTCAGGAAGAATATTTGGAAAAGTTTGAGTCAATCTCAAAAGATTTTAATAAAACTATTCATACAATTGTTATTGACCATTTGACAACATTAGAGGAAAGAATTATTCATTATTTCCCAAATTTAGATATAAAAAAATTTGATTGGGTTCGTAATCCATTTGTGGTAACGAATACTTCTGTATTTGAATTAACTTTGAATGAAGAGGAAGAACTAATTTCGCTTTCTAACAATCGAGATTTAGTTTTAAAATATTCGGAAGAATCAATTAATTCATTTTTGATTAACATTAGAAGCGATTATCCTATGATAGCTAAAAAAAAGCTTTAAAAATATTATTACAATTTTCTACATATTATTTGTGTGAATTCGTATTTTCAATATTAACCAACATAAAAACGAAAAAAAAACTGTTAAATGTAGAAGGGGATCTGAGAGTAGCATTGTCATTTTTACGACCAAATATAAATGAAATTATCAAAAAACATCAAGCTCAAATGTTTCATCAAAAAATATCTTATTATTCATTTGTAATTAATCCCTTTATAAACGTTGTTTTTGCTTACATATTATATTATTTTATTTTACATTCCAAATTATTATCAGGAACTATTTTACGCAGTGTATTATATGTAAGTAAACAACTTTTAAACTTATTATTTTCTTTGCGTGCCGCCAAATTTTGAAATCGTTAAAAGTGTGCCGCCACAAATAAAAGGTTGAGAATCACTGCCTTAGATTAAGAAAGCATTTTCTGAGTGTATGGATATTGTATGATTTATATCTTGAACTAGATATTTCTATATAACATATATATGTCAGGTTACTTAATCTCACTATTTACATAAATAATGTCTTGTTCATGAGCACTCTAAGTAGCATAATTAGCTCTAGGTATTTCTATATAACATAAATATATGTCATGTGACTTAATCTCAGAATTTACATAGCTAATGTCTTGTTCATGAGCTCTCTAAGTAGCATAATTTGCTCTAGGTATTATCTAGATGACTTAATCTCAGTATTTACATAAATAATGTCTTGTTCATGAGCTCTCTAAGTAACATAATTTGCTCTAGGTATTATCTAGATGACTTAATCTCAGTATTTACATAAATAATGTCTTGTTCATGAGCACTCAAAGTAGCATAATTTGCTCTAGTGAAGTATAAATAGTTGAAGAAATAAGGCTAACGACTCAAATATTTTAAATCTGCGAATTTTAAATGTTTTAGAAATCAAATTCGGTACTAAGATATCAGCAAAATTTTTAAACTTGTTTATCAATGTTATTGATCCTCAATTTATGAATTGTCGTTTTCCACGTTTTCACTCATTCGTGTTTATATCATAGTAAATAGCTAGACAACATTATTTAAACATTTGAAAATTTCAATTTCGAGCAAGATGATTCATCTCCATTTGGTAATTTATTCAAGTGAAACTTCATTCATAATCTTCATTAACTGATTATAAATTAGTTTCAAAGATACGTATGCAGCCTTTCCTTGATTAACATTGGATAAATAATCCTTACTGTATGGAAAATTCTATTAGTCTTTATTTAATTATTCTTATAATGTGGGTATTTAATAGTATAATTACATTTATATTAATCTGGTCTTCAATTTCATCTCTAAATCAATTTATGGTTCGTCGACAAATTAGAATCGTGAGGAGATTTTTAACAAAGGAAGAATCTCTTTACAGATGGAATTTTTTAATAAAATTACAACTGTAGATTTAAAAATATTTTATGATGTATCTACTGATAAAATTATGGGTGCTCTTCTAATATATTTAATCAATGGAAGTAAGATAGATGAGGTTTAAATTACTTCTACTCTTACAGCAATGTATTAACTTCAAAGAATTCCTTGTCGTATGAAATTATATAGACTTACTGCGGTTCTTCAAACGGAGTAAATGAAACAAGTATCAATAATTCAAAATTAATACCGAACAATTCTACGAAATCATACCTAACACTGGAAGGCAAATATCTACGCAATTAATAAAGTTAAAATTAAATCAATGTATTTTTCAATTATTATTATTCATTGGCCTTTCCGGTGACTTTACGTTAGTAGATTTACCCAAACACGTTTTTAGTAGCCTATTCCATCAAACCACACATTAAATTTATTCAGTTTCATCTAACTCGAGGCCCACTCATGATATTTTAAAATTACCACAATAAAACAATTTTATGTTGTACCTTCAAAGGGCCACAATAAACCCAGCTCCCTTATATTAAGAAATGTATAGTATTGGTGCAGTTTTAATAGCCACCAAAGTTACTCATAAAATACTTAGTCTCTATATTAGTATATTTATTTACTATTAAAATTGCCCCAATTACTATAATACCAGTAGCGCATATTACCAAAAATAGTAAAGCATCATTGCCGTTTATAATAGTATGGCAGTTTTTTTACGTTTCCGCTAAATGAATTAATATCACTTCTCCATCAGTTTGGATTTTTAATGTGTTAGTTTACTTTATTTTTATTTCAATTAGCACTGATTATCAAACTTTTCTAAGCACCGTTTTCGTCAAAATTTATATGACAATTTTTACCATTGCTTAATTAATTCTTATTTACAGCGAAAGTCTTATTATTTTTTTCCGATTTTCAATTAGTTCCTATCACCAAACTTAATTGACCATCATCGGTGTCAAAAATGATATGGGAATTTTTTTATGTTTCTCTTAAATAAATTAGTACCATTTCTTTATTTATTTTGATTCTTAGAAAAATAGCTTATTCTTGTAGTTCTATTAGTACCCATTTACAAAATTAATTGCGCATCACTGGTGTCAAAAAAGGTATGATGATTTTTTACTTTCTTTCTAAGCAATATAGCAGTATTTCTCCATTAATTTTATATTTAGTACACTGTTTTTCCTTCTCTCCAAGTATTTCCTATTCCTATCACCAGAAATAATTGAGCATTCTTAGCGTGAATAATTATAGTGCGATTTTTTAAGTCTTACATTTTTACGTACAAAATGAACATGCAGATAGCTTTAGGAATACTAATTTGATGACGTAGTCTGCTTATACTACAACCTTCTTATTGATCATTGAGTCTATTCGACATAATGAATAATCTATATTATATAAAACGCTAATACGTACGTATGTATCAATAAAATCGATGATATTTCTTTTCTCGCGTTGGCAACAGTTTTCATTTTTAATTGTAGGCGTTTTGTTTTTAATTGTATGCGTTTTGTACAAATCTCTAAACTTTTTTTTTGTATTTATCCACATAATTAAGAAGTTGTGAACTCATTACATAAACACAATAGCATTTGTCTTCGATTCTCACCGAATTCTAACCGAATATGGGTGTGCCACATCTCCGATTGTCGCCGAGAAAAAAACGGTTGGTTGGTTTTGAGTTTTGAAATAGTTCCTTTTCATTGGCAGAAATGAGAAGTGCTATGCTATTTGAAGTACTTTGTACAACAAAATAAGATTCTTTTCACAACACTTAAATATTTACTTTATTTTCTTCATATATAGAGAGAACAGTCGGCAAAGAATTCTGTTAGGTTAAAAACATTTCGCTAAAAACAAAAAAGAAAAACGAATTCTAAAAGAAATAAAAATAAAAAACTCAAAAAATAAAAATGCTTTTACCAGCCATAGAAATTTTTGAAAGTTAACTTAGCAACATAAATCAAAATGACATACAAGTGCAGCTAGATCAAAATTATAAAACTTGAGCACTTGACGTAAAACTATTGCTATTTTATTTTGAGTTGAGCGCTTTACTATTCCACGTTTTGTTATGGCGTTTTGTTTTTAATTGTAGACGTTTTGTACAAATCTCTAAACTTTTTTTCGTATTTATCCACATAATTAAGAAGTTGTGAACTCATTACATAAACACAATAGCATTTGTCTTCGATTCTAACCGAATATAGGTGTGCCACATCTCCGATTGTCGCCGAGAAAAGAACGGTTGGTTGGGTTTGAGTTCTGAAATAGTTCCTTTTAATTGGCAGAAATGAGAAGCGTTATGCTATTGCTATTTTATTTTGAGTTGAGCGCTTTACTAATCCACGTTTTGTTATATTATTAGTTATGAGTTAAATGCTGTTTTATTATTTCATATTTTAAGTTAATATTTTGTTTTATTTTAAGTTAAATTTTATTAGAGTTAAATTATGAATCTTAATAATCTACGTAGGGTATATAACAATCTACGAAAAAGAGAGAGCCGCACGAATGAAACTCCAGAAGAGCAATATCAACGGAGAACAATTAGAAATGCTACAGAACGAGCACGACGTTCTAATGAAACAACTGTAGAAAAACATCAACAAAATAAAGGTTTAGAATTGCTTCGGAGAAATTTGAATTTTTAACAATGACTTAAACAAAAAGTTTTATTTTAACTGACAAATACTATATTATAATTTTAACTTTTTCTATGACTATACTCATTTTCATACTCTTTTCTTTGTTTTTTATACATTTTATATTTTTGTGATAAAATAAAAAACGTATAGTTGTTCTGCTTCTGAACACTGATGATAACGCAAAATGATGGGCTTCATCAACAATCTAAAATATATACATTTATTTTACAAATTCCATATTATTAGGGTTTGCGCTCTTCAGAGAATTAAAAATACAAAATTATCTTCATCGAAAACGATGCTTTACATCCGGCGTTCAGTGGCAGACTACTATTGAGTATTGAGTATAGTAAAGTGCTGCGAGCTCCCTGCTTTCGCTTATAGCTCAGCGTATCAATAGGTAAGGCTAAATTTAGCCTATCAAGATTTATATGAGCTCTGAGGCTCTTCTTCCAATTCAACATGCTTCCACCGAGTCCAACAGGGAAGTAGGCAGACTACTATTTCATATTGTTTTATAACACATGGCTTTAGCCCTCTGATGGGAAAGACTTTAAAACAAAACTTACAACAGTTACTTTTCTCAACAACTGAAATTTAGAATTATGAGATTAAGAAAAATATGCGAACTGTTTGCAATTTCAAATTAATATTGAAATGTAAAGATTTAGAACTTTCTACAGTGAAAAGTTCTCGGAACTTCAGTGTTCAAAAAAGTATACAAAAGCTAGACGTTAAGAACGTACCCAATGAGCGAGCAAAGCGAGCATCGGATTGCGAAGCAATCCGAAATGAACTGCGAAAGCAGTTCCGGGGGTTGGCGAGCGCCAGCGAGCAGGGGGCGAAGCCTCCTAGTAAATTATTAAATGTACCATGAAGTTCATGTAACAACGTGCTATAAACTTCTGAGAGCTATAAGATGGCAAACATAACTGATGTTATCCTATGAAGAAAACAGAATTGTATCCAATTTAATTTTTATCAATGGCGTTTTCTAATACAATTAAGAAAATTGCTTTTTTCAAACGTCCTTTCCGAACTATTTAATTAAAATTTTATGCTCTTGTGCCAACAGTGACCTTTTCCGTGCTTCAAAGTATTAGTGTGCCAATTTTATTCTCTGTACGTCAGATGGTTTAGTAGTCTATAATAGCAGGCATATGAACTAAATAATTAAACATTTTCCAAATGATGTTTGGCGAGCTTTCTTGCAGAGGATGAAAGTCATTAACAGTGTTTTTCAAAGATTTATCACCAAAGAAAATAAAAAATAAAAACCACACTTTTACTATTTTAAAACAAATGGCGAAGCTTTAACTTCCAATGATTCGCAACATCTTGCTTCTAATAAATTCTCTGTCTTTTAAAACAAATAAATAACTTAAATATTTTAAGTATCATTTAAATTTATTTTAAAACTCCACAATTGTCAAGAATTGTCACCGAGTTAAAAGTTATCAAAATGAATAAAACTCAATTTCGGCAAATTTTTATAAGCCCAAAAATTCAGCTTTGGAGTATAACTTTTTAGATATTTAAAACTTTAATTACAAATTATAAAGTAAATTGTATGTTGCAGGAAGTTTATGATTACCACTCGTTCAAGAAGGTGTTGATTGACGTATTTTTAGTTGTCCATATATTATTCCAGATTTTTGTAGGCAAAAGTGGTGTAGATAATAAACAATAGGAACTGCTTTGATGAAGAACTTCATTCGATAAATAGCACAAATATTTTATTTCAGAAACATGAAATGATACTGTGCTCTAAAGTAAAAAGAATATTCATTTTTATATACATATAAATTTATAAACTTTTCTAATTGTTGATTCATGTATTTCCTATTGTTCATATTTTATGCCAGAATGATACAGGCCAGCAATTATTATCGTAAACTGCTTAAACGAAAAATCAAATTATGATTAACTATAAAAATATATGATCTCTAGAGTAAAGAGAAATGTTAATTTTTTTGTACACATGCGTTAATAAAAATACAACATTTAGAAAATGGTCCGGAGACTAGGGATGCAGATCTAAGCCCCACAGCATACCTCTGTGCATCCGGAAAACAAAAATTCGAGTTTCATGTGTACGTTAGCATAGTTTTCTCCAAGGAAAATTAAGGAATCCATGTATTGGCTATTAATTCATTAAATTTAATGCCAAGGATCTTTTTCTTAGCCTTGCGTATTCAAATGTGTTGTCGGAAAAAAATCATGAGAAATAATAACGAATTCTAATGAATCCAAAACATTAGCAGCCATATAACGCTTTTCGAATTCTATGCTTATGTGTTGGGCAGATGTAGAAGGAGACTCTAAGAATAGATTTTCTTCCACACTCAATTCAAAATTGTGTCATTTTTAGATTACCTATATTATTAACGTAGGAAAAGATTAAATAAGATAATGATTAAGTTTTTAAATGCTAGGAAATTTGTTATGCATATTTTAGCATGAAAATAATTTTTTTCGTCTTTACAATGTTTTGTTTTATATCATATTGATGTGCTTTGTGCAGCTTTCGGAGATGGCATTAAGATCGCTGGCTAAAATAGTTTAAACTTCAAACAATAGTCATGAATAACTGTTGCAAACTCATAACAGTTACGGAAATATCATATTATTCGCGAAATAAGGTTATTAGGGATTTTAGTCCCGTCTCACACATAGATCGAACTGAGAATGTGATACACGATGCTTATCTGGACTAGTAATCATATGCTGTCGTAAGATCAACTTTATGGACGCTGGAAACAAACTATCGTTGTCCCTGATTATTATTGCACATTGGCTGTCATAGGAACCAATGATTATACATTGGACAGTGGGTATGGGGTCCCTGGTTAATCCCAAATTTAACATCTACTCTCATGAGGATCAACTTCTCATACATTGCAAAGTGGGTGTGGGACCCATGATTAATCCCACGTTAAACATTCGCATCCATAGGGATTGACTTTTTAGACGTTGGAAAATGGATATGGGATTCTTGTTTTATCCCACATTAAGCATTTTATAAACTTCTTAAACATTGCAAAGTGAGTATGGGATCCCTGATCAATCCCAAATTAATCACTCGCTGTCATAGGAATCAACTTTTTAAACATTGGAAAGTGGGTATGAAGCTCCTGATCAATCCCACATTTAACGTCCACTGCCATGAGTATCGACTTCTTAGACATTGCAAAGCGGGTATGGGACCCCTGATGAATGCCACGTTAAACATCATCTTCCATAGAGATTGACTTTTTAGACATCGGAAAGTGGGTTTGGGGTTTCTGATTAATCCCACATTAGACATCCGCTATAGATCGACATTTTTGACATTAAAACAGATTAATTGCAGTTCAAAAACGAAGAGAAAAATAATAATAAAATTTAGTTCATAAAAAAATATCTATTCGTGTTAAAAGCTTACTTCTCAATATGAGTTTCTCTTGTTAAATAAAGATGAAGGAATTTGTAAAAAAATTTAAAAGATCCATGTATTACATATTTTTAGCTGAAAATAAATCGAATTATTTAAGAGGAAAAGAAAATTCTACATTCTTTATTGAATTAGGAAAGTAACTTTTGATAAAAAAAATATTCTTTATAAAAACATTAACAAATAAATCCTCGACCGCATGCAAAAATATTTTTTTGTTAATATATTTTGTTTACAACAAAAATAAAAAATTCTGGACAAAGTTTTGTCGGTAGTTTCTCTATATTTGATTCTTATAAAAACCTGTATCAAGAAAAGCTATGTCTCGGATTCCATTTATTTATTTTATTATCTTTTTTTTCTAAAAAAGGAAAAACTCTTTTTCAATTTTACCTACTTCAATCTTACAGTTGTCGAGTTTATAAGTTCGTCTCGGAAAAAAATATTTATAATAACTGACAGCATCAATTCAGAAAACTAATAAATAAATTGAATGTGCGATTTCTATATACAGCAAAATATTAAAATATGTTTACCCTTTTCGAATGGTTTTGTTGATGGTGTTTAATTCCTAAAATATATTGAAGTTTACAATCTAGTCTTTTTTAATTTGATCGTAACAAAAACTGTAAAAACATTCCAATTATCCCATAATTGAATAAACAAAAATGCGAGTTTATCCTTTGTTATAAATACAAGCTAAAAATATATAAAAAAAAATACCCTCTTACCTTTTGTTTTAATCTTTATTTTTCTGATTATTGTTTACCCTGATGTTTGCATATCTATCACAAGGTATATAAGTATTTTAGCAATATAGGGGTGGGGGGAAATATCGGGCTGCTGAAATTCAAAGACCTGTTGGAACTAAAATGTTTCACCTAGAACTGTTTGATTTAGCTCAGATATTCATTGTTTATTGCATATATGTGTTACGGTTAACGTTATAAATTCGTTTAATATTAATACGAAACGGTCAATAATAAAACTAACCACTTCTTTTTATTCAAAGTGAGAAATATCGCAAATTATTCACTTTAACCGGTTATTATTAATAATAACTATTGAAGTTTGGTTAATATGATTAAACAGTTTATATAGAATCGGGACGTGGGTGTGTTTCTTTGTATATGGTTTATGGTTAAGTGATAAATCTGGTTTTTACTAATACTAACCGATCAAAGTTAATAATAACTGCTTCGTTTGGTCAAAGTGCGAAGTGAAAAGATGAGATTTCCGTATCAATATATCTTTCTCCATAATTTATACATGTGTTACGGTTAATGTATAAAATACGGGTTTTCAAACGGTCAAGGGTTGTTAAATACGGGACAAAGAGTTTAGTACACTATTACTAAACTCTTTGTATCTATTTAGGAGCTACAGTTTTGTGTAAAGGGTATTCAAAATTTCTGCAAAATATGAAATTAAGACTTTTTGTGCTTGGGAAAGAGACCCGTAGTAAATTTTGTCCATGGGACCGCGTTAAACTTTTGTTTAGCTTTGGATGCCATTGTGTTTTTCCTCTGTAGCACTGCAGTTTTTTGTGGGCCCAGCATTGACACAAATCAATTGACACAAATCAAGATCCAGATCGAGTAGTACCCGGTTCTTAACCCCGAGCAGAAATGAAAATAAAATACAGTGCTACTTATTGAACTAAATCTTTATTGTTTGTTAGGTTATGAATATCTCCTGTTGTATAAGTTAAACGAAAAGTGATTTTTCCCATTGTAATTATCTTAAAAGCAAAAGAGATTTGACTTAATGAAACAAACTTATCAATCCAGACGTCGTGAATTAATCAACAATGACACGCCAACATGGCAGGTCTTTTTTTCTTGACTAATGAAGTGTAACTCAGAATTTCTCCGTTAGAAAACAGCATTAATTTCGCCAACATTGAATTAACCAGTCTTACCCATCTACCCGGTTTCACCCTGTTCTCTCCCATGTATTTCTCACCCGTGATATCTAAGATTTTCCACAGTTTGAAATCTATAACTTAAGCAGTGCCATTTGTTAGTTTGAAAGTTTCCGATAGTTCGATAAAAAGTCAAACAACTAAAACCCTTATTTTTGTGAACTATTATAGCCTTTACTGAAATAAAAAAAATTTAAAATTGTCTACCCACCTTTGTCCAGTTTTCTGCTTTGCCATTTAAAATTCAGACGCTAGTTATCATTTTTACCACGTTTATATTAACTTGCCTTCGTGTATGTCTGTTCGGGTGGAATTTTATAATCCATTTCAAATTAACTTCCCGACTAACTACAGACTTCAAATTTGGCACATTGTACAGAATTGGATGACACTGCATGAAAATGAAGAGAAAGAAGACATACATAGTGAAATAAAATTAAAATTTTCGTGATTTTCTTTTGTTGTCGATTCGATTATTCCAAATTAGTGTCACATGTCAGTTGAAAATTTTTGTGTACAGTGAGTGAAAAAATAGAGATTTTGGAAGCAAGTACAAAAAAAAAATCAAAATAAAAAATAATATTTTTAAAAACCACGTTTTTGTAGTGGAGAATAATAATTAAAAAATAAAAATTTAAAAAACGTGGGGCGCATGAAATACATAACAGTACATATACACATACATACACTTATATTTTTACTCTTACACATGCACAGCCACATCCACATACGCATGCATGTACACAAACATATTACACATGCACATCCACATTCAAATGAAATTACAATTACAGATATACATACACGTATTCTCATGAGCAGACAAACACACACTAATATAACATTACTGTTATGTATTTCACGCTCCCCACGTTTTTCAAATTTTTATTTTTTATTTTGATTTTTTTAAAAGATAGAATTTGTATGCATCATAAAATGCTAATATATATATATATATATATATATATATATATATATATATATATGTAGTTTTATAAAGTATATTTCTACCATTAATCAATGAAACAAGGGATATTATAGCATTTTACCCATAGTTCAACAATTTAAGAACACTTTGTTAACAAAAGAGTCAATAGATAAGAGTAGCTGATGCGTTTATTAAACTTCTGTTGCTGTTTAAAAATATTGACTTTTAGCCTCATGTTGACATAAAAATTTTTGCTTTTTATAAGAAGCACTCAGCTTGAAGCATTCATTCATCTTTTAAAACAAAAATGGTATTTCAGTTGAAGTGGGAGTCAGTATGATGAATCGACTTGTTTTTAAAAGAAAAAATACTTTTAACTTTAATGTACTTTCTTCATTCGGTCTATTAAAAGAGAGGCTTTTATTTCCTTAAAAGCAGCAGCCTAGAATAATGGTTTAAGAACATAACTATCAGAAATTCAAAGAAAAGAATATTTAAAGAACAGATTTAGGTTTAAAAATAAAAAAATATTGTTTAAGGTTTTGTATGTTTCAAAGATTGCTTGTATCTTGAGTGCGATTTTTAGAAGATCATAAATAATGGAATTTGTTGACAAATATTTGTTATGCTTTGTAATATCTTGACCCTTGATAATTTCACGTGTCATACAAATATGAATTACAAAACAGATTTAGACAAAACGGCATTCTTTTAAAATATTTAAAACTTGACAAGTATTTTTTTTTTAATTTATCATAATAATTTAATTGAAAAAAAAGTTTTAAAAACCTTACCCTCTCTTGAACTTTGCGAACATAAAAACGGATAATTGAAATTTCCAGTCTTAACTCAGCAATAAATTTTAGAGGAATTCGCACAGAAAAAGTTTTTGTAGAATTATCTAGATTAATGCAACTTTTAGAAAAAAATAAAAGAAACATCTTAAATAATCTAGAAGATATGAAAAAAATCCAAGAAATGTAAATATACGTTATTCATATCGGAATTCAAGTACAATTAACTTGTATTGTAATATGTTTTAAGATAATGTAATGATAGTTTCCGTAACTGTAGCATTAAAAAATTGCTGTACTATAAATTGTTTTACATCAGTTTCGTGAAACCAATTTGAGAAAAAAAACGTTAAACCATAGCTGCAAACTTAGTTTACTCTGAAAAGAATTCACTTGTGTTCTAATAAAATAATTGACAGTTATTGTCCGGTATTTATACCAGTAACATGTCCAACAAGAAACAGGAACTATTTTGAATTATTCTGAGCATTCAGTAACCTTCTGTGAATAAATCTACAACTTTGAACTGTAACGGAGCTGTGTTCTTTTAAATTACATTTAACTATGGAACTTGGCTTAAGTGATCTAGTACCGCCATCTATCCTTAGAGATGGGTAGTATTAGATTCTGCCATTTAATGAAACGAAAAGGGACAAATCAAGTTATGTTTCATGCAATATATATATATTTATATAAAGTTCAACTTATAAAAACAATGTAAGTGTACATGTGGTCTGAAAAAGCGTGGTTGCTAGGGCGTTGAGTTCGTGTCCAAGAGTTCGTAAGTTCGATCCCAGCCGGCTGAAGACTCCTCGTGTAGTAAATGGAGGTTGGTGCACGTTAAATATGCCATGTCTCAAAATCCTCCAAGTTCCATAACAAATCAATGCCTCTGGAGGTACTGAAGTTGATCGTTACCTGATTCTGGTAAAAATTACGATCTGCAGATGAATAAATGGATGTAACAAAGGGTAAAAGGGTATGTCTTCAAAACCAGGCTGTGACGTGTGCGTGCCTGAATAGATAGAGCTACTAAAAAGGAAGAAACGCACCTTGCATTAAATTCACTTGGTTCCACCAAGCACTCTTGCTAAGAATCAGCAAGCGACATTTGAAACAACAACAAATGAACGTGTTTTGCCTCGGAAAACAGAAAAAATCATTGAACTTAGTAAACTTTTGGAAATAAAGCTTATTTATCACAGAAACCTGATGGGGGAAAAAATGCTGGAAGAAATTTTCTTTTTTATATTATTTCAGTGTTAGGTAGCGTTCTTTTAATTATAAATTTAAAATAATTTTGAATTGAAGTATTTTGAGAATTTCCCTTACTGTTTAAACACATGACAATTTCTGTAACAACAGTAATTTACATGAAACCTGCTTTGTAAGAATCATGCAGAAATTTTGTATTTAAAATCTGTAGTTTTAAGCTTTATTTAGTAAGAACTTATAATGATAAGTGCGAACAATGGCTTTGTAATCCCTAGAAAAGGTAATCTGTCGTAAACTTTAAGTCAGCGTAAAGTAAAGCAGTACATTTAAGCTACAAATTCTTGACTTCACATTTTTCAGAAGAATTATAGCGACTCAATTACACTTACTCGAAAAGTATACTATGAAAATTTCGTTAAAAGCGCTCCTAATTTTCTTAGTGATTCAACGAGATTAAAACATTCCATCATTGATGTAAGACATTAAAGTTCTAAAACAATCTTATCTTGTATCGTAAAGGATGAACATAGCGATAAAAGCTCTTTCTACATCAATTCGTGAATATTGCTGCTATATGAAGACTTAGTTACTTTAATAAAGTGAACTTAAAGCTTTGAATTTTGAGAAAAAAAACGAATTCATATTATACTCTGATCTTTTAAGGCACGTGCTTCGAAAAGGAAAGGCTTTATTGATATCTTTAAAAATCTATATTATATATAACTCTAACACACATGCTGTCACGAAGCCGAGGAAATTTCTTTCTTTGCGTTGGCAACGAAGAGTTGAAAGTTATTGATCAAAAAGCTTCTCAAAAATGTCAAGTTGAAATCAAAATTTTTCTAATAAATTAACAGTGATATTGATATCACAAAAGTATTCTACTTTAAACATTTTAATAACCAGATAATTTTATTTAAATTACAAACCTAATTATATTTAAATTACAATTACAATTAATAACAAACGTAATTAAATTTATTTAAATTTTTTTAAGTGACTGCCGCTTCTAACTTTGTAGGCTGCTTTTCGAATCCGATGAAAAATTTACCATAGGTTTGCCATAAAACAAATCACCATACGGTATCTCTATGGGGTTTTGCCCATGGTGAAAGTTTACTATAAAATTTCTCCTTAAACGAATGGCAAAGTTTTTACCATATGAGTATAGCAAATTTTTGATATACGTATATGGCAAAAGTGTATGGTAGAATTTTACCATAGATGAAACCTGAAACCCCACTGGTATTCTGTGTAATTTTTTTTATATAATAAATTTTTGCCATAAAACTATGTTGTGCTATATACTATAAAATTTTCGCATAGGCTGTTTTCCATGGAAAATTTCTTCACAGCCCTATGGAATTTTATCATACAACTACATATAGGCAAATTTATGCGTAGGATAAGATTAGGATTTATGCGTAAATTAAGATTTGCGATTAAGTAATTAAACATATGAGAAATAATTTTATCGGAAAGCGAAGGATAATATACACGGATGATTCAAATCTTTAGGGCAAAAATTCATTAGAAAACAATATGAATAATATGAGTAAAAGTTATATGAGTAAAATTGATATGAGTAACTGAAAAAAATAGGAATGGACATACAGCTTTGTAGTTTCTCTACTGAACATTAATTCAACATTAAGCCTAACATCAAAGATCCAGCTCGATATCGTAGAAGGACACAGAGTATAATTCTTGATATTAGTGAAATTCACACAACATTATTATAGCCGCGAGAGTCAATTTTTTTTTCTAGATGCTTTTCAAATCAGTTTAATCCATAATCAAGTTGTTTATAAAATAAATCAAGCTCAAAAATTTCGAAAAACGTTGTCGAAACTAATAAGATATAGATTAATATCAGGAAGGTTTAAAATCGATTTAGTTAGAAAAAAAAATCTAAGTCTCTTTGGCTGAATGCTGATCCTTCGAAGTATGGAAGTAAATTTTTGCAGTATGCATACGACAAAAGTGTTGACATTTTATCAGGGGTGAAACCACATTGGAATACCCTCTGGTATTTCTTTAAATGGCAATTTTTATCTTTAAATAGAAAATTTTAAAATTTAAATGGCAATATTTTAATAACATAATATTATAATATGCTACAGCTTTTGATTATATTTTTTCACTGACTATGATAAGATGTATTCACAGTCCTATGGAAGTTTAGGAATTAACTATATATAGAGAAATTTATACATCAAGAAATTCACACGTATACAATAATAAATAAAAATATATACAGCAGGCAGAAAATATTTAATATTAACTATATAAAAAGAAATATTAATGAAGAAGCAAGTAAAGTCTTCAAAATAAGTTGCTGCCGTTTAATACCGTGCCACAATTTTTAACTTTATCAATTTTAATTGTTTTCGTTTAATTAATCATTTGCTAACAAAATAAACAAACTGTCTTCAAAATATGGTCAACATTAAATATAAAACTACAGATAGCTTCTTCTCAAACTAATATACCATCTTAAATCCATAATAATCTGTAACAATCGAAATGAAAATGGTAAGAAAATACAAAATATTAAAATACTTGATTAAATAACTAAACATTTTAGAAAAAAATATACATATGCCTAATACATTTATTAAAGAGAGACCTCAGAATAAAACTCCATTAATTAACTCTTTTACTTACCATGCAAAAATATATTTAACTTATTTGTGTAATATTTTGCATCACACGAAAAGTAATTTTAAAGTTCATGGACACTAACTCAGCTGGAAAATTAAAATATTTTTGGAAATATTTTCATGTTTAATTTTTCTCAGATTGTGATTCAAGGAGGCCAAATGGGAAAAAATAAATCACGAAATCTAAATTTGCATTAGGACGCACGTAAAAGATCATTTGTTCTTTAAAGAAGAGTTTCTTTAAGAAGTTGACTATATTTGTTGAAATGATTTTACAAAGTATAATTTATTACTAATGAAATAAATATATTAAAAAAACGTGGAATATTTCAAAGTAATAAAGAAAAAATACATTTCAAAATTACATTTGATTATTAAAAACATAAATAACATTCAGAAGATATTTGCTTTTACAGATTTTACTATTTTAATGTAAAATTGAAAATTACTTTACTTTTTTTCGAATTTTCATTTTTTGCTACTTTCCAGTTATTTTAAGTTTGGATAAATCTTATATTATGTCATAGATATTGAACATTATTGAGACTAACAACTTCCAAAGACCGTTATGCCATTGACGTTACTTGATGGTTAAACACATGACGTGTCTTTTGCGTAATTTCTCACTTCAATTTCTATTCCGCAATTGTTTTTTTGTTTTTTTTTACTTTTTTATATTATGGCATAAATATACAGAGTCCACGAAAAAACCTTAAAACGGTTGCACTACTCTCTCTTTACATGCATATTGGTTTCCCTCTTCTGTAAAAAAATATATTTGATGCTTAAGTCAGCCTACCTATGTAGTGATTTCATAAATTTATATTGCGTTTGGATTAGTCCTCGTTTAAAAACGAATTTTTTGAACTTAATGACAATAAATTTTTGAAAAGAGACATTAAAACCCACCGTGCATAAGTGTCGTATCTACAAATTTAAAAAAAAAAAAAAAAAAAAATATGCTGGAAATAACAGATCAAAAGTTTAGCATACACTACATGAAATAAAGAAACTATTTAAAATTTCCCCATTTATACGAGGATGACATTTATTGTAAAAGAGCAACAACATAATTTTGGTAATTAAAACTTAAATGTACGGTATTTAAACCATTCATTCGGTAATTTTTCCGTTCGGATGGTAAAACGATTTACCGGAAGCAAAAGGTCATAGGTTCTCAAAATCATAGTTTTTATTACCACGTATCAATTAAAAACACAAAACTGAAAAGTGCATTTAACCAATTAAATGATTTTTATGACATGTTCTAAGGAAAATATAATGATGAAATTACCAAAAATTGCATTTGCTAACAAACAACATGGTAATAAAACCATATTTTAATGTTAATTTTGTCAAAAGTCAAAAGAGTGTTTCGATAAAAAAAAAATAATGTGCTTTTAAATGTTTCCATTGACACAGAAACTTAACCAGTTAAATTTTTCATATTTTGGTAACTTCGACTACACCTTACGCGTGGTAAAATGATACATTTTGCAATTTCATTAAACGGTCTAAGGAGTGTACAGAAATTATGATATATACTGTTAGAAATTTTTTGGAAAAAAAAATGGCTAAATAACAATATATTTAATTGTTATTTTACCATATTTAAGCAAAACAGTCAACTAACCATAAATAAGATGGTAATGAAACTATTAAGTGAGAAAACTCGTTTATTAACTATTTTTACCTAAAACTGATAAATAACAATAATTTTATTGCACCAACATAGCCCACCTAATACAGCAACTAGCTCCTTGCAACTGCATAGATATTATAGTTGGGAGAGTCAATTATTATAGTCAATCTCATGACCGACAGAACGGGGGTTCGAGTCCCATCTTTGACACCTCCATTCCCTTTAACACACATGAAGAATTTCCAGTGTCCTGCACTCTCCAATGCCCATTATCTAACGAAAAACCTAGCTCCAGTGTCCAGTTAAATTTCTTTTTTATGGTTTTAAAACCATGGTGGCTGTAAATGGTTAAAAAACTGTATAGTTTTGTATTCATGATTTTATGACCATACTAGTTGTAAATGTATTTTAAACCGTAAAGGTGAAAAATATTCTTTACCATAAAATTTGCGATTAATTGGATGGACAGACTGCTGCCGGTTATTTTACCATAATTTTAGAATGAAAATTCTAAGAGTGCAGCTTTGGAAGGGTTATTAATATTTTTACAACGCAAAGTATGCATCCTTGAGTAACGTCATTAAGAATTACATAATCCATATGATGGACTACATTCTTTTCCGTAACGAGCTGAAGTGATTATTCTTTATTTAAAGCAACTCATTCTGCTACGTTTTAGTTGACAACATCCATCAGAAACAATTTTTCTCAAAAATATTTAACCATCTTGACTATGATGGATGTACTAATGTGCTTAACGTGTAATTATCTAAGACATTTTTGGTGTGGTAAGAGGAAGAAGAAAGGTATCAAAGTATACGCCATCATCAAATAATGGATTTACAAAACAGATTATGTTTCAGTTTATCTTGTCTTAGTATACGCTGTCTTCTACTAATTTTAAAATAATAACAATACATGTGGTGATTTAAATATCTTTCAAATATTATAAGTGTATAAAATTAAACGATGCGTGTCCGATTATTGCGATTCCATACTTGATAACGATTATTGATAACTTGATAACGATTATACCATAAACGATTATTGCGTGTCCATACTTGCATTTGTGTAATGAAAAATTATACTGTAATTTGTTCTTAGTCTAAATGTTAATGATTTTGTAATGTGCTTTCAATAACTTGAGAATGATCCATATTTTACGACAAAAAAAGAAATAATTTTCAGCTATTTTACATTCATATATGCGTGTGGGTAATTTTTAATGATCCCTTAATGATTTATTTTATAACTATAATAGTTGAATCCCCGATTTTTGTTCCGGGTGAAAAAGAAAAATCAATAAATCAGTACTGAACAACTCTACGAAATCACGTATACTGACCCAAATAAAAAGGCTGAAGTAATTTCAATGGTGTTTTTTATTTATTATTAATTGCTGACGTTTTCGATGGCCGAATGTTATTAGATTATGCGGAAAACGTATTTAGTAGTTCATCCCTTCAAAATAAAGATTACCAGTATTTAGTATCATCTGCCATAATATTTTTTCTTCGATGTAACTCATGATATTTAAAATATATTACAATAATCTTGTTTTCTCCTGTATAAAAAAAATTTTAAAATCATTGGGGCAGCTGTAATTGGCATTAAATTTACTCTCGAATCACTTGTACCTATATAAGAGTTTATTTGATACATATTAAAGCTGCACTTGAATACCATGATATATATTTGATTATTGAGAGTTTATATATGCGCGTGTGTGAATATTGCTGTAACGTTAAATAAGTAACGTCAAAGATCTGAAGCGGTAAGATATTACTTGATTAAAGAAATTCATTGGCTTCAAACATACACGAATGGAAATAAAAGTCAGCATGTTTAAACGTTCAAAAATAGGTACCCGCTTTCAATATTTACCATGCCTGAATACGATAAAAAAGAGTGATTTGAAAGATATAACGTACAAACGATATTAAGTGCCAACTAAAAATGAAAAATACAGACAAAGATTAAAAAATCTAAAAAAAAGCAGAACAAGATAAACCACTGTGGCCGAGGAAGGCAAACCAGAGTAAAATGTATTCCACTCACTGGGAGTGGTGGTGAGGAACTAATGCTGTTAACAATGGAATCATCCTTCATATGAATGATAACCATTCATTTGAATGGTGCATCTAACTGAGCTGATGAGAATGAGGTGAAAATAATTCCGCGTTGTCGAAACTGAACTTATGGCCAAGATTCCTACAATGTACACAACAATTGATGGTTTATCGTGTTCTTGATAACGGACACATCTGTCATATTTTTAAGTCTAAATCAAACATTGTAGAATCCAGTTATAACGAACCAGTATTTAATGAGTAGTATCGAGCCAGTATTCGGCTAGCGAAAACGAGAAAATTCTTTATGTAATGCTTTATTTGGTATAATTTTATAAATATGTTAAAATGTACTCTTTTAGTAATTATTATTATTATTCCATTTCTCGATTTTAGCCAAGGGAATACATTTAGCGTGAAATAGTATCTGAAAATAAAAAAAAATTTAAAAAAAGCCCGCACAGTCAATCAAGAAAAACAACCGATTATTTAATATACTTAAAATATTTTGGTATGTACGTATTTTGAAATATATTTTGGCATCGTTTATAAATAGTTAAATACTAAAAACAGGAATGCCACCAAAAATAGACGCTTGGTTTTTAATCCATTGCCTCTGGCGTCGCAAAAATTTTTTAAATAAATAAATTGGGAGGTTTGTATTTTATTAGTGCTGTGCGGTAGAAGCATTTCGGTATTCAGGAATTACTTCATTCGAGACCCATACCTTTTCTTCAAGGTCTATTTTTAATTCAGTTGTTTGAAATTCAAAAAGAATTTTACCCTTAGAAGTAAAGATCAATATCATAAATGTCTTAGATGAAAGGGAAAAAAGTTGCAAAATGCAATTAAAATATGTAAAAGAAAAATAATTCGCATTAGTGGTTTCTAATGTTTAATTTTTTGGGCAAACCTTACATTCGGATTTAACAATCTTTTTTCTGTTTTCCAAACTCATCGTTATACACTGGCTTTGCTTTAAAATAGATAAATCCAATTTTTTTTTTTGTTATTAGATTGGAGCATGCATTAAACTCTTTTATAAACATTATTACATTTAACTCATTTCATATCGTTCATTTCTAAACTTTATTTTTGTTTAAACATGGCATTATCGAATATACACGTTGTTTGACTTGGTTAAAAACTTCATTCGCTTTAAAAAAATATACATATTGGAAATAACAGTTGGCAAGTTTCAATCACTTCAGATAGAGACGTCAATTTTTAAGTTTCACATGGTGTTAAAGAGAAGAAACAAAAAGGATTTGAAATCTAAAACGTTAAGTTGCAATGAAAAAAAAATTGAAATAAATGTAAAATACAAAACTAGAAAAACCACAGCAGAGAGAGAAAAAAGATGATGGGTAGGTACTTTATTTATGTCATAAAAGAGCTGTATGTTGGGCTATTGGCGACGGTTCGGGAAGCCTCCCTGAGAATTATCAAAAGACATACGATCACAATTTTAATCACTTGCAAAACGAATGGCTTCTCCCCTTTGATAGCCAGACAACCTGAGCTCGAACCCTTTACGGTAGAACAGTTTAACGAAAACCGATATCGCGCGCCCTTGGTTAATTTTTTTGGCGCATTTTTTCTCGCCGTGGTTTTCTCCGTTTTGTTTTTCACCTTTTCTCTCCCTCGGCTACTGTGGTTTTTACAGTTTTGTTTCGCTTCTTTTTTTTTACCATTTTTTGGTAGGAAACTTAACGTTTAACATTCCGAATCACTTTTGTTTCTTCTCATACACGTCTGGCAAGTCTTCAGAAAGGGCGCCTATTTTTTGTGTGCTTGAAACATGCCGACTGTTATTTCCAAACTGTACACTTTTGAAGAAAATGACGTTTTTAACCAATGAGTATCTTAACGCTTTAGTTTCTTGGGGTTATTTATTTAATATCCATATTACCTTTATCTTTACTTTTAAACGGTATATTTCAACTATCGTTTCTTAAAATAAATTTCCAGATCCGATGTTTAAAGTTGCATTTAATAAGAGAAATAAAAGAGAAGCATTTCTATTATAATCTGACGACTCATTGCTAAATGAAAACTTATAATAATGGAAGTTAAATTATTTGTTTCATATATATATCTTAAAGTAGTGCAATTAATTTCCATTTATAAGAATTAGTAAGAAATGCTTTTGATTGTAATCGCTTTATAATATCAAAGCTAGTTTTAATTTATTTCAGTGTAATTTCAAGTTAAGGATTTTCTTTTTCTTAATTTGAATTACCTTATTAAATTTTCATTTGTACTAGTTTTCCATAGATATTTATTAATGCATTTGTGACGATTATTTTAAATGCAGCTTTTAAAGAAAATTCTTTAATAGTGAAATATTTATTTTCGTATTTACGTTTGACTAAAAGTCAGCAAAATTCAGAATTGATTAAATATAAATTTAAAATTAATTGTTTTCTAATGACATTAGGTTAAATAATTTCCGTGTAAAACATCTTAAATCCTTTTCAAAATTATTTAAAAAAATTCAAATGAATGCTGTTTTTGAAACTTCAATATTTAAAAAAAAAATTTAAATCATGAAATCATTACATTTCAGCATAAATGTTTTTGCAGTTTTGTAGGGTGCCAAAAGAATTTTTTGTCTCTAGTATTCATTAGAAAGTAATTAAAATTCCATTACAATAGGAAAAGTTTAAAGAGTTGAAAAGTTTCTGAACAAAGAACTGACGGTAAAACTAGAACATTCCTAATGAGAAAAGTTTTGATAAAGTATTTGAAATAAATTAAGATTTAAGAAAAAAATGCAATAAAATTTTTGTACCTAAAAACAATGTGTTAAGTTGAGAAAAAAATATAGATACATTACATTCTTTTTACATTTGAAATGATTGGTAAAGATTTAAATATATAGAAGAAATTGGATCAATAAAGTAATACATTTTTCTAAACATGATGTTTTTATCTAACTCTTCTGTAGTATTGTTTTCAGATTGGTGTTTTAAAAGTTATTGGTAATTCCAACAGATGGTAGTGTAATATACAGAAACATCTTATTCTCTACATCGAAATTGCCTCGCTTTTTACAAAGAACGCTCTGTATGAGCTATTTTAACATTTGCCGATTTCCAAAGTTTTTAATATTTGATACTTAAAATAAAGAAGTTAGTTTTTATCTTTTTTTTTAAATAAAAAAAAATGCTAACTTCTTTTTATTTTTATTATTCATTATTATTTTTTATTTTTTTTCTTTATTTCTTTTTCTTTTGAGTTTTGTTATTTTTTTAAAGAAAATTTGTGTTCTTAGTTTAACATTTAAAATAAATTGTTTTTTAAATGCACAAAATCATATCATTTTAAGAATGCTCAATTTTTCCACTTTTCAGCTTTGCTTTTAATGAAAACTTTGAATTTTTAGCACAGAAAGCACTGACAGTTTTTAAAAGCCTATCTAATAATATAATAAATATACAATCTTTATAGCAATCTTTAAAATTCATCGACTAGCTTTACTTTCAGATTTAAGTCTAATTATTTATAAAAAACACCCAATATTGTTCTCTTTCTTAAAATTACAAAGGGAATTTTCAAATTTTTATTCATTTTGAAGAAATTTCATAATATGCTTGCATTTGCAAAAAGAAAATACTTTCTAGAATGTAAAATAGAATTTTCGGTTTTAGTTTCTTACGCCCAAACAATACTAAAAAAAATATACAGATCCTTCCTAATAAAATATTTTTTGCACGTCATATCATCGTCTGCCGAACTGCATTTATCTCGAAAAGAGTTTCAAATGATGTAGAAAAAAGCTCACATGATTCGAAGTTTTTCTCTCTCTGTTAGTTCCTCCTTTCCTGGATAAAAAGTGAACAATGCTAGAAATGTTCATTCTTTGGCATCTGGCAACAAAAAGATTGTTTCGTTCCGGGTATGTATCTAACTATCAGCACAAAAAATGCTACGCCAAGTAAACAGAAGTATTTCAGAAAACTCTACTTAAAGTATTCGAATCCTCCATTGAAAACATGCAGACTTTTGGATAAAAATGTAAAAATTGCTTGACGTTTACTAGAACTCAATTATCATCCCTTGGCTTGCGGCTCGGAAACATAAGAAGGGATTTCTAAATTCTGATGTAAAATATATTCTTCGCCATCTTGAAATTTATTTATTTTAGGGATTTAAAAGACTGAAACTTTCTTAAGAAAACATAGGTGTAGAATGATACGCAAAACCTGCAAAGGATGAAGAAGAAAAAAAAAAGAATCACCGGCTAAGGATGTGCGTGATTTCCATTTTGAGGTTTTTATTTCATAACCTCGAGCTCGATTCTCATAAATTTTGCATAAAATTCTTTTTATGCCACTATCCTTCGACATTTTTAAAACATTTGTATCATTTTGATCGTACAGGATACATTCCGTAATAACGGAATATATCCTGTACAATCAAATATATATATATTTTTATGTAAACTGCAATTATGTTCCTACTGGTTTCATGCAATTATGTTCATACTTACTCCAATAAATTATTTTCTAAGATGGAATTTTTTTTAAAGAAATCTGCTTGGAGTTCCGTTTATTTACATTATTTTGATTTTTTAAGAATTTATATCATTTTCATTATATGGAATATATTCTGTAATGATCCCTTTATACATTTATTTTTAGGAAATTGGAATGATGACCATTTCAAATACACTCTAATAAATAATTTTCTGAGTAAAAATTTTTTTTTAAAGAAATTTGCTCAGAATTCGGTTTATTAACTATAAAAATTTACTAATTTAATAAAAAATTACTTATTTCATAAATTTACTTAACTTTCCCTGATAAGAAATTATACTGAAAAAATTTGCTTTTTTGACATTGCCATGTAAATTTCTTTTTGCAAATTTCTATATAACTTTTAATGAACAACTGTTTAGTGCACGCTTAAATAGAATTTCTTCATGTTGATTGAATTTCAAATGAGACACTGTCAAAATATTACATAATAATTTTTAGAAGCTCTGTATTATTAACAAACATTGCAAACCATTTTGCATACATTTTTAATACTATTATTACTGTACTCTGCCTGTATTATATGACTGTAAATATAATGCGTAAAAACAAATTGGAATTTCTAAAAAAAGATGATTAATTATTATCTATAATTTAATAACTAATGTTGTTTAAAACAGCAAAATGTAGAAATAGTTTCGTTTTTATTTTTTTTTAAAAAAAACTCGTTTTTATTACATTTTGTTTACTTATTACTTAACAAAAGACTCAACGCAAAATCAAAAATATGAAGCTTATTTCAGATTTCTAATTAGTCTCCTTAATCTATGTTCACATTTTTTCATTCTGAATTTTATTAAATATATTCTCTTTCTTTTATTCTACAAGTATATACGCGCGTTTACCCTCATTTTTGAAGTTAAGAAAAAAATATCAATTATTGTACCAAATAAATCTGTATTATTTTTTTCCGAAAGAGAAGCACTCATTTCCTACAAATATATTTTTTATGCTCTACCATAATTAAAGAGAAAATAAATTTTGGAAATCCATAAAAAAGCTCAAAGCATTATTTCTTTGATCATATTTCATTTATAATCACGAAGTATTTATAAATTGAGGGTTGCAATAATCCATGGGATCAATAGTGTCCATCGAAAAAAAGAAATAAAGAGAAAAAAACGTTTTCTTTATTTTCTTATTATTGATTTATATTCTCTTAATATTTTTATTAGTGGGATAGATTAATTTCTTACTTATGAAAGAAAATAATTCATTTGTCGATATAGTAGATTTTTTTAACACAAATGAGAGATTTTGTTTGGGATCAGGATGGTTCTATGTTTACTTAGTTTTTTTTCTTTCATTTTCTTTTTTTTTTTCGTTTTGATTTTGTTTTCTACGCCCCAGCGTATTCCTTTTTTAAGGAAAGCTATTTTATTGTATCAAATTGTAATAATGTTTTGTCGTATCTGAAAAATAGTTCATTATCTCGTTTGATCTTAGAACAAATATTGTTTTAGGCTAAGCATAAGGAATAAAGATGTTGTTATTTACATATTTCGTGCTGATAGAACTAGTTCAAAAGAAGACTATTGGAATTGTATAGCACTACGTGCGTGTCCCATGAAGAAAAAAACAAACAAAGAAATAAACGCGTTGTTTGTTTATTTACGTTATTTTTGTATCGTTTCGATTTATTTTTCTACATATCAGAGTATTAATTTTTTAATGAAAATTATTTATTATTTTATTATATCAAGTTGTAGTAATGTTTTACCGTATCTGAAAAATTTATCACCATCTTGTTTGATATTAAAACAAATTTTGTTTTTGGCAAAGCATAAGAAATAAGGATATCGTTATTTATGAATTTCGTAATTTCAACTATTTGAAAAGAAGACTATTGAAAAAGTATAACGTCGCATGTGTTCCATGAGGAAAAAAACAAACAAACTAAGAAATAAACGTACTGTATGTTTACTTGATTTTTTTTCCCGTTTTGATTCTGTTTTTTACATATTTGCGTTTACTTGGTTTTAATGAAAGTTATTTACTTTTTGGTAGTATCAAGCTGTAGTAATGTTTTGCCTTATCTGAAAAATGAATCATCATCTTCATCTATCTTTTAAAAAAATTTTGTTTTCGACAAAGCATGACAAATGAGGATGTTGCTATTTACAAAATCCGTTATGAGAAGACAAGTTAAAAAGAAAAATATTTAAAAAATATATAACGCTACACGCGTCCCACGAGAAGAAAAAAAAAGCTAAGAAATAAATCGCTTACTTACATTGTATGAGACTATGGTGACACGGGGAAATGAAAATGAGTATGAAGATGAGACATTTGTATTTGTAAAGTCAAATAGTGTGGCCCATGTGGCAAGTATAAATGTAATAAATAATATAGAAATGTAATTAATAATGCAGAAATGTAATAAATATTGCTGAAATGTAATAAATAATGTAGAAATGTAATAAAAATGTAGAAATGTAATAAATGGTGTAGATAATGGAAATGGTGAGATATATTTTGATTAATATTTACTACTACTACTCTACTTTTTACAAGTAAGAGTAGTTTAGGACGGAGAAATGAGATATATTATGGAAGAATGTGTCATCATAAAGTGATATAATAATCACCAGGTGGCATTTCAAAATGAAACAAATAACATGAAAGTAGAGATATGTATTTTCAGAAAATTGTAAAGCAAATGTCATGTAAAAGAAGAAAAAAATTATCTGGAAATAGTGACACGTTGCTATGGAATTTAGCTTTGGCAAGTCGTATAACGCGTGGAAATGAAACACACGAACTCCTAGAATTCAAGAAGTGTTGGCATGCTACAGTGAGCTATGGATAGGTGATAGAATGTAAAATATTACAAGTTTCCTAAAATTTGGGTAAATATAGAAAATTTTCGGTGTATTCATTCGCTTATGTTACATTTACGGGGCGAAGTGTTGATATCCTAGGAAGTTTTATAATTGTGACTTTTGCTTAAATTTACGCGCAATCTTGCCAATTGCAAGAATTTTCTGTAAATTTAAATTCTAAAAGGTAGTGAGTCTTAAATAAATTAAGGAAAACTAATATCGTAGCATAAATAAAGGGTAACGTTGATCATGCTTTGAGTGTTATCACCTGTTTGGCTACATTTCTACATTTAGGAAAAATATTGCCATTTGTTACTCTTTGATTCATGCTTGTGTAGTTCATTTTCTGGTAAAGTTAAACTTATTTAGTTAAAGTTAAAATGAAAAAAAAACGTATTATATTTAATGCACTACCTTTTATATATAGTATATTAATAGCACTAAATAGTATATTATTATTAGGATTTTTTTTTTTCAAATTTAGGTATAAAAATAAAACCCAGAAAAACCCGGAATTTTTACAACGAATATTAATCCCAGGCGCCACCACCTGTGTTTAACTTTATACCGCCAATCATCTGTATAATGACAGTCAGATGACTCACAGAAACAAAACAAGTTATGAAAGTACTCAGTTGTGGCAGTGAGTTTGATAGTAAGAGCAATATTTTATAAAATTCGGATTGAAGGAGGAAATGAAACATTATGAAAACAGTGACAAGTGGTTCTTGCTAGTTATATATTATAAGAAGAGCCATCTGGAACCTGTAATGGAAATGAAACTGGTAAGATCATGCAATTTTGGCTAGAAATATCGTAAAAGCTCAGTAGAGTGCGGAAAGAAACATATTATGTTACTTTGGTCATATTCACACTTTGGACAATATGGGATATGTAACTCTGGCTAATGATATTTAATAAGAACCATGTTATACAGGTTGAACAAATAGTAAAATTTGATTCAATGTAGGACTCTCTAGGGTTACAGTAAAAACAATGGGAACCGTGAAAGTGTAAGAATTAGAGCCTTTGTCTTTATGGCTCGTAAAATGTAATTTTCAATAAAATAAAGCCGAAAGGAATAAACTAGGGACATTTTCTTTGTAATATCTTACTATAATTTTAATAATGGAATGGAAGTTTATAAACTCGAATGGAGGTTACGAACAGTTTTAAATACTTTTGCATCTAAAATATGTGTTTTTTCAGGTCATAAAAAAACTGATAAATCATTCGATATTTCCTCATTTTGTGGTTTTGTAATTTGCATTTCCAACTTCATTTTTTACGTTCTAATTTCGTTGACAGCAATTTCTATTGAATGAATAGAAACTGTTTTATGAAAAAATATATTTAGTATGAAATTTCAGTTAGATCCAAACTTGATATGATTAAACTAAGATCAATCTTAATTATGATTAAAATATTTATGATCAATAGCAAGCCTCTTTCATCGATCCGCAGATCGTGATTTTGACCTAAACTATAGAACTATCAATCTCCAATTCAGTTACCACAGAGGTATTAACTTATTATGGAAACTTGGACAACTTTGTGAGCCCGACAGATTTAACGCGCCCCTGTCCACTTAATGCACGGGGATTCTTTAAATGGCTGGATTCGAACTCCCGTTTCCACAAACGTGAATCCAGCGCCATGCCAAACAGGATTCGATAATATAAGTATAAAGTAGTACATGGGTGATTCCAACGAAATATGACAATTTACTATCTCTTGCTCCAAGATCTAATACTATACTACTAAAAGAACTTTTTTTTAAAATTTTACTAAATAGCATTGCTTTAAAATGACCTTTTACTTTTATTGAATGTTTTGTATATTTCAAAAATTTAACTGAATTTCAAAATGTCATTTTCCTGGTATGTCACAAACAATATTTCCAATAATAACTAGCTTCAAAACGTCCCATGAATATTTCAATATTTATTTTTTTTATCTCAACCGTTGTAGGCATTTCTAGAATATATGCAGAAGGTATTATTTCAAAAAACATTTTTTAAATGATTTTTTCTGTTAATAATTGTTTGTCACAAGAATATCTGTCATTTCCCTGGCTAGTTTTATTAAGTGATTTATTACCGAAATAGATAGCGCCAGCAATCAATATCTTATGTTAATAAATTGATTAGAATACCATCCTATCTGAACATGTCTTATTCCATGAATAAAGTACCAACTTTCTGGTTCAAAACCGATTCCAAATTTTTTTCAATGTGAGTAGGTTTTTATGTTGTCATTTTCCTGTCTTCTTGAAATCATTAATAACATAAACTACATAGATTTACCTGAGTTATTTCAAGAAATCCTGTTGTTTTCTGTAGACTGTAAACATCTTAGTCCGAAATGTTAAATTAAAGTAAAGTTAAATGCTATATAATGGCAAATTGTCATTATACTGGCTGTCATTTTCCTGGCTTATAAATGCCAGGACATTGAAACAGTTACCAGAATTTTTTAAACAGTTTAATGTAAAGAGAGAAAGCAAATATTAACCTAATACCAAGTTTATGTAAGATTGTAATATTTTATCATGAATGTAATATTTTATCATTATTTAGAATGTAATCAAAGTTATTTTTTATTTAATGATTGATTATTATACACAATTTTATTCTGTACATATCAGCAACAAAAACATTTTTGATTATGTCTACATTGGATAAAAGAATTAATTTAAGCAATTTATGGTCACTCTAATGCAAAGGCTAAAGTTGAGTTACTTACTATTAGCTTAAAATGACTGTTTTTTTAACTTCTAAGCTCATATGTCACTTTCCAGGCATTCTAAGTTGAATTTCTATTTTTTTTTCGAGCAAATGTCAATAAACTACATTGTTTTCTGTAAGATGTTAATAAATGTAACTAAATAAATATACAAAAAAAATTTAGATTATTTTGAAGACTTTAAATTTGAAGAATTTTTTTGTTCCGAATTGTCATGTTTCCAAAGAATCACCCATGTAAAGAGAGTTAGTAAATTATAGTTAAGAAAATTATACTGAATTAATGAGTGATGTAGTCATTACCAATCGCAGTTAATTAAATACATCTCCATTCACATTATTAAAACTAAAACATCCCGTCTTAATCTTATGTTACCCCCGTGTGAAAATTAATAAGCATAATTTAAACAACAAGATAGAATGATTCATTGGATTCCATGAACGCTTTTAAGCTACTATTTTGATCCAGCTTTTCGTTGTTATTGCGAGGAGTCTAATGTCCTATCAACCTGGCTATCCCGGTCCATTCTACATTCTTTTAATAATGAATATTTTCTCCATATTCATTACTTGGAAACTTCAAAGCAATTGCAATTTAAAAATAATCAAATCAGTTTCTGCAGTCTGGCTCAGTAAAATTCTTTACAACGAAAAAACTTTTAGAGTTCGATGGTATAGATGCCCATATTTTATTATCGATTTTTGACATTTTTTAACAAAATATATCCATAAGTATTTTTCCGATAACCATTTAAGACAAAGTTTACTCTGTTTTTTTAGTAACCTTAAATACTATAAGTAGCAAAGTATAAGCACCCTTAAAATCAATCATTATTTTTAAGTATATAAAATGTCTATTTCATTTTTATTTACTTTACGAGCAAGTCTTTAGAACCCTAGTTATATCCTCTTTTATTCCTTTTTAAACTCTGAAGACTCGATACTGCTCGAAACATAATCTCATGAAGTGTAGAATTTTTAAGTTTGACATAAATGATCGATGCTCTTGTAACAGTTTGACAGATTATAACTCAAAAGTATTTAAAAACCGTGACATTTTGGAAGCAAATAGCGAAAGAGGTTTTATATATATATATATATATATATATATATATATATATATATATATATATATATATATATATATATATCGTATTTATATTAAATATATATATAATATAAATACGATATATAGTTATATACGCAACCGACTCTAGTTTGAAGAGAAATCGAGTGAACCTGAAGTTATGCATATCCCTGATTGCAACCTCTTACTTTTTTTAAATATGCAGTTTTAAAAATGTTTAGTTTAAAACATATTTTCCCCAAAGAAAATACAGCTACACGTAGTTAAGAAATACGACTTCCGTTTATATTAATTGAAATTAAAGAAAATAACTGATTTATTAAAGCACATTTATCAGTGTATGTACTTATAAGTGTCTTAAATAATATGTATAATTTGAAAAAACAAATTAGAAAAGTATTAATCCAAAAAATATACTATAAAACATAACAAAGATATCCATTTTCTATAACGTTTCAAGTTATTCAGAGAATCACTGACACGCTATTTATTGTTGTATAATGAGGTCTATTGTATTTTAAACATCATATAATTGAAATAAAGTACAAATCATATAAATTTATTTATACACCTTTACATTTTTATGAGTAGATAAATTAAAACTATATTTATCAATAAAAATGATTTCAAATGACTTGAGTGTGCTTTTTAAAACAATGACAAAAATAATATTAAAGATAAGCAAGGCTGCCACAATTTTGAATTTGAAATTATAGTTCCAATTATTTCACAGTTTTATAAGAAGGGATGGTATAATAATATTGTAAGCTAAAGCAACCACTCTAAGAAGAGAGAAGGCCTTCTCACGAGTTACTGTAAAGGAAAACCCCTAACGTTAGTAGTCCGAGCGTTGTGAGATCTTTTTTTAAACCCCCACTGCGCAGTTTATTAGCGCCAAGGTTGTGACATCTTTCTTATTTAAACCCCACTGAGCAGTTTAAATTTTTTCCTTCAGACTACTTAAGTGATCCGTGAGAAAGCTTTCTCTCTTCAAGGAGTTGTTGGTTAAGGTGGGGGTATTTCAATGCAATGGTTGATATTGCTAACAGCTAATCGAAACTTGCTTTTGTATTACAAATAGGCTGTCCGTGACATTTCGAAACAGTACTTTTAAATTACCTTAACAATTTCATGATAACTAGTATGTTTTGTAATAGATTTTGTCGAAATTTGGCCATATTAAGTTGTTTTATAGTAGTTAACTGATTTGACGACTAACTAGCAGCGATTTTCAATTTGATCACCAAATCAGTGAAACAACAATTTATATTCCTATTTGACTATAATGATAGATAATATTAATACAAAAAAAAAACATTAATTTTGATAGATAATTTAGATACGCTAATTTAGATAGATAAAATGTATCGGATCAAATGCAAACGATCAAGTACTCTATAATAGAAAAGCTTCAAAGTGTTGTGTTATACGGTATTACTTTTGTCCACACGGTGCTATGCACGGTTTTGACCATACGGAATTCTTAATTCTGAAGATGTTTTCAACCTCCCCATCAAATTTCTACCCCCCTGTATAATCAATTTGTGAAGAAATCATATTACATTTCTATTAATATGCTTCTGTTTACGCAAAATAATTTATCTGTTGAAATCAATGTTATAAATATATTAGTTTTTCTTTATCTTGTACCAAATCAAAATTATATACTAATGAATATATACTAGCAAAATTATAACAGAATAAACCATACCGGACATTCTACATTTTCATATATATAGTTCAATATAAAAAGCGTGTTCATTTTTATATATATTAATTTTTTATTTTTTTTCATATTTCGCGTCGTGAATTTCATTGTAAAGCGGAAAACATTTTTTTTCACTAATTGAATGAAATTAGACGTACATTCGAAAATAATCTATAATGAAGCATGATACTTTAAGTATTAACCTTCCTATCTAAACTTCTACTTAATAGGTTCATAATTTAAAAAAATTAATTGAATTTTAAAAAAAAGTTAAATAAACTTCTTACTCTATAAAGAAAATATGGATAAAATTACAAGACTATGATTTGTATGGTAAAATTCTGGCAGGAAAAGTCAAGAGGTTTGGTAATTTGACCGAAACGTTTTTAAAATGTTTTAGTTTAAAGTTAACAATAAAATATGGTTTTGGTAATATGTGGTAAAATTTGGTAAATGAGATAAAACTTTGTAATTTTATCATGATACATTTAGCATTTCATAAAAACTATTTATTCTGTTAAATTTACTTTTGGTAATAAGTATGGTATGGTATGGTAATAAGAACTATAATTTTGAAAACCATAATTTTTAATAAACCATTAACGCAGGTACGGAAAAATTACCTAATAAATAGTTTATAAATAACATATATTTTAGTTTTATATGGTTTTATGGTTTTTTAGTAGAAAAATCATTACCATACAGAACTGTAATTTTATCGAAATTTTTTTCTCCGTGTTGTTATTGTTCATTATTTCTTAATATATATATATATATATATATATATATATATATATATATATATATATATATATATATATATATATATATATATCTTCATATCTTCATATTTCACGTCATAAATTTAGGTACAAGGAAAATACGATTTTTTTAGTTGAGTGAAATTAAAAGTGCAGCAGAAATATCTACTAACACTGATACTTTAAGTATAAACTATTCTATCCAAAATTATTAACTTTATATATTGCTCAAATAAAGTTTCTAATATTCTGAATGGTAGAATATTACTTTGAAATAAAGGAAAAAAAAAACAACTGAAAGAAAAACTAGTATCATATACTTAGATAGAACTCCAAGATTTAGAAGAAAGAAGGCCCGCAAAATTAAAACATGTTAAAAACAAATATGTGAAATAGTGTCGAAGCGTGCAAATATGATAAAGTGACGATAAAATTGAAGACCTGGTATCACTAGACACTGGAGACCAACATCACTAGTGCTATCTAAATACGTTATACAGTATGTTTTATTTAGTATGACAAATAAAACTAGAAACAAAATTCTCGATATCTTATCGATAAAGATAGCTATGTGTCATAATTTATTAGCGCAATAAACATTGTTTTCAATAGGCTTCCTCTTTGTTTCATTGGTATACGTTTTCACAATATCTCCTCCTTATAAAGAAAAATAAAGGATATGTTTAAAATAATTCACTCACTATATCATATAAACATTTAAAAAAAGAACCATTCCTTGGGTAAATACAAACAAATTATTGGGCGATTCCACGAAAAGTGGTCCTGAGTGACTAAATATTCAAATTTATCATAAAACCAAAAATGACAGAGTTTTAGAATCCAGAAAATATACATTTTCTAATAGTGAAGATGATTTTTTAAATTATAAAAAAATTTTAGTTAAATTCTAACAAAAGGTGGAACACTCTGAATTTTAACAGGAGTTCTCTACTTTGTTATGTTATATTCCAATTGAGTTTTGAAAATATTGACGAGCAATAAAATAGTTTTTAGTAATATATATAACTATTTTGTACTTTTATCTTTGTTTTATATATTTTTTTAATTTGGCATAAATTTTTTTCAGTGATTAAATGCTGATTAATCAAGATAATCAAATTTCCCAGTAACACACGTAACTGAATTTAGCATTTTTTTCTGTAAAAATTTTAGTAAGATAGAAAATTTTAAAATTTTTTCTTTTATAAATTAAGAAGGCAAGATATTCAACGGAAAAAAATTCTCGAATGAAAACTGCCAATAGTTATAATTTAAAAATTAATTTTATTCAAGGTAACACACGTAACGAAAAGTTACGCGTGTTACTGTTACGTGAGTTAGAGGTATTTATATACGTTATTTATTTTTTTAAATAAAAATTGAAATCATTTTCGTACATTTTTCATAACCGTTGCTCAACTTCAATTCCAAAATCACAAATAAAGAATTGTAAGTTTTAGGCTTTTCGTAAAATCAGGTTTGTATAAGCATTATAAAAAAGCAGCATAAGAAGACGATAATTTTGAAACTTTTGGAAGTTGTTCTCCTAAACTTCTATTTGTTAGATGTTGATGTTTTTAAGTGGAATATTACGACTGCATTTGCTAAATTATTCTAAAATGGATACGTCTAAAATAGTGCCATTATCTTGAGCTAAAAGAATAAGAAATCGGAGAAAAAAGAAAAAAGCATCGGATCCCGCACTTCAAAGGCAAGAAAATAAAATGATTGAATTCTTACAGAAAGAAAAAGTAAATAAAATTAGTGCTCTTGAGAACATGCAGTACAGGGCCAAACGACGAAGAAAGGTACGAAAATGCTAACACGAGATAAAAAAAATTTGAAAGGAACGTAAGTTGAATAATCTTAACAGTATATTGAATTTTAAAAATCTTAAAAATAAGCGCTATTCAGTCATTAAGAAAAGCATTTCGCAAAAAATTAAAGAGTTAACCTGTTTTTCCAAGAAAAAAAATGCTGTAGTATCTGCGTTAGCAAAAAAGGTTCGACTTGAACTTTCAAAACAGATTGATAATGATGCAAAAGGTTCAAGGATTGATAATGATGCAATGTATTGTTACTGTACTACTTAGAATCAATACAAATATCATGAAATTTTTATCCTTTCACTGAAAGGCTAAAAGCAAGTTTATGACAATACATAGTGATGGTAAAAGTATTTGTGTAAATCAAGTGAAAGATATATTGGATCTAATTGTTGGAAGAGTGCATGTGATACTTACAAAAATTGCTCATTGTTTGTTTTGGGTTTCTAATCATCTTCTATTGTAGTTTGGCAACGACGGGAAAAAGATGAAAATTGAAACATGATAAAAAAAATATTTATGCAAATGTTCAGGAAAAAATTATTGAAATTACTTTTAAAAATTGGACTAACTTTCAATAATACATAGGAGTTAAAAGAATCTAAGCTGATGCTTTCCAAAAGGATATATCTAGCAGTAAAATCAGGATAGTTCTAGTTAACTTTGCGATGACATATTCTTGTAAACATCAAAACAAGTTCAATTAACATTATGCTATCGACCCTCTGTTTAGTTATTCACAGCATCTGTTTTCTTAGACAATACTTGTTCTTCATTTACAATATTTTTGATACAGAAGTCAAAAGTGAAAATAGTGTCTGCACTTTTACTTTAACACTAATTGAGAAGCTGTTTCAAAATGATATTCTACTTTAGAAGATAAACTAACAGAAACTTTCTATAATGGTGAGTCAAGCTCAGAATTTAAAAATAAATATATGGTTGAATTATTTAATCTTCTGTCAATAGGTGTCAATAGGGATAGGTGTGCAGTACAAAATCTTGAAAACGAAGCAAAAGGCAAAATCCTTTAACAATTGTGTTATTATGCAAAACACGTTGATTTGTTTTACAGTGTTGTTTGCACAGCTAACCAATTAACTCATGCCTAATACAACAGCCAAAAGGAAAATATATTAGCCAAACTGAATAATTGAAAAGATCAACCCATGGTAACGGTAATACAAAGCATAAAATATATGCACAAGTATCTCTAGATACTTGAATTACATACATAGATGCACAGATAGCGGCACACAAAAAAGTCAGTTGGTCAATTTCTGTTCCCTCCTGATATATAGTGATCAGTAGAGCGCATATAACTGAAATTAAAACGAGATATGCTCTATCTCGGACACATTATTGACGCAAATGCACATGCTTGTTAATTTAAAATACAATCTTTGCAGAAAATAATTGGAAAAGATGTATATATTTTTTTTCCTGACAGAAATGATTTTGAAGCAAAAGATGTGCCAAAGATTTGCTATGTTTTTACTCTCTAAAACAGTATAAAGAAGGGGTACAACTATCTTTCCAAACCATTAACTATTTCATATGTTAAAATAAATTGTTTTTCTTCTGTTAATTTTAAATAAATAAATGTTTTAGTGCAACATTTATGAATTTTCAGTTGAAATATTCACAGAGGGTAACACACGTAACGTTCAGTTAACACACGTAACGCAACAATTTCACCAAAATAAAGAAGTTTCTTCTGTTGGAAAAAAATTTAAAAAATATGTAAACACAGCTTTCATATTGTATCTTTCTATAAAAGAAAATATTTTAATTTTACACCTTTATACTTCACAGAATTAAATGAATATATTCAAAGTTTCAAATATCTGGCTTTATAAAGGATAACACTCGTAGCCAAATTTCAGAATTTTGCACCTTCAATCTTCTTTCTGAAAACTTAAAACACATATAGATTTAACAACAAATTAAGAAAAACATAAAAAATATCTAACAAGTTTATTATAATGAGTGTTAAAGTTGAAATATGTCGTGTAAAAGTTACACACGTAACTAAAGAATCGCCCTAATTAGAAAAAAAGATCAATAAAGGTCACTATAATTATGGTACATAAGGTATTCTAAAATAGTTCAGGTACTATATAATACAAACATTTAAAATGTACCATTCTTTGTGTAAACACAAACAAATTATTAGAAACAAAGATCAATGAGGACTGCAATAAAGGTCCCTATAATTATGGTATATAAGGACTTTTAAAGGCTAAAATATGTCCATACAAGGACTTCTTAAGATTTGAAAAATGTCCTTTTAATAAAGGAAATACTAAGCACAAATGAGGAATTCTGAATAAATGAAATAGATTTTTCTCTGAACTGAAATGAGATCATCATACAACTAAAACAAGGCGCCAAAGAAACTCAGAAGTTAGAAAGAAGACCCCAAATACATTATAATAAGACAGAGAGATTAAACTAAGGGACTTTCAGGCATTATACGCAGTTAAGGATAAAATATGAACTTTTGTGATGACTTTTGAATCCTCCAAGAAAGAATAAATGCGTTTATGAATTTAAATTAGTTTATGTATTTAAAAAGTAATGACTGAGCCTGTACTTTTATACGAACTGAAATGACTTATATAAGAACTGAAATAGACACATATAATGTCTTCAAAATTGATTATACGGACCTTTTAAAACTAGAATAAGATTTCAGGAAAACTATAATATAAACTTCTAGGGAATGACTTTTATAAACTTACATAAAGACTTTGGTTAAGCTACTTGTTTTGGTGTAACAACGACGCTTCTTGAATTCCTCTCAACCTTATTATCCTCCATACATGAATATGTCAATTGCTTTAATGTATGGAACATGTGACAATGATTTCTGTGATTATGTATTTACTGATGTGACAATGATTTCTGTGATTGTGTATGTATTGATGTGGCAATGTATTCTGTGATAGTGTATGCAGTGACGTGGCAATGATTTCTATGATTGTGTATATAGTGATGAGGCAATGATTTCTGTGATTGTGATGTAGTGATGTGGCAATAATTTCTGTTATTGTGTATGTGGTGATGTGGCAATGATTTTTGTGATTCTGTATGTAGTGATGTGGCTGTGATTTCTGTGATTGTGATGTAGTGCGGACAGTGAGAGCAATGAAGTTACACAGAGTAACTTGAACAGGGACAGCTTCAGTTTTGGCTCAAAATGAAACCCAAGACATATGACGATTAATGTTAGTATGAGAAGAATGCTAGTGTGAAACACTTAGTCGTCGTTTAAAATGACTTACCATGTTAGTTAAGAGAGTATTGTAATTTGGAATAATATTATATTTACTACTTCCAAGATTTTTATGCATATATGACACACTTTTGTGTTCACTTTTAGTAAGAACTGTATAATTATAATAACTATAAATATAATAACTATATAAATATTAATATCTATTAATATAATATAATAATTATAGAGAGTGATTCAAATTATAACAATTATTTCGAGTTATTCCAGAGCTATAATTATTTTCTTCCTAACTATAAATATTATTTTTTGGACAATGCTAATAGTATAAGTTCAATTGCAAGAAATTAAAGCAAAGGCAAAAATGTACAAAATATATAATATATGTTATGACCAAATTTTATCAATCAAATTAAAATTCGATTTTCAAAAAAACTTCAATAACATAATCAAAAGACATCTAAATTAATTAAGAAAAAGTCAACTCCCCAAAAAAGAAATGAGTTAATTAAAAAATAATGCCACCAAGAAACATTTGAGTAAATTAAGAAAAAATTAATATAATCTAGAAAGAAATTAGTAAATTAAAAAAATTATGGTTTTCTATAAGCGAATGAGCAAATTAAGGAAAAATAATGTCAGCAAAACACAAATGACTTATTTAAAAGAATGTCATCTAGACGCAAATGAGTCATTTAAGGTACAAGTAGATTAATTTAAAGCAAATAATTTAGTTAAGAAACAAATACTGTCACCGAGAAACAAATAAATTCAGTGAAGTAATAAATGAAGTAATAAATTCAGTGAAGAATAAGATAAACAAGAAAAATAAAAGTAAATTATGAATGAAAGAAGTATTATAAAAAACAAATAAGTTCATTAGAAATATGTAAATTCATTCGGATACTAATAAGATAATCAAGAAACTAATAAATAAAGTAATCAAGAAACAGATACCTTAGATTAGAAAAATAATGTCACAAAAAACAAAAAATGATGCCAAGAAATTTAAGAAACAAAAACTATCCACAAGAGACAATGAATGAAATCAGAAACAAATAATGTAATGAGTAAACAAATGATTTAATTAAAAAGTAAATAAGTATGCCAAAAAAGAAAAATATTAATCTCGGAATAAATAAGGTTAACCAGAAAAGACTAAGATGAAAAAACACATAAGAAAGTAAGAAATCAATAAGCTAATTAAAAAACAGATAATTTAATTACAAAACATAAAGTAACCAATATATAGGTACGTTAATTATAAAACGAACAAGTTAAATCACATTCAATAAAAATGCTTAATCCAGAATAGATAGCATTTTGAAATCTTGAAAGCAATAAAACGATATCAAGTGATATTTAACATCGTTATGAAATGAATAAAAATGTTACTCAAATGTTACAATTCATATTTTTAAAACTCAAAGAACAGTTTAGCAAGACTCTTAGTTTTATTTATTTTTTTTTTTGAGACGTTTTGATAGATAAAATATTCCTCAATATCTCAAATGAAAAAAAAATATCAAAATGCAAATTAAAGAAATTAGCCAGACACTTGTATGGATTATTCCTTTTGAACATTGATTAACAAAAAGCATAGTTTTTTTTTTTTTTTTTGATAAAAGAGTATCAAAATTCGATTTATAGAAATTTGCCAGACACTTTTACTAGTATATAAAAATCAATATTTCTCTTCAATCTTGAAATCAATTTACAAAAGGTATCGTTTTATTGACTATAATTCAATAAAGTATCGTTTTATTGAATTATAAAGTTAAGTTTCGTAAATTTAAATTAACATAACACAAGTTTTTCTAGCCATAAAGCTGTAAGTTAACTTGAAAAAATCCTGTTACTGACTTAAGTACTCTTTGCAAAACAATAACTTGTAAGATAAACAGAATGTATCATTTTAACAATTTAACTTTTGTCGGTTAATTTTAAAAGAAATATAAAATATTGATTCTGGAAATTTGTTGTTACCTTAGAAAATTCAAGAAACAAATATATCCCCCTTAAAATTTTTAAATTGTTTTAAATAGAAAAAAGTTATTTGGTTTATATTTGTAAATTAAAAAATAAATTGCAAACAAAAAACATTTGCGTCAAAGGAATGCATATAATCTATAATAAGAAATATTATTAATTAATATCCTAACTATAACTCTTTTTTGTCCCTAAATTTGTAAATTTTACGAAACAAATCCATAATTGTTTAACCATTCTGGACCATATAAGCCACTTGAAAATGCTCACATACTTCGCAGCAATATTATTAACCCTTATATATTATATATTAGCAATATTATATAACCCTTTAAAAAATGTCAAATTCGGTGAGATTTTACCTTCCCGATAAAAAATCATTAACTTTAATTAACATTTAATAAATAATTCGGATTTTTTGCAATTTTTTATGTGCTTAGGCAGCATCAGTATTAATTTTTAAATATATATAAAAATATTCATATTTTCAAAACTATATCTTCCTCATATTGTCATTTTAGGATACCAGACTGGTATCTACACAATTATATTTTTTAAAAAATTTTTAATTAAACTTTTAATTTTAGATTTGATAAGCGGGTGTCCTAAAATTGCAAATTTGAAGAAAAGTTTAAAAAATTATAAAATACTTTTCCAAATAAGGGCTAATCCTGAGCATAAAAGCTAAAAACGTTTTACTTCACGCTAACAACATGCTCAACAATAATTTGCAATACATAAATTTATTGAAATATTAAAATTCAAAAAAAATTGTCTTATAGCACATTTTTAAGAAAAATTTCCAAATATTCTTGCTTATCACTGGGTAATAATGAAAAATTCACAGTTAAACCTTAGAATTTAGTTCAAAACATTGCTAATATTATACAGAATCTAAATGCAAAGTTTTATAATATAATGTAACATTTTATTTATTACATATAATATAATATTTTATGTATTACATGTATGTTAGCGTAAAAAAATTTTCTGAGAATCAGTGTTTTCTCAAAATGTAAGAAAATTCTGCCATATAAGAAAATTCTGGAAAAAAATTATAATTTGAAAATTAATATCTGAAAATGAATTTTATTTATTTAAAAATCATAATTCATTCAAGGGTTAAAACACTTGTTTATATATTATAATTCAGTTAAGGGTTAAAATACTTAGAATAAATATATACTATAGAAGTAAAATATTATAGGGTTAAAATACTTATTTATATAATATTTATATGTATTATGTATTCTGGGTAATATCTCAATTAAATTAGATTGCGCATATAAATAACTTACATTGCTCGAAAGTAAAATAATAACGTCTTTGTTCAAATAATAAACTAATGTTTGAAAATTTGAAGATTGCACTTCGAGACCATTTGAGGCAAAAGCATTTCGTGTGAAAACTTGCTCAATTATTATTTTAAATCCGTAAAAAAATACTATACTATAAATAATTGAAACTACATAAATTAAATAAGCAGATATTTACTGTCTTATTTTTTGAAGTTTGTGTTTATATAAAGAAACATCTGAAACGATTCTATAATATTGTATAGTACTCATTCAAGTGCACTGTAAAAAGATTTTCCAAGATTCATTCAATCTATTTCAGGAATTCCAATACTCCAAAAACTTTCGGAAAAAAATATGTCTGCCAGCAATCATCGTGACTTCTATATTTCTCTGCAAACTTTCCAATCATCTCAAGGAAACCGTTTGAAAAATACTTCTTTTGTATGATTTGAACTCCCATAACTTTCATTCATAAAACTATGTTCTCTTTCTACGAACAAACATTGTTTCAATTGTTCTTGGAAATTTTTGCTAGTATAGTATTTACTACGAGGTACATGCAGCGAAACAATTGATGTTTACATATCTATAGGTAAGAAATAGAGAACACAGCAATTTTCTTTATTTTTTAAGTCATTATTAATATCGTTTTTAAGATTATGTATTTTAATGTTTTTTAGCTTTATTGATGTCTTACTTGTCTTCTTTGTAATATATTTTTTACTGGGAAAAGATATTAAAAAAAATACACGCACTTATCTGAATATTGCCACATGGAAAGTCACACAAAAATTTATAACGTAATTTAAATGTATTGTATTTCAAAAAATATCAAATTGTTTCAAAAATTTAGTTACCGCTATGACAACAGAGACTATGTTTAGAATCGTTTTAGTGAAGTCTTAAATGCTTGCCAAAATATTATAATAAGTTGCAAGTGGAAAAAAAATTACAATATGTTGCATGAAGAAAAATGTAGTAATGTGTCGCATATGCAAAAACAATATAATATAGTTCATGAGCTAAAATATTATATTATGGAGCATATGAAAAAACAACCTAACTACAGTATCATCCAAATTTTAAATTAAACCTTATATAATATTCTAACTGTGCTCTGTGTGTGCTTGATTTAGAAACTGATTTAATTCTAAAACTTAGACTGCATATGCTTTCTGAATTAATGATTCTTGCTTTATATAGTATCGTTAAAATTAACTTGACTGATTCTTATGCGTATCTTTCCTTACTGTAACACTAATTTTAGTGTTACAGAATAACAAAAATGGATGGGGCTGCTTTGCACTAGGTAGTGTAAAAAAACTGTTTTAATTATTTAAAATTAATAATTCTTGATTTATATAGTATCGTAAAAATTAACTTTACAGATTCTTATGCGTATCTTTCCTTACTGTAACATTTATTTTAGTGTTACTGAATAACAAAAATGGTTGGGGCTGCTTCGCACTACGTAGTGTAAAAAAACTTTTTTGATTATTTAAAATTAATAATTCTTCATTTATATAGTATCGTAAAACTTAACTTTACTAATTCTTATACGTATCTTTCCTTACTGTAACATTAATTTTAGTGGTACTGAATAACAAAAATGGTTGGGGCTGCTTTGCACTACGTAGTGTAAAAAAACTTTTTTGATTATTTAAAATTAATAATTCTTGATTTATATAGTATCGTAAAACTTAACTTTACTAATTCTTATGCGTATCTTTCCTTACTGCAACATTAATTTTAGTGAAACTGAATAACAAAAATGGTTGGGGCTGCTTTGCACTACGTAGTGTAGAAAAACTTTTTTGATTATTTAAAATTAATGATTCTTGATTTATATAGTATCGTAAAACTTAACTTTACTAATTCTTATGCGTATCTTTCCTCACTGTAACATTAATTTTAGTGTTACTGAATAACAAAAATGGTTGGGGCTGCTTTGTACTACGTAGTGTAAAAAAACTTTTTTGATTATTTAAAATTAATAATTCTTGATTTATATAGTATCGTTAAACTTAACTTTACTAATTCTTATGCATATCTTTCCTGACTGTAACATTAATTTTAGTGTTACTGAATAACAAAAATGGTTGGGGCTGCTTTGTACTACGTAGTGTAAAAAAACTTTTTTGATTATTTAAAATTAATAATTCTTCATTTATATAGTATCGTAAAACTTAACTTTACTAATTCTTATGCGTATCTTTCCTTACTGTAACATTAATTTTAGTGGTACTGAATAACAAAAATGGTTGGGGCTGCTTTGCACTACGTAGTGTAAAAAAACTTTTTTGATTATTTAAAATTAATAATTCTTGATTTATATAGTATCGTAAAACTTAACTTTACTAATTCTTATGCGTATCTTTCCTTACTGCAACATTAATTTTAGTGAAACTGAATAACAAAAATGGTTGGGGCTGCTTTGCACTACGTAGTGTAGAAAAACTTTTTTGATTATTTAAAATTAATGATTCTTGATTTATATAGTATCGTAAAACTTAACTTTACTAATTCTTATGCATATCTTTCCTCACTGTAACATTAATTTTAGTGTTACTGAATAACAAAAATGGTTGGGGCTGCTTTGCACTACGTAGTGTGAAAAAACTGTTTTGATTATTTAAAATTAATAATTCCTGATTTATATAGTATCGTAAAAATTAACTTTACTGATTCTTATGCGTATCTTTCCTTACTGTAATATTAATTTTAGTGAGACTGAATAACAAAAATGGTTGGGGCTGCTTTGCACTACGTAGTGTGAAAAAACTGTTTTGATTATTTAAAATTAATAATTTCTGATTTATATGGTATCGTAAAAATTAACTTTACTGATTCTTATGCGTATCTTTCCTTACTGTAACATTAATTTTAGTGTGACTGAATAACAAAAATGGTTGGGGCTGCTTTGCACTACGTAGTGTAAAAAAAACTTTTTTGATTATTTAAAATTAATAATTCTTGATTTATATAGTATCGTGAAAATTTACTCTACTGATTCTTATGCGTATCTTTCCTTACTGTAACTATTAATTTTAGTGTGACTGAATAACAAAAATGGTAGGGGGGCTGCTTTGTAAAAGAATTGTTTGGTGCAAAAAAAAAAAAACCTAAATACAAACACTATGCAAGGTGTTTCACTACACTTTTTTGTTAATTAATTGCCGCTATATTTGGTGTTACACTAAAATGTTTTACAGTGTATTAGTTTTCAACAATTATAATAGAAACACATAAAAAGAGAAAGTTGTAGATCAATTCGAAGAAATAAAAAATCTTTATTCAAGAAAAACAATAGATACCCCATAAATGTACAATAATAGTTTGTAAGACAACAGATACCAAGTTATATATTGTAAGGTGTGTAATAATTGTTTAGTTTTAGCTACGCAAAATTCCTAATTTATGTTAAACTATCATCAAAATAATAAAAAATTATATTGCTTACACTGTTTGAAATTTCTCGGAATAAAACAGTTAAATAACAATTTATTTAATTGTTATTTTACCTTATGTGGACAAAGCACTAAAATAACATTAAATGGTATTCACTGCGAGAAAGCTGTTTATTAACTGCTTTCACCTAATGTGGTTAAAGAACCAGAATTTTATTGCGCACCTAATATATCCGGCTTTTCGTCAACAGAATGGGAGTTCAAGTCTCATCATTAAAACCGCAATATTTCTTCATTCCACACACCGTATGACGAGATTCCAGTGTCCCGATTGTTGACTTCCCGATTGTTGACCCTGGACTATTACAATACGATACTCGCACTCAAGCAGAGATGGCAACACTGTTAAGCTACTTAATGCAAAAAGTCTAGTATTTTCTTGATAGTGGTAAATTTTTATAAAACTGTATTGTTTTATATTCATGCTTTTTTTTTTTTTTTAAATTCATGTTTCTTTTTTTTTTTGTGTCCAAACAGGATTTAAAATGATTCAAAACTTTAAAGGGAAAAAATGTTCTTTACCATAAACTTTACAGTTAATTTGATGGACAGACTGCTGCCAGTTTTTTTTTTTTACCGTGATTTCAGAATTCAAATTTTAACAAAGTACGTGAAGAAACTTAAAGCTAGGTTTAAAGATGCAGCCAATTAGCAGAAGTTATGTAAATTCAATATTATTATTAAAAGAACTCATAAAAATTTTCAAAGCTAATTTATCTTTCTTCAAATTCACGAATAAAATGCTATAGTAAATCCATAAATGGTGCTTGATTTTTAACTATAGTTTGAATTTTAACCATTTGTTAGAAACTGTAGTTAGAAGTGAAAAAAAGCATACAAATTTCTTTTTTTCATGAAATTTTTTTCCTTTACAACTTTAGTTCGCTATAAATACTATTTTAGTACAGTTTGAAACATAGTTTTTTGCATTTTCTGTTAAAGTCTTAAACAGACATTAAAATTGCTTTCGCACCAAAAACTTTAATCGAAATACCGTATATTAAACACTTGTTTTTCGTTTTAAATATATATGTATCATTCATCTTTTAAATCTATGTTTCTATGTTTACATTGATGGTTGTTTAAAAACTTATCAAATGTTTTCCCAATGCAATTTCTTTTTTATAATGGAAACATTTCTTTCTAAATAGGAAACAAAAAACATGTATTAAAGTGCAGGAATGTCGAATCAATTGGTGTGGAAATATTTCACGTGATTACACTTTAAAAGCTATAAGTTTTGTGTTTCTTTTAAAAAGTTTTTCACAAATACAAAACTTTTTAGATTGCTTACAAATAAAATAGAAATAAAAAAGTCAATTATTTCTTAAATGCATACGTTTTTGAGTCTCTTTCTTTTATTTCTCATTTTTACGTACAGACCCTGGCCAATTTATTAGACGCACTATAGGATTTTATGTAAAGTTTTAATTATCAAGCGATGGTACTGTTTTTATGTGGCTGAAAGTGGTTAACACTTATTTATGTTCGTGTATCAATTGGTTAACATTGTAATGCAATACGTTAAAAATAAATACTAATAGGAAGTATATAAATCTCTTGAATTAAAACAAATTACATGTTTGTTTAGATATAAAAGTATTTGATATAAACTCGAGCAAAACATGTAATTATTAAAACACTACAGTTCGTCTAATGATTTGGTCTAATTATCATAATATACTAATATAATACCTGATATAAAAAATCGTGTAATCGAAATAATAATTTAGTCATATCCTCTCCATTTATTCAATCGTCGAATTTATGTAATATATCGTCTAATTTAACCAATTAATACATGAACGTAAACAAGTGCAAACCGGTTTCAGTCTCGTAAAAACAATAAAGCTGTGTAGTATCACCTGATAATTAAGATTTCACAAAGAATTTTAAATTTCCTCTAATAATTTGGATAGAGACAGTGATCCTCGTTTCTGGAAAGTTGTTTTTTTTATTTATTAATTATAAATTTAAATTTTTTTTTAATGTATTGGCATATGTTTTGTGCATTATTAATATCTTTATACACACAAACAAATCAAAAATCGTTTAACACAATTTATCAATTTAATAAATCTAATATCTTGCCATTCTTAATAGCAGTGTTTAAGGATTTCATTAAACTAATAACTTCTTTTTTTCTTACCCATATAAGATATCGTGTAAGTACAGTTTTGAATCCATATAACTTTTACAATTTATACTGAAACTATTTTTCCCATTAACTCCACGAGTTTGCAAGAGAAAAAAAAAGTTCTAATCAACGCTGTATCTTTTTTCACACTACGTAAATAATTTTACCTCTTTTCACTCACTTAAAAACGGCTTTAATGTCATGCAGTTACTAAATTTATTGATTTACTGTAATTAAGAATAAATTATCCAATGATATTCTGGGGCTTAATATATAAATTTTATATGCTTTAAGTTATTTTATTTTTGCTTAATATTTTTGCGTAATTTTTCTTCTGTATTATTTACTAAAAAAATATCTTTCATTTTATGTATAATTAGTTTCGATGATTAATAATACTTAAAATTAAATTAATCTATCCAATTTTGAAGCTTGTTACATGTGATGTACGTTTAGGAATTTTTGGGAGGGGGTTTCGGTATTTGAGTCTATTATGCAAAATTTCCTTTTGAAGCAGTTAATAGTGAAAACAAATTTACCTTTAAAGAGTTTTCAATCTCAATGAATTAAGATATAAAGATTGAATTAAAAAAAAAAATATTGTAAATTTTCCCAGGAAATAAATAATAAATACATAATAACTGCTCATTTTATGTAAAATTTATTTTCATGTAAACTTTATTATAAATTTAAATAAAAGAGAGAAACTATTGAATGCAGTTTGAAAATTGCTTATTTAAAAAAAAGTAAGCGCTAGTTTTATAATTAAAAACATGTTTTATTTTAATTTTAACTATGCATATTAAATTACTCAGAATACATAATAATTTTAGGCTAATTATTTTTAATATTGCTGAACAGTACATGTTTAATGGAACTGCGTTTTAAGGGTTCTAGACGGTTTTACCTGACAAATGTAAATTTTGTATTATTTTATAATTTCGAATTTTATATTGAAATTCTCTATGAAATTGTGGTCCCGCAGTGAACTGATCGTAAAGACACGGTCCCAGTAGAACGCCGAAGTCAAGCATCACTAGCTGCGGTCAGTAAGCAGATGGGTGACCACTTTGATCAGCCAGGGTAGGGACCGAGGGTATGCGGTATAGGACATCGTTAAACTGTTCTACCGTAAAGTGCTCAACTTCTCGCGCAGGTGGTCAGGTTGCCAAAGCAGGGGAGTCGTCCCCTGAGCAGAGGATCAAAATTGCTATGGCATGTCTTCGGATCATCCGCAGGGATGTTTCCCAGACAGGCGCCAATAGCCCATTGTGCAACTCTAGTGTGACGCAAATAAATAAAGTACCTACGTATAAAATTATGTGAATAATTATTGTATTTAAAGTCAGTACCGAATCTTGCGTTCATGCCCTCTATAAAGATTGTAGTTAATTCTTAGCATAAATAATTCGTTAAGATTTAAAGTATACTAATATCCCTTAATGAGTCACAACTTGTCAGTGAAGAAGATAAAGTTTTTCGGAGCTCCGTAAATTTGACGAATAATTGTTGTATACTTAAACTATTTAATTAAATTCATTTGTGAATGTTTTAAACATATAACAATTTTAACGACCATTTTTATTAGTTTATAATTGTGAAAATTCCAGAAAATTACAGTACATGCTTTAGGAAAATTTGCCTCAGGTACACCTATAGTACCCATAGAAATTGATATGGTAAACCTATGGTAACTGTAAAAACAGTTGTAACCTTAAGCCTATGTTAACTATAAAAACTAGTACCGCATTTATATAACACCATACGCTTATGGTTACCTATGACACAATTTATATTATACCATACACCTAGGGTTACAATAGTAATTTGTATGGCATTCCTATGAAAGATACCATTAGCCTATGATAATCATAGAAATTTGTATGCCATATTTATACGGTATACGATAGTATGCCATAATATTATTGCAAAAGTTTGCTATGTGAAGAAATACCAAAGGCTATTCCAATGGGATTTCCAATGGATAGTTAAATGTTGCCATACACTTTTATTGTATACGTATTGCAAACATTTACTTGCATACTTCGAAGGAGCATAATTTGGAAAAAGAGACTTAGTTTTTTATTTCTTCTAACTAACTATAATAGATTTTAAAACTTCCTGAAATTAATCAATATCATTTAAGTTTCGTCAAAGTTTTTCTAAATTTTTGAGCTTAGTCTATTTTATAAACAATTTGATTTCGGATTTAAATGATTTTAAAAACATCTAGAAATAAACTAGCTGTCGCGGCTATAATATGCTGTGTGAGTTTCACTAATATCTAGAATTAAGTTTCATGTTCTTCTTCGATATCGAGCTGAATCTTTGATCTTGGGATTAATTTTAGATTAATGTACAGTAGTGAAACAACAAATCTGTAAGCCCATTCAACTTTATTTTTTCCAATTACTTAAAATACAATTATTTTATTTGTTTTCTAATTAATTTTTGTCGTAAAGATCTGAATCATCCGTGTATACATATTGTCCTTTACTTTCTTACTTAAATATTGTCATTTCTCATATGTTTAATTACTTAATCTCCCCCCTTAATTTATTATCATTCTTGTAAAAAAGCTTCTAAGGGAAAATAACTACTCTAATTTAATGATCCTTGCATATTTATAAATTTGCCAATATGTAAGTGTGCGATATAATTCCATAGGTCTGTGAAGAAATGTTCTATGGAAAATTGCCAAGGGCTAAATTTCGTAGGCTATGGCACACCATAGTTTTATGGGGAAAATTTGTATATTCTACGGAATATCCTATGATATTTTTTACTGCAAACCTACGGCGAATTTTCTTAAGGGAAGTGGCCAAGATTGCGGTTTGTATGTACTGTGTACTGGTGAAATGTGAGTTCCTCTAGTCAGATTAAACTGACAAACTGGACTTAGCTTATAAAATATCAAATAAGCTTCATCTTTACTTATTGATCAAGAATATTTATTTGGGTCGAAAATTTGGCAAACCATTCCAATCTTCTTGACAGATTGTTTTGACAAACTTCTAATATAAAAGATTATAAAATGATTTCTTCTTCTTTGGTGATTACAAAATCTTAAATCGTTAAGTGCTTTACTGCTGTAGAGTTGGTAACCTCGTCACACTGTGGTAGTGATGTCGGGTCGGTAACATCGTCATACTGTGGTAGTGACACCTATAGGTAAAAACAAGAAGCGCTACCGAAACAACTACTACTTACAATTCAGCCGGGGATTCCCCGTAATATGTAAATACTCAAGTGAGCGATTTAATTTAATTTTATTTTATAACCGTCGTTGAACAGCCGACCCAATTTCATGGGTTTACGACTATTTATGTTCAACTCCGTAGCCTTGTAATTTTGAACCAATCTAGAAGACAAGGAAACTCCTGGATCAGTACCCCCAGAGGTTTTGATTTGTTATGGGAACATGGAGGACTTTGATACTCGACAGATTTAACGTGCATCAGTCACCATTTACTACACGGGGAGTCTTCGGCCGGCGAGGATCGCACCCACGACCTCTTGGACATGGGCCCAGCGCCCTACCGACCAGGCTATCCCGGCCTGCTGAGCGATATAATTGGGAAAAATAAAGATGTAAATGCAAAAGGTTGTCTCTTGTTTTTTGCAGTTTTAAACAATAATATTACATTGAATATTGTAAACCGCTACAGTGCTTCTTTTTTTTAAATTCACTGAGGCAGGTGTTACTTTTTTCCTGGTTTCACGCAATGTCCAGAAGTTTTCTGTAAGAAACAAAAAATCTAAATCAAAATTGTATAATTTTATATACTTATAAAATGTTAATATATTTTTAGTTTTTACCAATGAGAAATACGTCTTTTCCATTTGAAAGTTAGAGCATAAAAAAAACGACACGTTTCTTTTCGATGCATGGCAAATGGCGACACGTGACCAAACGGTTTCAGCTCCACACAACGGTTTATGTATTGGTTACATTGATAGTTTTACAGTTTTCTTTTAAAATTTTAATTGAATTAGTGTTTTCGACTGCAATCTTTTTATTATTTGTTTCCTTTTAATTCAATAAAATGTTTAGAATTGCATGAGGACATGAGGAAAAAGCTCACAATAATTTTCTACAGTAAATTAGGATTTATATTAAATATTTAAAGTTCTGATTATTTTCCTTTTTTCCATAATTTTAATTTAATTTTGATCAAAATACATATTCATTCGCACAACATACACTATTAATGTTTTTTAACTAAAAGAAGAAGACGAAAATGCGTTATAAGTATAGAAAAAAAAAAAAAAAAAAATATCGTTAACATAAAAAATTTTATACTTGGAAGTGGTCATTTTATAATATCATGCACGTTTTTTAATTTATTACTTTAATATTAAATAATAATCAAAATTTACAACCTAATAACAACAGTTAATAATATTATGAAGGGAGGAGAGTTAAGTTTTGTTATAATAGTGTTGAAAATTATTACATTTTGTTGAAAAAGATATAAATAAATGACTTACATGTAAATGTTAATAATTTAATGCTTTGTTTGCTGATTTCATGCTGTTGCTATTATGATGATGAGTCTTTTAATGCTTGCGTAAAAGCAAGCGCTTAAGGACTTACCTCACGACTCGGGATGAATCAAGAAAATACAGATGATGGCCAAAATTATCAGGATCCTTTTTTAAATAACAAAATCTGGGGATTTTTTTGTCTAGTGAGTGCACAAAACTGTAAAACGATCTTTACCATTTTATTGTGCATAACCATTTCTTTAAAAATGTTACCCTTTGTTCTATCTATTTAAAAAAAAAGTTAAACTTTAAATTTTGTTTTGCTGTAAGCGTCTCTTAAAAATAAAAATTCTTGTTTATTAAAATGAAAAACAATGAAATCGAAAGTGTTCTAAATTTTGAAAATGAAAGTGATTCTTACATTTACAATAGATTATTGTAAAAAAAATTGCGTTCAAGCTGGCAAAGATAAAAAATTTTTTTTCAGTGATTCGATAATTTTTTACGCTTTCAAAAAAAATTAGCAGTTGCATAACTCTTTACAGAATTTATGTCTACTTTAATTTTCAGAATTTATATTTAAACATCGTGTTATTTAGTTCTAAATATTTATAAAAAAAAGTTACATTTCCCTATTTGTTATGCTATAAGTGTCACTGAATAGTGAATTTTCTTGTTAACAAAAGTAAAAAAAATGAAAACAAAAGAGTCCCAAATTTCGAAACTGAAAGTTATTCTAACATATATAATTCAATAGTGGTAAAAAAAAGCGCTGCAGCTGACAAAGATTAAAATTATTTTTTCCATTTATGAAATAGTTTTTTTAAGCCTTCAAAGAGGAAAAAAGAAATGTATTTTGTATATTTCATTTGTATAATAATTAAAAATATTATACGATAATTTAAGATTGTTGTGTAATTTTCCAGAAATCATATTTATTTATTATGTTAGTGATTGTTTAAAAACATACCTTCATGTTTTAAGGAATCCATAACTGATAAATTAATTGAACAAAATTCACATTTATTCCAATACTTAACAAAGAAATTTTTAATTTTATATGTGTGTATGCGTTAATTGGATATTTTGGCTTTCATCACAATACGGCATTTTGTAATATGCAAGGCTACAAGTGTCAATCAATTTTTATAAAGTTTGACACTCTTATATATATATATATATATATATATATATATATATATATATATATATATATATATATATATATATATATATATATATATATATATATATATATATATATATATATATATATATATTTATTTATTTATGGCAACGTTACTTTTAAAAAGTAACGATTTAAAAGTACATTTCTAGGAAATCGAAAATTCAAAGTAACCTAAAATTTTATTGAATAATATTCATATATTCTTTAATGTTTTTGCAAAATTGTTGTTATTTATTTAATTATTTTTAATTTTGAAAGTTATGGACATTAATTTATTTTTAAATTCGGAAGAATATTATATAATTTTATAATATAATCGTATAATATAATTTTAAAATCAAATATAATTTTAATATCAAATTTTTTATGGATTTGCACGAACGAGGAAATTTTATCTATTGATTTTAATTTTCAGTTTATTATTTTTATTTATTTGAATTACCATTGATTTAAAATTGTTTTACTCTATAGAAACGTGTTTTAAAAGCACGAACATAAACAAAGCAAACACGGGGTTTCAAATAGCTTTGAACTAGTAAAAAATAATTGAATGTGCAGTATAAGTTGAAAAAGTTTTTTATTTGTAACAGTTGAAAAGTTTTTTATTTGTAAGTTTTTAATTGTCTAATGCTGAAGTCATGCGAGAAAATGATTTTCCGATCATTTCTGCCTAACGGAATAATTAAAATCTGTAAACGAATTTTAGTATCAGTGATTAAATTAATACCTTCGAGTTTTCAAGAGTTAAAATAGTAATTATAATAGTTTTCAATAGCACAAATAGTTCTGAAGTTCTTAGAGATTTGATTGGGCGTTGTTTGACAAGGTCGGGCATAAACATAATTTTAGTAAAAAATGTACCAGGTAAAAATGCATTTAGTAAAAAATGTATTAAGACAAAAGAATTTCATCAAACATTTTGGCTCGAAACTTCAAAATTTAACAAAGAAGGACGTTTCAGTGTTTGTAGAAGCATGCTGCTGTAACACATCATTCACATTCAGATTGTCACAAAGATAAGGATTCAGGTGTCAAGATAAGATTTAGGTGTTAAAATAGCCTGTTCACGGATGTCAGAATAATTAAAGCCGTCACACATATGAATTATTTTTCTTAAAATCGTATACGTTCATTATACTTGGTTTACAGAATTTCAAAGCGCACTTTTTACCATTCTGAAACTTTTTCTTGAGATGAAAACAACCGGTATTCAAAACCCTTGCTATTCATGTCATCCTTTATCACAGGCAATTTTCAGAAGATAAATAATGACTGTTCAGGACACACAATTCTGTAGAACACTCTACTCACAAAGATAGTTGCAGTCAAAAAAGTATCAAAAGAGTCGTCTTTCCCCTTTTAGGAAAGGAAATTTTAAAAGGTCAAGGTATTTAAACCCGAAGTTAGCTGTGAATGCATATATATCGCACATTAATTTTATTAATTAAAACAACATAAGAATTTTTTTAATTTAATTTTTTTTTTAGAAAGCTTACCGAGTTTTAAAAAAAAGTAACGATTTCATTCGATATTTCCGTTACAAATACCTGTACTTTTTCCGTAAAAAAGTAACGAAAGTACAAGTAAAAGAACGTACTTTTTACTTGAACCGGCGGTACAAGTAACGAAAGTAAAAGTACTGCCATATATATATATATATATATATATCTTTTTCCTAATCCCCAAAATTTGCAGGGCTAAACAATGTCCATGAAATTCATGACCCAGAGGAAGTCGGCCACCAAGACTAGACTTGACCTTAAAAAAAGATCAGTGTAGGGAATACCGGGCAAATGTATACCGGGCAGTGGTACTGAACCTTAAAAAAAACCTCAGTGTAAGGTATACCGGGCAGTGGCACTTAAATGGACCTAGTATATATTTTGGACATTTACCAAAGGTCTACTCAACTAGACCTAGTATAAGTGCCACTGCCCGGTATACATTTGCCCGGTATATTCTACACTGATGTTTTTTTAAGGTTTAGTGCCACTGCCCGGTATATGTTTGCCCGGTATACGCTACACTGATGTTTTTTTAAGGTCAAGTGCCACTGCCCGGCATATAGTTGCCCGGTATACCCTACACTGATGTTTTTTAAGGTTCAGTGCCACTGCCCGGTATACATTTGCCCGGTATACCCTACACTGATGTTTTTTTAAGGTCAAGTGCCACTGCCCGGAATACATTTGCCCGATACACCAAACACTGATGTTTTTTCTAATCTATCGTCAGTAAGTATTAAAATATCGAATAAATGTAATTATATCCACGAATAAATTAATATCAAATCGGATGTAATAAATATCTCGGACATTCACCAAAGCGACAAAGTGATTGTCAACATTCACCGGTGAAAGTCAACAACCACCGATTTCGGTCATTAACAGTAACTTGCACATCATTTACATAATAACTTCATCAGGACGTTTATTTCATACTTTACCTAAATAGCATTTGTCATTCTATAGAATGCCTAGGCATTCTATACAATGCCGGCGTTATGCATCGTAATTAATCTCGTTGCCAGATCATTGTCTATCGTTTACTATTGTCTGTATCAGTTATCGCCATCTGGCGGCGTTTATAGTTACATTCAATTCCATGGCCTTTACATTCGGCCATCCTTAATTGGAGCCGTCCTCGGCTATATCAGCATTCTGAAAAATTATTAAGACTCTTTCATCATTAGGCATCGTTGATTCGTCAGACGTCCTGAGAACCTGAAAAATAGAAAAAACAAATGGAAAGAAAGGTGCATAGAAAATATGTTTGCAAGGACCTCAAAATTCGCCGTTGGTCATCTCACATTCGTCGTTGCTTTTTGCTTCGTATTTAATGAAAAAAATTAAGAAAAATGGTCACTTTCGGGATTGGTTTAGTCATAATCAGTTCTAAGTTTAGTCACGATTAGTTCAAATCACAATTTTGAAGCGAAAAAAAAATCACTCTTCATCTGTGGGCCACTTTTGAAGAGAAAAAAAAATCACTCTTCATCTGTGGGCCACTTTTTCATAAAGTCTGCTGCTGTTGAAGTGAAGTGTGGACCATCATGTTGTCCAATTTTTTTCACCTCGTATCTATCATGTAGTTTGACAGACTTGATTCGGTAAGGTCCGAAGAACTTTGGTCGTAGTTTAAGACCTGTGCCAAATTGTGTTCTTTGTATTGCAACAAGATCTCCTTCATTGTATGTGTTAGGCTTTTTGCGCCTTTTGTCATACTGAGTTTTGCTCACTTTTTGAATGTTTTGCTTCGCAACTAGCCGGATTTGTTCACGTTCATTCATAAGGTTTTCCACATGTTCGTCATTTAAAATTTGGAGAATTTTGGCATCGCCTTTTGATTTCATCTTAGTACCAAAATATTCAAATTCAAATGGAGAATAGTTAGTGGAGGCACTTACTGTACTATTTAAAATTCGTTGAAGATTTGCAACATGTTTGTACCATTTTTCTGGTTCTGCTATTGAAAGTTTACTCAGAACTGGAATGAGAGTAGCGTGTATTCGTTCCATTTGGCCGTTGCTACGAGGTATTCTTGTTGTAATTTTTATGTGCTCAATTGATTCATTTTTGCAATAATCTTCGAAATTATTTGCTGTGAAAGCAATACCTCGATCTGATATTATTCGCGATGGGTTGCCAAATGTACTTTTCTGTAATTCTAAATTTTTTAAGGCATCAGTTGTTGAAGTTGATTTAACAGGGTATATCCACGTAAATTTCGAAAAAGCATCAATTACTGTGAATAAATATTTATAGTTTTTATTGGTAGATGGAAGAAGACCTAAAAAATCAGCATGATATGTGTGAAGAGGCGTATCACCTTTCGGAATTGGATTCAAAAAGCCTTCACCTTTACCACGTTTTTTTATTTACTAGTATGCATTGTACACAGTTTTCTATCACACTTTGCACTTTATTTGTGAGTTTAGGAAAGTAATAATCAAGTTGGAGAATTTGCACAACTTTAGCAGTGGCAAAATGACCTTTTTCATGTGCTTGCTTTATAATTTCTGTTTGCATTGATGCTGGGATCACTAACAATTCCTTACCATTTATGACTTTAAACAAAACATCGTTACGCATTTTAAAATCATTAGCTTTATCGTTTAATAAAAGTTGTTTTATTGTTGAGATATATTCGTCATTAGCCTGAGCGTTCTTAATTTTAAGGGTAAGTTCATGGTGTGTAATGATCATTACTGGTTGCCGACTCAACGCATCAACGTGTTTCATTTGATTACCGGGCCTATGAACAATTTCATAATTAAATTGAGATAAGAAAATAGCCCATCTAGCAAACTTAGGTGTTATGTCTTTTTTGTTCATCGTTTGTTGAAATGCGGAACAGTCTGCAAATATCTTAAATTGGGTACCGTGCAAAAAATGACGAAATTTTTTAAGAGATTCAATTACGGCTAATACCTCTAGTTCATAGCTTGAATACTTTTCCTTGTGGGGGAGTGTTTTCTTGCTCATATTTTCTTGCTCATAAATGGGATGGTATTGACCCTTATCTGATTCCTGAAGCAATATGGCACCGTAACCGTACTTACTAGCAATTGTATGTAGTTGTAATTTTGCATTTGGATTAAAAATATGTAAAACGGGATCAGATGACAAAGCCTCTTTTAATTGATTAAAGGCAACTCTGTGTTCGTTTTTAAACGAAAAATTATTTTCCTTATGTAGTAAATCACTAAGTGGTCTAGCTAATATTGAATAAGACTTAATGAACTTACGAAAATATTTGGTAAGACCTAAAAATTTTTGGATATTTTTTACTGATTTTGGTTCTGGAAAGTTTTTTGCGGCTTTACTTTTATCTGGGGATGGTTTAATTGTTCCATTCTTAATCAAATATCCAAGAAATTCTATTTTAGTTTGCAAAAATTGGCACTTACCAAAATTAATTTCGAGACCGAATTTTGAAGCAACTTCAAAAACGCGTTGTAATTTAGCAATACCGTCCTGATAATTATTTGAAGGGATAATTATATCATCCATATAAATACAAATAGAACCATCGTTTATCAATTCTCTGAAAACATAATAAACATAACGTTGAAAAACAGCGGGGGACAAACAGAGTCCAAAAGGTGTAACATTAAACTCAAAAAGACCTTGATCAGTTATAAAAGCTGTAAATTTCTTACTATTTTCATCAATCGGAACATGAAAGAACCCATTTCGGAGCTCAAGTGTGGAGAACATGCTGGCTGAATGAAGTCTATCAACAACATCCTCAACAAGGGGTAAAGGAAAACGGTCTTTAATTATTTTTTTTATTTAGGTTACGATAATCCACACACAAGCGAGTAGAGCCATTTTTCTTTTTAACTAATACAATAGGTGATGCGTAATCCGAACAACTGGGTCTAATAATATTATCGGCTAACCATTTCTTAATTTGATCATTAATTTATGTTTTCTCTGCAAGTGAAAAACGAAGCGATTTATATACTACTGGTATATCATCATTTAATACAATCTTTAGCTTAATATCAGTATTTTCGGTTTTTTGGGGTTTATAATTTTGTAAAAGTTCAAGTATTTGTGCTCGAATTTCTTTTGAAATATGTTGCAAAGGAAAAGAGTTATCTGACTCAGCAACATCAATTAAACTAATGAAGATTGCTTTCTGTTTAGTTAATAATTCAATACCATTAGCACTTATTTTAAATTCACCCTGTCTCAAAATATCAGTTCCTACAATAACATCCAGATTCATATTTGAATTACTTACCACCCATACATCTGTTTGGAATTTAGTATCGTCTATATCAAGGGTAGATTTAAAGGAGCCAAGAGGTTGAATTTGACCCCTGCCAAAAGCAGTTAGTGTTATTTTCGTTGAGCTTAATTTAGGTTGCCCAATAATATTGTAAACACGTTTACGGATTAAAGTTACAGAACAGCCTGTATCAAAAAGAGAATCAAAACAATGACCATTAATTTTTACAATTTTATGCATATCCTTTTTTAATTGGGGTGTATTAAGTTCATTAATCATTTCATTTTTAGTTTCGAACTTAGGAGTGGAGCATTGTGAACTTTTATGTTCAAACACATTACAATTAAAACATTTTATACCCTTAATTTTATGAAAACAATCACTAGATTTATGATTAAACAAACCACAATTAAAGCAACGTATACGTGATACATTGTTATCACCAACAGTATTATGTTCATATTTGTTTTTAAATTTGTTATCATGATTGGGAACATACTTTTGATTAGGCGGCCTATTATTTATTCGTGCATGTGTACGTCTATCGTCAATATTATGCGAATTCCATGAGAACTTATTTTTAGAATTAAATATTTTTTCATAAACTTTAAGCCTATCTTTAAATTCCGAGATTGTTTTACATTGATACAAAATAATTTTGTTTTGATTAGAATTCGGTATACCATTAATGGTATGTTCAATAATTTATTGTTCGTCTATTGTAAAATTACTTTTAGAGGCGATTTCGCGCATCGCTGAAAAATATTCAAACAAAGTTTCCCTATTCCGTAATTTTCGATTCTGCATTTCTTTATGCACTTCAAAAGAAGTCAATTGATCCGAAAATTCCTTGAATAAAGCGTTCTTTAATTCAGAATATGAGAAAATATTTTTTAAAGTATGGAGGAACGTTAACGCCGATCCACGCATCAAACGTTTAACACAGATTATTTTTTGAGCATCAGTAATGTTTCTGACAAAAGTAAAATTTTCTTCACAGCTGGCAAAGAAAGATTGGATTGAATAGTTGTCAGTACCGTTAAATTGCCTCATCGTCAAAATAAGTTCGCGCATAACTGAATGATTATCATCTTTCTGTGGGAACACAGAAGTGGAATCAATCGAAGAAGCTAATTTATTATTCTCAAGGTTAGTAGTTGAATGTTCAATTTCGGTTTCACTTTCATAGTCACTTAAAGAATCAGAGATGGAATTTTTAAGTGTTTCTAAATCGTTTAATTTAGCAAATATTTTTTCACATAATTCCGGCGCAGTTCCTTCACAATCTATTCCTAAACTATTGCACACAATTATTAATTGCGATGAATTAAGTTCTTGCAATACTTTTCTTTTCTTTTATTAATGTCAGTTTGGGCGGGAAAGCCCGAAAAAACACGTAACTTTTTGCGTGAATTTCGATCATATTCTTCATGAAATATAACTTTAAATAGTAATTTTACAGTAGATGAAGGTGCAGTTTTAAGAAAGTTTTTAATATTAGGAGATCTGGGAGGCCGAGGCCCCATTTGTTAATGTAAGGTAGTAAATAATTGCACTATTTAACTAAACAAAATTTAATATAACATAGGTAAAGTTTTAGAACAAAAAAAAACACTTAATAATAGCAGAGAGAAGAACGTCTCTTCTCATCGTTACATATGCATCGTAATTAATCTCGTTACCAGACCATTATCTATCGTTTACTATTGTCTGTATCAGTTATCATCGCCATCTGGCGGCGTTTATAGTTACATTCAATTCCATGGCCTTTACATATATATATATATATATATAATTAACTTTAAAGTAAAAAATATTTAAACAACAAAAGCAAAACAGATAACAAAAACATAACGAAAAAATTCAACAAATAAGATATTTTATACGAGTTCGAAAATGACAGCAAACGTCGCAAAATTTAAACGTAAACAAATGCGAAAGGTGACGGCAAACCTTTGAAATTTAGCCAATACGAAAAAATCCCCAATATTATCAGTGTAATTTCCCTCTTTTCCTATTTTTGCTCTTCCGAGGAAACTCTAAGTTTTTAACATTATGGAATCGTCCTTCCCCTAGTCGCTTGTCTAACATAACGTTAACGATATAATTACTATTATTAGTTGATAGTGAAATTTACTTCTGAATTTAATGCGTATGTTGACCTTAAAAATAAGGATCTCAAAATAAGTGTCACAGTACAAACGCGCAATTGATTTATTTGATACTTTGGATTGACCCGAAACTAGATTTGCGCAAAGTAATTTTATTATAATGGAAAATTCAAAGTTTATATCTCGTAAGTTTAAATTTTAATTATAAAATTTTTATTTTGATGATTTTTATTGTCGATCTACAAATTGCTTAACTTAATCAGGCACTATTTTCGTCAATCTTCTTTCATATCTATGGGTATTTTTTTAAAAAAATTGACACTTTCTTTGTAATATCTGAAACAAGTTTCAAATGAATTCCTCTTTGGAAAAAGTTACAAAAAATTCGAAAAGTATATATATATATATAGAAATTAAACCTTCATTTACAAAGGTAATTTTTTTGGTGGGGTAAATGATAATGTATGGATAATCGATACTGTTGCTAGCCAGTATAATTCTGACAAAATTGGCTCGCTTATATTAAATACAAAATTTGTATCTATATTTGAAGTAGAAATGTTTAATAAGGCAATAATAAAAGTTTTTGTAAGTGGAGTTATTTCTCTTGAAATGTTTGTACATTATTATTGGAGAAACTGCTATACGGAAAATATTACGTATGTACTTTGTTTCAAGGACTATATTTTCAATAAGCAAATTTCTAGACCATGGATTCAAGTTGAATATGACAAATGATAAGTATGAATTTTCAAAATCCCAAAATTTCACTGTGATTAGAATTATATGTGGTAATTTATTAAAATTCTTATGCAAACAAAAATTAGTTTCTGGTTTAGTTTAATGTTGCATGTCAGCTCATTTAACACTAAAAGCACCGATGGGTTCATTTTGATCAATTTTTGATAGTTATGTTGTTTTCGAAGGTACTTTCATTTTTTATTTCCACAAGAAATACTTGAAATAATACTTGTAATGTTAGAAGTTCATTAAAGTTTTCTTGCTGCGCAATAAAGTATATATCTTTCTAAGAATTGAGGGACCAGCAAATAACTGCGAAAGAAAACAAGCATTTTTGAACTTAATTAGAACCAGAAAATCAAGCAATTGATTACATTGATTGTTATTTTCAACATTAAATTTCGTAAATCTAGGTTAAATACTTATGAAAATAAGAGCATTTTATATAAGAAACTGATTTTTTTAATAAAATATTCATTAAAATGAAACAAAGTTTTTAAAGCAATATAAAATCATTAAAAAAAAATTTTTTTTTTTAAATTGGAAAGAAATTTGCTTAAAAATGCCCTACATATTAATATTTAAAATAGTTCTTTTACATGGCGCAAGCACGGAAAAATTTCAAAAATAGTTTTTCCCAATTTTTTTTAGTGAATCTTATGTTTTTTAAATAACGTAATTTTAAGTTTGTAGTTAATTTTAATTACTCAATTTTTTTTTAATGTTACTGAATATTTTTAAAGTTACATAAAAAAATAGAGACAATTTTCTTTTTTTTTTGTAAAAATGTTCATATTCCCATAAATATTTAAGCTAAATTTACAACTTTTCATGTAGGTTTTGCAAATAACTATCAAAGTAATCGATACAAATTACAAGCTGATTTCTGGCACAGTAGGGTATTTAAAATACTTGTTTTATTTCGTAATTAATTATTGATTCCACAACACCGTGAAAGCTTTTAACTTTATTGCAAAGTGTGAAATATATGTATATTAAAATGATAAAAAGATATTTCTAAATATTCACTTAGTAAAAGAGTAAAACCTCTTAGAATCTTGACAAAAGACAAACTCATTTTAATACAATCATAACATTTTAATAAGGAGATTTCGCAATTTTACGTTAGCTTCAGTACGCTGCCGTACGTAAGATTTTAGGAACTGAGCATGCTCGCGTTTATTTTAGATGTTACGTTTATTTATATTATGCTGGCGTAATTAATTTATTCTACGAAAATTCCTATGAATGAGAGCTGAACTATAAGCCATGTTGGAGCAGACAAGTTCGCAAGTTGCGTTAGTATTAGCGTGAAAGGCTATTTCAATACCTAAAACTATTGATATGGGTGGTTGTGCCGTGATAAATTGTACAAACAGTTAAAAAAAAAGCTTCGGAGTGTTCAGATTTCCTTCAAATTGGCAAGGAAATGGATAGTAAATTGCAGCACATACAATTCGTAGCTCGCTTATGTCAGGTAAATACTCATTTATTTATAACTTGTTAGATTTATTTACTTATATATGCAGTATATGAACGATATTGTAAGTTTTTTGAATTTATTTTTGAATGCTCGTTTTCGTCAATTTTTTTTTTAATAAGTGAATAACTATTAAGGTTATTTGAATTGTACAGTTTTAACTATGTACCAAATATAGGAATTTTCATTGAAAACTGCATTTATTAGGTATATATTTGTTTTAAATATGATTTTCAAACAGCATTTATTGATTTATTTAACAATTTTAAGTGTTTATGAGCAATAAAACCAATAAATAAAGGCAAGAAACGGACGGAAGAAGTAATCTCTAAACTTATTTCAGAATCGTCAAGTTTTGTATTCACTTTTAAGTATTTCTTTTTGTTATATTTACTGCTCTTTATTGTTATTGTTTGTATTTAATATTTACATGCTTTTTATTGTATACCTTTTTATTTCCTTTTTTATTGTTTTCCTTTTTATCAAGTAGCTACTTTCTCAATCTTGGCATATTTAAGTTTGTTTTTGGGCTATTTATGGTAATATATCGCCTAAAGTTCAAACGATTTGTTTACATTTATCATTATAAATCTATTTCATATGCGATCTTTCATGTAATTTGGGATCTACCAATGGTTTTATTTCTTTGTAATTCTTGTGTTAAATTACTGAAGCAATTAGTTTCTGAGTTAGAAAATTTCACGGAAGTATGTTTAAAAATTGTAAACTGTAAATTTTTTTAATTTGATTTTATTTAGATATGAAAATAAAAATAAAAGTATTCTAACTATTTTTGCAGGTTTATTTTGAGGAATCTCAATTATAAATAGAGAAGATCGTAACAATAAATTAAGATTCGATGCTATTCCAACAATTTTCAATGTTCTAAATTCCTTAAAAGTTCCCCAAAAAAGGCTGAAAGTAATAGGGTGTCCCAAACCTGGATCAATTTTAGTCAATCTCAAGTCTAATGCAAACTAATTCTTTTCCATTTGCTTTATTATTTTTTTTTCTTATTAAAGAAACAAAAATGTGTAAAAGCTATTTCTCTCTAGTAGTGTATAATATATAGATCTATTTTTTTTTAAATTTTTATTCTTTTCTTATGTATTACTCATTTAAATAAATATTATTAAAATGTGATTTGAAATAAAATGTTTATTTAAATAAATTATTTACAAATTTATCATGTCTGGTTTCTTTCCCTCCCCATGAGACACTAGTTTCTATTTACTCTAACAATTCTATTTATATAATAATAATAGCTAAAAATCTTAGTTCATCTTGTCCTTTCATGTTTTAAAGAAAAATCGATGTCTCATTTGAAAAAACTAATATCAAAATAATTTTTGATTCTGAAACAAAATATATTACTTCTCATGATTGTAGACAATTACATTTAGAATATTGCATTATAAATTTAGTTATTAAAACATACTTAAATATATTTAAGGTGAAAACTTGTTTTTTCTTTCGATTTTAATTTTGTTAAAAAAAAAAAATAAAAAAAAAAAATAAAAAAACGAAATTGGAAAAACCCAGATCTTACAGAAGCATAAAATTTAGTGCCAAAGTTATTTTGAAATCATTAAGAAAAATGATGCAATTGGCATGTAGCACATATATAATTTTTTATTCAACACTTTTAATTGGTAATAAAAATTTGCAGTGAATTTATATAAGTATAAAAAAATGTTTCCGAAAAACAATGTTAATGGATGCACGTTTTTCTTTACTGATTATCCTATAATTGAAGTTATCTTATTTTATTTTATAACCGTCGTTGAACAGCCGATGAGTTGCCAAATCTTTTAGCTCTTCATTATTGGTGGAAAAACTTTTGCTCCGAAATGGATGATAGTCCGCCTTTCTAATTTAGGGGCTCTAACGAAAACAAAGCTTCAATCACGCTGTCTACAGCTATTAAATGTTGTGTTCTGGTTAAGCTAACCTACGAATTAAAAATATGAACATGGAATGCGAATTTGAAGAGATGTATTAATGAATATTAATGAAATTTAAAAAATGAATCTCGTGATCTTACAACATATACTCGTTCAATAAATAAATAATTTCATTGGTGTCTGTTTTATATTACGGTAGTCTAATTTCACTTGTTTCATGTGTAACTAAAGATATTTTTGCTATTTTAAAATTATAAATTAAATTTATATTTGAACTATTCCAATGAGTTGAAAGAAGTTAAATAATCAATAGAAGTTCAAAAATATTTATAAATATTATTATTAATAATAATAATAAGCTGCCTTTTCTATCACTGAATTTATCATAATATCCTGATCTTCCAATCTATCAAATATATAATCTACCAAATTTTTCTGCTCACAAAAAAAAAACTGTTTTAAGTACAGCAAATCAGCTTGAATCAAATGCCACAGTTTTAAAGAAATAGTCTATGTCCATATTAAACATGTGTTTTGATTTTGTGGTCAAAGTGAAAATGATATTACTTTTTAATTTGCAGATATTTTTAAAATCTCTTATTTTAACATACGTGAGCTTGATATTTTGACACAGCCTCCATAACTTACGCACGGAAATTAATGTAATAACGTAAAGTAATATTACGGTATATAACGTGAATGTGCGAAATCTCCCTAATAATAATTAAAAAAAATTATAGAGTGGAATTTTGATGTTTTGTACCTGGTTTAGAAATGTTTAAAAATCGGAAAAGATACATAAAAGACTTTTAAAAGTAAATATGTACTTACGTTGTTGACCTGTTTGCATATAAATGCCTCATGGCAAGGACAACAACGAATAAAAAATCCGTTATATTTATGCTCATTAGTTAAACAACGTCTACCTATAGAAAAAGAAATTTTTGCAGAACAAATATGCAGCAAAATTATTTTGTATACAGTAAAATTTTTAATTAACTGAAAAAAAGCACCAATTTATCATTATTCATCCATACCTTTTTCACCCAATAGAAGAGGAAGAAAAAAATTTTCTCTAATAAAAATTACAATCGACGTCGTCAGGAGCTCTTCCTTATTGGACGGTGGGTTTATATCATTAAATTCTACTTTTTTTTTTTTTTTTTTTTTTTTGCTTCGTTATTCAGAAACTGAAAGTGATTAGCATTTCTTATTTTTATGATTTATCCAATTTCAGTGCTTTTCTAATCGTTCTAGTGTTAGTGTTATAAAAATGTATATATTGAACCCTACACCCCAGAATTATGGAAGTGGCCAGAGCGATCTCTATGTATCTTGGAAGGTGTCCCATAACTCCTGATAGTTTAGGGTGCAAGACATGCTTTGGTATATATAAGATAACAAAGTTTCATTAAAAAAAGAGTATTTATAATTAAGATTTAAAGAAAAAAGAAAACTCAATTATATAAGAAACTAATGTTTACGTTTAATTAAAAAGCCAGCGTTCCGTTTAATTAAGTATTTTCGCGTTTCGAATAAAGTACCATAAAATTTTGACTACGATATGTTTTTATAAAATTATGGGTATATGAATATATTTTCATTAATTATGATTAAATTATAAGTATAATGTAAGATTTTTATTTCTAATATATCTACACACAAGCAATCTGGTAAGGACCAAACTGACCCCTACCATGCTGAAGTATGCCTAACATATTTCCTAACATTTAAAAACCAAATTTTTATCTTTTTTAATTCTTTTTTTCTAAATAAAAAACATTAATATACTTAGTAATATTTTTATACCATAACCTTCGAATCCAGTGCATTATAAAATCTCATTTTCAGAGATTCCATCTACATCTGCCTAACACTTAACAAAGCTCTGTTTATTATAGCTGTGAAATGTTGTTTTCCGTTTAAGCCGACTTTCAAATTAAAAACATAGACATAGAACGCGAATTTGAAGAAAAAAAATTATTGATAAAATTTAGAAATGAATCGTACTATATTACTTCTAACTTATGTGTGTAGTTTAAAGCCAGTCGTTGTAAGTTATGGTTATTTGTCGACCTCATACAGAAACTAAATTTTCTTCAATCTATAGTTACAAATCTAAATAAAAAGTTGCTTTTTAATACTGAATTCATCAACATTTACCAATTTTTTCTGCTCATAAAAAAGCAGTTTTACGAAGAACAAAGCAGCTTGAGTCGCAAACCTCAGCTTTTTAGAGATCGTCTAAGTTCATTATAAATGTTTGTTTTGAATTTGTGGTCCAAGTTATAGTGACATTCCACCACGTTAGCGTTTTTAACTTACGGATTTTTGTAAAATCTCTTATTTTCCCTTACCTAAGTTTGATATTTTTTTTTACGGATGCATGGGCTTTTTACAAAACCTGACGCAGGCAAAATAGAAATACGCATGCGCAATTACTTACATACTTGAGCGTAGGGAAGCTACCGAAAATTTGCAATACGATTTAAGATGCTTTAGTTTAAGTAAAACTGTGATTCTAAAAGCAGAAAAAATTGGCAGATTTTGATAAATTCAATGATAAAGAATGCAGCTTATTATTATTATTATCAATACTTTAAAAATAATATTGAACTTTTATTGATTATTTAACTCCTTTTAAATAAATTGTATTGTTAAAATAATTTAATTTCTAATTTTGAAATAGCGAAAATATATTTAGTTTCTAATGAAACTAGTGCAATTAGACAACAATAATGTTAAACAAAAAACAAATAAAATTATTTTTTATTGAATGAACTAATTATTGTAAAATAACTTGTCTCATTTCAAACTTTTTTCAATACGCATTAGATTTCCTTTAAATCTGCATTCTATGTCCATGTTTTTAGTTCGAAGGAAAGCTTAAACAAAAAAGAAAAGATTTAACAGCTATAAGCATCATTTTTTTAGCTTTGTATTTACAGCGTAAGTGAGGCCAACATAACCTAAAGATACAGAGCATCTAAATTAAAAGCGATCATGTACAGTTGCTTTATCATTACGTACGGGGGCGTACGGAAGCTAACGTAAAAATGAGTAATCCCCCTGATCTCTTCATATCATAGACGAAATAAAATACGAGGAATACAGAATATAGTTAATTAGCTTATTGCAATTAATTGCTTTTATGTATGACCTCTAATTTTGCATGGGTTTTTGACTTATTTGAACAAAGTATTTAAGCTAATTTCAAAAGAGTACCCTATAAAATTATGTTGAGATGCAAGAACTATTTGAGGAAGAATCATTTTTACCTAGTCGTGAATGTTTGAAGCATTGGCCTTTAAATTGGTGGACTTTTAATACCACGCAGCATTCACCCGTACGACATTCTTTATCGTCATTACAAAACCTTGCCTCGGTTTTCTTGAAAGAAAAAAATATATATAAATTAATAAACACACTATGCCCTCGATATATCACACTTCTATGTCTCGAAATCCTTTGTTTGTCAAAAAATATTTTCTCTTGGCATTACATATCCACAATGTCAATGTTTATTCCCACCTCGAAGTTTTTTTTTTTTTTTAAAGCTTTGTTATGTCGAATATTTTTTGAAGTAAATTGTAAGCCAATTATTTTCTGTTCAATGCTTAGTTATTTTTGTCTTACTTTTAAAAATGAAATTATCATTGCTTTATTCAGACTTATTGTCAACAATCATTACATACATAATTATGATTAGTTATTCTTATGTTTTTTTTTGCTTCATTTTTAGAGTACTATTTTAAAATGTATTTTTCTATTTTTCAGAACAAATTTAGCTCTGGAATTTGTTATCTCGGAAACTCGATATCTCAAAAAAATTTTAGTGTCCTTTTAACTTCAATATATCGAGAGTATACTGTAGTTTATATAAATTTTGTAAGCGATTCTATTTATAATAAACTGACTCCAAGGGAAAAAAAGAAATTTAACCATTAATAAATTAAAACTGAAAAACAATACGAAGTCATGCTCAAAACGAAATCCCCTATACAAACTCAATTAATAAAGCTAAATCAAATATAATTTATTTTTCTTTATTATAATTTTTTTGTTGCTGGCTTTGCATTATTTGATTAGGTGAAAAACATTTTAGTATTTCCTTTCATCAAAATAAAGATCAACTGCATTGAATATTTTTTTAAATAATGATCTCAAAACTTAGCAAAATTAAACGATTTTTTATGGTTCTTATCACTGCTGAAGACCAGTAAAACACATCTTTCTGCATTATCAATATTGAAACTGCCTAGCATTAATGCAGTTTTAATAGCCACCAAATATATTAATTTCGTCTACAATAGTATATTTGGTATTGGTTAAAATTGCACCAATTACCATACAAACTAAAGTGTCCATTATCTAATTAATTTACCAGTATTTTTAATGAGCACTATTAGTATCGTGAATTAAGCAATCAACATTAGTACGGCTATTATTCATCTTCCTCCTGAAAGAATTAGTATCTTTTATCCATAAGTTTTGCTTTTTGGAAGATAATTCATATTTAATTACAATTAGGACCTATTACCAAGACAAAATAAGCATTATCGGCGTCATAATAGCATGAAAATTTTTACGCTTTTAGTAAACGAATGAGAACCATTTAAAAACCATGCTTTTGAAACTATTACTATTGAGTTAATTGATTTGCACTATTAATTTTTTAGTATATAGTTCATACTTTTGTTTTAATTAGTATTTTTTACCGAAATTAAATAATGATTGACTTCAATAAGAGTATGGAGATTTGTAACTTTTCCTCCTAAAGTAGTTATAACCATTTGTCCTTTAATTTAGCTATATAGTACATACTTCAGTTTTTTATTTCAGTTTTACAACCCATTAATTGGTATACTTTTAATGGTATTAATTGGAATATTTTATCACTTTTTCCATTTAGATATTTGAGATAGATACAAGACTTCCTACTTTCTATGCCTTTATGGAAAATTAAATTCCAGTGGCAGCTAGCTTTATGTTTTAAAGCATGATTTTTTGTTTCAAACTATGCAGTATAAACAACTCAAAAACGTGTATGATACATTACTTTGTTCTATTTTTATCGTGATGAGGCTTTTAAATTTTTGGTAACCATATCAATCATTCTAAAACATTCATAATTTTTTTTCTATACAAGTTTATAAAACATTTTGGTGTTAACTAATTAATTAGAGCAGATGATACTTTAAGTTATAAACCAGTCACAAAAGCTCAAATTTTTGATAAAACAGACCTTTTTTCAACTAATTCCACTATTGATCTCAAAAATATTTGGGAAATTTGGTTCTGATAGTTTGGTAAAGTGAGCAGTTTTAAGTTTAGACCACTTAATGCAAATTTAACTTTTTACGTATTTCACCATATCTTGTTAATCGAATTAAAATATTTTTGAATTATAACACAGAATTATAAAGTTCATTTATCCAAAGATAATTCAATCCAAACTAACTTCATCATTTTACTTAACTTTTCACCATTTTAAGATATTTTTTTTAGTAAGAGGCAAAAAAATTATAAATCTTAAGGAATACGTTAATTAGCATTGTTTTACACCATCTTAAAAAATTTAATTTTAAATGGTATTCTAAATTAACAAAAATATCACGTAAGCAATATCTTTTAACCATAAGTATAATGCACATTTTGTTTATCACAATACCATTATATTAAAAAAAAGCTTATTTTTGAAAAGTCTTTTTGATGTTTTCGATTAACAAAACTAACAGAAATATCACGTAAGTTAAGCTTCCATCAGCATTAGTTTTCAGATAGAAATTGTCTTTATATAATTTGTATCAACATCGTTAAATATTCTTGAAAATAATAACATATAAATATAAAAAAAGATAAGTTTTAATTATGCAAACATTAATTGAATGTAATTAATATTTTTTGATACAAAACCAAATAATGCTACTCCCTTTCTTAAAGGTAAAAATACCCATCTTAAGGCACTCCTTAAATGAAATGAAGCAGTTGAATTTATGAAATTTTAGAATGTTCTCTTACACTACTTGGTGTAATGTGCACAATATTCAATATTCGGTAACACTAAAATTTTTACAATATTTGATAGTCGGTAACAATAAATTTTGTAAGTATAGTAAGATTCTGTGCACACAAGAGTAAGTAATTTATTTTTACGATTTTATATAAGGAATCATTTATCTAGGATGCATATACACTAATTCTTGAAATAAAATCAACTTCTAAAATCGAATACGAACTAAACTAAACAATTCAGAAACGGATAGAAATGATATCGTATAAACTTATTTGATACACTTTAAAAAGGCTAAAAATTTGAAATTGAAATTAAATTATTATTAAATGAAATAATCGTAGTACACAACCAAGAACTTAGAACTATACTTTCACGGTAGAATTTTTATTTTGCAGATACATACTAGTGTTTAAGACAACAGCAATAATAATACGCCAACTCATATTTCAATTGTAAAGAATTTCAATTGTAAAGAATTTCTTGATGCATCGAAAGTGCGCCTACATCAGCGTTTCTAGAAGCAAAAATTATTCCCGTATGGGGCGAATGCGCATAATTTTGATTATAAACTTTTTCTAGTACGAGTGTTTAATTAAATTACACCCGAAAAAATGTATATGAAATCTCGATTTAGGGTTCATTTTAAGTAAATTGTTCCTTCATACATTTTTTTTTAGTTCTTCAACGTCCGATTTAAAGACATATTACACCAGTTCTTACAAGGCAGTATTTAAAAAAAATTCACAAATAATCTTGCAAGGGCTGTGCAGTTGGTGACATGTATCGCTTTGCTTGGAGAAAAATCACGAATAATTAATAAAATTTCCCCAAATATTTCCCTTTCTGCTTCAAGTCAAACTCATTATTAATTGTAGACTTTTTCCATTTTACTTTTTCCTCACTCACTATTAATTGCTACATTTTTTCATTCATTTTCCAAGTACATAATTTAATTAAAAATTTTAATGTGTTTTTTCTTACGTTTTTCAACAATACATTTTCGTTATAAAAAGTATAATGAAGCAAGATACAAGCTAAATAAAGTATTAATAGTACTAACCCAAGCAAATGATAAACTTGATATGAGAATAAAAATAAGAAATTTCATTTTGTATGGTATCTAGTTGAACCTTTTCACGGTAGCTAATGGTTTTTAGTCAGAAGTCACCATTTATATGTACATTTATTTCGTAATGTTATATGCTATTTTGTGTATGATGAAATATGTAATCTCTGTAATTCTTTAGTACCTCTATAAACGATACAATGAATAAAGTAAATATTCAATTGAGATAAAAATTTATGATCTTAAAATACACTTATGTATTTAGTTTTTCCATCTTAGAAATCGTGATCTAAAATTTATAAAATAAAATCAATTTCCTGCGTTGGTAACGACTGGTAACGTTGGTGGTTGGTAACAACAAATCTCATTTTTTGCTTTCTTAGTCAAAACTAATTATTGATAAAATGGCACACCGGGAAGATATTATTTCTAATTATTTAATCTGATTTCTTTTGAGCAATTTATCGATTGTAAAAACCATGTATACAGTCTTGCCCTAATTGCAATCTGCTACAATACTTCAATTCTAATGAATCAGAGGGTGTTAGGAGGACAACTTTCACGGAAGATTGCTTTCTAGCAATTTCCTTATTATAACCAACCTTCTACAGAGAGCCTTGCTCATTGTAATCTGCTGTAATACAACTCCAATGATTCAAATGAGAAGATTGACGATAATCTTCTTAGCAATTTAATCTGATCACTTCCAAGCCATTTAAATTTTTTTACTTTCTGTATTTTGGCAAGATGAAAAAAAAAATGTGTCACATTTTGTTATGTAGTCGCATGTCAAAACATTAAATTTTTAAGTAGAAAAAAATGAAACAATGTTCTTGCTGAGGGAAAGCAACTTCTTAATTTTTACTTTAATTGCAATTTTATATTTCTTATTCATCATATTTAACAGTTGTAGATATTATGAATAAAAATGCTTTTTACATATTTTACTAGTATCATTTAAATTGTTCTCTTTCAATTCGCATATAATAAGAAATAAAAATTACCCTAGGCTAGTAAGTACACATTGTTGTTGGGTTACTGTTGAATCGTCTAGCAGAAAATTCCTTTTTAAAGTACCATTTTAACGTTTAGAGATGTCTGGAGGTGACTATTCTTATACAAATATATTTTATTTACAAAATAACATAAAGTGATGTCACTAATTTATTAAATAATCGAACTTTTCTCGAATTCGTACTATCCTTAAATAAATTAACTGAAGGTGGAAAAATTGGACAAAAAACACATTTTAATATCTTTGGGTTTACCACTAGGTTTTATGAACCGGGATAGTCTGGTCGTCTAGGGTGCCAGGGGTCGTGGGTTCGAACCCTGTGGGCCGAAGACTCTCCGTGTAGTAAATGGTGATTGTTGCACGTTAAATCTGTCGAGTCGCAATGTCTTCCATCTTTCTAAACAAATCAATACCTCTGGGGGTACTGGATTGGAGATCAATCGTTCTGTTATTCAGGTCAAAATTGCGATCTGTGGTGGAATAAATGGGTCCGCCCTATAAACGGGTGTGACTTATGGGTGTGGCAGAAGTCGAATTCTTTGCCATAGATGGTGCCACTTTAAAACGCGAACAATCGCACCCCTCTGTCTAAACAGATATACGTCAACCACAACTACGTTTTATATTTCTATACTACGTATTTGCATATTTTTATTTCTAGACACTGCATTTCCTTCTTCAGTATTTCAGATAAATTAATCAAATTTTTATAAATCTTTGTTTTCGCTTGCCGTCAAAACATTCATCATCATTTTCAAATCAATATTTTATTTATTTACTGAAATCATATTTCCAAGTAGCACAGTAAAAACAGATGCTCCGCTTATGAAAACTGAAAATTTAAATGCGCGGATATTATTGCTAAACTATTATTGTAATGGGCTAAATGCGAGAGATAATTTCGATGTGATTTACATGAAGTTTGACGCTTCTATCATTAATAGTGCTATTTATTCATAGGTTTCACTTAAATGCTGCACTAACAGAGAGTTTGTCCTGGGGGAATTTTAAGGATAGCAACTTAAAGTATTTTTCTTTTCGAAGAAACTGACTCTAAAACCCAAACGTACTCCTTGTGATCAGGGATTTTTTCCAATATGTTTGGCAGGATATTATGTTAGAAATTCAAATGCTTGTCATGTACGTTGGTCATTAACAATAGGCGTAGCGTGAGAAGGGGGGGTCACATTTTTTAATAATAAATAAATATAAAAAGTAGAATATTTCTAAATAAATGTGTTAAGTCATAAACGTTTAGTCTTTTAATTTTAATGAAAAGTTAATTAAAAAAATTTCCACTTCTTTTTAAGAATATAACTACCATTTTTTTTAACTATTTAACGAACATACGAGCTCTGCTTTTTTTTAAAAAAAACTATTAGAAGAAATTAGGCCTTGTTAGTTAAAATGTGTTCTTATCATTTTTTATGTGATAACTTTTCAAACTATTTCTTTTTATTCGGTCATAACCAGCGATTTTAAAATTAAAATGACACATGATTCCATATTTATTAATGCACGTAAAAATTTACAGATGCAAACGAAAATATATTTACTCTATAAGAGAAAGCACGAAATTTGAGATAAAAATATATAATCAGGACATAATAATTGAAATGGAGCAGACACAAATAAATGTACATGCTATTGCGGGAATCTAGTAAGCTTTTAAAAATAAAGGATGTAATTGATTTAAGAACGTTTCAACTTCATCGAAGATGATTGCACAGATTTTATCATATTCGATCAAATGAAAATCTAGAACAATTTATGATTCATTGCCTAGTTTTCATGACTTCTAAGAAATGAATTTATATTTCACTTCGTGGATCTAAAGTAAAACATGATTATTTAGCTCATTTGATTAAGTTACTATAATACAACCTTCTGAGCCTACGTTCTTTAAAATCTTAGATTAGAAGGGAAATTAACCGTAATTAGAGAAAGTTAAAAACCTAAAATTTTGAAATAAATAAGCATTTTAATCAATGTTTTATCGTTTTAATGTCTGCCAAAGTGGAGATCTTAATTTATAAAATTCATTTGTTTTTTTATTTATTTAATCAGATATTATTTTTATAAATTTGTATTTTCTATTTCAAAAATTCGTAATAAAAAGTACTAATATTTAAATGTTTTTATTATTTTGAAATTTTTTGTTGATTTTGAAATTTAAAAAAAAAATAAAAGTATTGTTAAGCATTATTAAATATCTGAAACGAAAATAATTCTATAATACAATATTTCAGATTTAATTAAAAGAATGAAAACAAAACTAAGAGAAAAAGTTGAAAAAAGTAACTTAAGTTGCGTTTTCGTTTCGCTAGTAGAAATATTATATGAATGCAATGTTGAATTATACAAGGTTGAATTTACAACTTTTTCCGTGGACTCAGTTTCGACTCAAGGTTTGCATACTTCTACGCTAGACGTTACATTATTGCATTGGTTTGTTAGGTTTGGAGGCTGTTGTGTATGGCGGCATCAAAGAGAAATGAAAGGTTAGTGTTAATTATTCTATGAGTCAATTATCGTTACTTAGAATGTCAAACCAATAGTATATATTAGTGTTCACGATTAAAAAAAAGTCATTGTTATAATTTTTGTTCTCAAAATATGTACAAGTGTAAGTGTACGTCAAACAGCCGAGTGTAACCAACTATAACAACATTTTATTCTTATCTATACTTTAGTATGACTCATAAACCTTTTGCTAATTTTATTTTTTAAAACTTTATTTTCTTTTTTAACTGTCTAACTCTTACATAATTCGTCTTTATTTAATAGTACTCTGATAATAAATATTTAAAAAACTTTTGCATTTTTTGCATTTTATGATAATTTTTTATGACATGCTGGGAATTAGCACTAATTATTATGGCAAATTATAAAAGCTAAATAACGAACGAAAAAATTTAAGAAATCTTAATAGAATTTAATAATTATCATTAAAAAAAAATCTGAGCATTAAATTTAGATAAATGATATCTGTGCTTCAGATGGCTTTTATTCAGTTTAGACACATAAGATAAAAATGAAATTTTTTTATAAGCATTCAAACGACGCCTAAGCTAAACAAATATTAATCTGAATTACTAAGTTAAGCTAGCTGCTAATTTGTGTTAAAATTTATAATGATAAAGTTTTAATTATCGAAATTTTTATTCTAGAGTAGCAGTATTTTATTGATATCTTTCAAATTTTATAGAGTAATCAAATGTAATAAATACCTGCATTTATGATTTTATTAGCGGGTTGTTTTCCAGATGTTATAAATGATGGTTAACGTTAGGAAATGGTACCCAGAAAATTAGGAGAAAAAAATATTAAGAAAAAAGATCTACGAGAAAAAAAAAAAAGCTCTACGAGAGAGAAACCAGATCTTGTCCGAACACTACCTGCAGGTCATCAAAACTTGGCATTATTTTAATATTTTATTGCAGATACAGACATGGAAATTTTTCCAATGGAATTTTTTCAGTCCGAACACTACCTGCAGGTCATCAAAACTTGGCATTATTTTAATATTTTATTGCAGATACAGACATGGAAATTTTTCCAAATAAAATATGAAATTTTTAGTTTGCCTACTCTTTGCAAAGTGATTATAATCTTATCATATAAGTTCCAATTTGTGAAACTGACTTATCATATTTTTATTCATTTAGGCTATATCTTATCTATTATAATCTAATTAAGTAACAGAACTACTGCAGTTGCTTCGTTACAGCAGTTAGTAGTAGAATACACAACTTATTGAGGAATGTACATACAAACACTAGTAAATAGCGATTTTTGACAACTATATTAGTCTATGTTTTATCTTTTTTTTTCAAATATGAGTGGTGCAACTTTTTCAAATTCAAGTTACAGTCTGCAAGCAACAAATCTACTGTTATTCACTAATGACACTCAATCAAACTTGAAGTGACCTCGAAAATCTATGAAAAATGGATGTTTTGACTTTTTAATCAATTTATTTTAGGTATAAAAATATCGAATCTTTTTTTTCCCATATCCCTTCCATTGTAATCATCCATTTGACACTCTTCTTTCATATTGTTTGTTTTACTTTTTTTTTCCGAAAGGTATAACGACGAAGGTATTGTTATTCTACGAGGTATTTTTTATATTTATTATTACATATATTTTTGTTATATATATTTATTATATCTCTCTGTGTATATATGCAATTTCACACACACACACACACACACACACACACACACGCACGCACGCACACACACGCACACGCACACGCACACACACACACACATATATATATATATATATATATATATATATATATATATATATATATATATATATATATATATATATATATATATATATATATATATATATATAATAATACTAATAATACTTTTAATAAACATGTGCAGATATTTCTGAATAAATTATAATGCTTATATTAGCCAATTTACTATTTTCTACCCTTGACGGGCCAATTCTTCCGCATAAGTGTTGTCCCGCAGTGGACTGATCGTTAAGACACGGTTCCCAGCAGATCACCGAAGTCAAGCATTACTGGCTGCGGTCAGTGTGCGGGTGGGTGACCACTTGGATCAGTCTGCGTAGAGACCGAGGGTGTGCTCGACTTCGCGCGCAGGTCGTCGGGCTACCGAAGCGGGGGTGCCATCCCCTCTGCAGAGGATCGAAATTGTGATGGCATGTCTTCGGATCATCCTCAGGGATGTTTCCCAGACCGTCGCCAATAGCCCATTGTGCAGCTCTAGTGCGACGTAAATGAAATACAATACAATACAATACCACATAAGTGTTAAAGGTGTTTTTCGGTCAAAATGCTGAGTAATTAAATATGTGTTTATAGATAGTTACATATAGATAGTTTTTTTTGTACTGCGAAATTAACCAAAAAATTTAATTTTCAAAAGTTAACAAATTTTAAGCTAATGATTCACTTAAAACAAATCAACGTTTCTGATCTTAAAGAGAGCAATTATGATCAATTTATAAAATTATGCCTAATCTTGAAACACTTACTGACCATTAAGGGTTAACATAGTGTAAATCGATTCACAAAATACTTCTCTTAAAAGTAGTATATTCCGAATGTAGCTTAAATTCATTAAATGAAAGTAAAAAACTGTTGCTGTTTACTGGAAAAGATTAAGTAGTATAAGTAGTACTCCGGACCACAGGATTTATCATATTTTTTAAACTAATTAACAGAATTTATTTTTTCTTTCATAATCTATATTGATCAGAGAAGTCTCTTTTATAAGGATCTTGGTCCGAGATTGATGCTCCGTATGTGTTTGAAAATAGTTACATTTAGATTTTTTTCCGTACTAAAATTAACCAAAAGTTGAAAAATTTCTCACAATTTAGAGCTAATGATTCACTTTAAACAAATAAAAAAAATTTCTGATATCAAAGAGAGTATCTACAAAAATTTACTGTATGCTTTCAACACGGTTCATTTTGGCAAATACATAAAATAAATTGCACATTTTTCATAAATTATTTTAAATTTCTCTTTTAAAACTAGAAAATAACGTAATACATTCATTGATCGCTTGGCTAGTAAGTTTTTTCAATGTAGCTCACATTTTATGTCGTATTAAAAATCATAAAAAATTTTAATTCGTGCCTTTGTTTACTTAATGGTTTCAAAAACAACAAAGGGATGAACTTAAAAAGTTTATTTCTCAAAATTAAATATTATATATGTTTTCCATGTGCAGTAGTTCCTCGATTATGATGCGTGAAATCATGAGCTCTTAGGTTTTTCAAACGACATTCAATAAAATCTTCCCAACAGTAGCTGCTGCCGATATTACCCAATTTCTGTTGCCTTCATGGACATTTTTCCATAAAACTCAAAATTTAAATTTAGCTTAGTCCAATTAATATTGCGAAAACGAATCTGAGAGCCTGTTACTTAGTAACAACCAACAGAGATCAAAAATGTATCCTTTATCTTATTTAATGATATTAAGTTTTTATTTATGATAGAGAAATAAATTAGATTTTTAAAAGAATTTATTACTATTCATCTATACAAACTATTTCCTGTAATTTTATTCACGGTTTAAAGTTTATGTACTAAAATATCGATTTGAATCGGATGATTTCAATTCTGCATGTGCTGGTCCCACCTAACGGTAATGCTGTGGGACCAGCATTACCCCTGGTCCTACAGTTGTCAAATAATTGAGATTTTACTATAAATGCCCAACTCTTATGGCAATTAATTCTCAGTTAAATCTGCAGAAAACTTATTGAGTTGAATTTCAAAACATTCTGAACAAAAGTTCTCATTGAAGCGAAGTTAAGAAATTGATAGTTTCCCAGATGCTTTACAGGATAAATTGTAATTCTCAATTCTTTAACTCCGCCATGGCATTAGTATTATTGTTCTCGTCGGCCATTAAGGCAAAGTGGGGGCGTGAATTCAACTTCTGCCACATCCATACGTCACACCCATTTATAGAGAGGACCCATTCATACATTCGCCTATCGTAATTTTGACCTGAAGTATAGAATAATCAATCTCCTATTCAGTACCCCCAGAGATACAATTTTTTTATGGGAAAATTGAGGACTTTGTGATCCTACAGATTTAACAAGCATCAATCACCATTTACTACATGGGGAACCTTCGGCCGGCTGGATTCGAACTCCCGTTCTTACAAACGTGAGTCAAGCACTCAACAAACCAGGCTATCTCGATCGGTACTAGTATTAACCATGGAAATTGAAAAAGGATTATTTCATAATGAACTTTTAACTAAGAATTTATAGTTAGATTAAGTGATGAAAAAGCTAGTAAAACGTCAGAACATCCAATGCTAAATGAGTAGATATCATTACTTTTCGTCGCATTCACCAAAATTAATGCTGCGAGCTTCAAGCATCTTATCTTTTTACATTTGAGGCTTTATATCTCATACACTATTCATTTTTGGTTAAAATGGATAGCGTTCGTAGCATTGATTTGTTTACAATTTTAGTTGTTGAGATAGTTCTCGAATAGTTCTGGTAAAATAAAAGTTTTAAGATAAATTTTTTTTATAAATTTCTTTTTCTAAAAACCATGAATACTAATCCATTCAATTAATATTTATTGCCTTTAACCATTTATCCATTGCCTTTTAAGAGTATATTACAGCCTAACTTTTTATATTTATATGCAAAAGAAGGAAATTGGAAATATTTTTAAAAACATTTAATTAATTTCACTTGTAAAGAAATCCATGCCATCACATTTATATTTTAAAAAATTATTCGTCTAAGCATTGTCAATAATATAAACCATCTATTTTCTTCAGTCATGAAGATGATAAAAGAAAAAAGCTTTGAAAATCCAAAACTGAGCGTGAAAACTCAAAATGTGACGTGACCTTGACGATTTAGCAGAAAGCAATTTGGTTTTATCGAAAGAGAAAGTGTAGCAAATTTTTAAATCTTGTATTTGGGTGATTTATCTGAAAACTTGATGCTAAAAGAATGTGATGTATTTTTTTTTTAAAAAAAAGGGAATGTAAATCGAAAAACAAGTGATAAAAAATGGCTATCTATAAACACAAGAAATAGCCAATTTTAGTACCCGTTTAAAATATATACTTCCTTCAAATTGTTCCTTTTTCGAAAAATATAAGGGTTTTTTCTATTAGATATAAAGACACACTAACACAGTAGTCGTGATCAAACCCAAGATTTTATTATTTATTTAACGAATGTATTCATCTGTTTGCTTACAAGCGAATATTAAGCATTTCTAAAACAATAAACTGAAGGAACTTTATTAAAGCTATCCTTATGTTAATTATTTATTAAACATGAATTATATAAAAGAGCGTTATTTTATTTATTATTAAACTTTATTATTATAATTATAAATTACTTTGATAATTGCTAATTCTTGCAAAAATGGAAACAAATTCCATTTCGTTCTCTGGTGCTTCTCATTTAATTGCAATGTTATATTCAGCTTGGTTATATTAATGCAATATCAGATAAAGTCGTGTAGGAAGAAAAAGAGATTATTTTTATTTTTTCTGATCTTGAAGTAATTAATTATTCAGGATTTGTAAATTTTTATAATTTTAATTTTTTAATAATTCTTCATTTATTTATAGTTTTTTTTTTGATAAAAACTATTTTAATCTTTTTCCTTACCCTTCTTTTTCTTGGTGTTTAACTTATGACTTCTATGTACTTGCTTTGTGTGTATATATATATATATATATATATATATATATATATATATATATATAAAAACTGTGGAGTCCATCGATTTGCCTTGAAGTGGTTATAAAAATGAATAATTTATCTGTGCCAATGTGTGAAACTTTCCTAAAGTGTTTCAATTTTAAACTTTTTATCACTACTGTCAATCGATTGCAGATGGGGAAAGACTAGGTATTAAAAAAAGTTAACGTCATTATTAGCGAATGACACAGACTAACTAGGTTTTTTTTACGGTATATAATGCTGCGATGGTGGAAACTCACAGAAAAAAAAATTATGTAACAGAATTTGTTTCATTTTTAATAACGTATAGAGAAAAAAAAAAGGGATTAATTAGCTTAAAGAAGAATAATGTTTTTTGTAAGTACTTTTTTTTACACAAATTTAAACTATTATTAATATTTTTTTCTCGTTACAATATACTATGTCCCTTCAGTTTTCCAAATGAATGAATTTATGAAAGGGGAACTCACATCATCACACGAATATATTAACTATAATCTTAGAAAAAAAAAATCTTGATAAGAAATATCTTCACCCGAAACATTTTATCAAAAGTGATAAGATACAAGTAGTTTTATTCACGCTTGAAAGAAAAATTGAGCGGTGTGAAAATCAAAATGTCTGATTATTCTGTGCGCAATTAAGGTATTACCCCGTAAAATTTTAGCATTCAATTTTAATTTCTAAAATTTTTGTCTGAATCGTTATTCCCCCTTTTTTTTGTAGACAAAACCAAAATTATCGCTTGAGAAAAACAGTGATTCATTTTACTTTATAAAATCAGGGTTTAACTACTAGAAGTTTAGTAAACGGGCAAAATCAGGAGGACGTTTCTTATTTAAACACTATTCCCCTATCTAATAACATGGAAAAATCGGTTTTGCTATGCGGAGAAGACTACAGGTCAAAGTACGATTTTTTACGTGCAATGGGTTAAAACTGATTCAATAAGTTTAAAGGGAAAAAAACTATTCTCCTAATATCCCCAACAACCAATTCTTTAAACAACAAACACTTATTTACATATACAAATCAAGTTTTACTGCACAACAAGAGACAGTACTCGTTTATACGCATAATTTAATTAATGATTTTGTTTGAATTTAAAAATATTTTTAAGCGTTCCTTTTTACACTAAAATTTTAAAAAATTCATGCAAATGTGATACAAAATAACTTGTATTATTTATGCTACAGTTTCACTTGTAACAAAAATAGAATTCATTTTTTCTGTAAAATAAATTTATATCGAAGAAAAGAAATGAGTGTATCAAAATTTGCACCTGCGATCTTATCCATACCAATTCCCAAATTTGAATTTCAAATCAAACATTGCTTATTCGAAGTTATATAGATTGCATGGATCTGGGAATCTTTTTCGATTTTTCACGCCAAACGTGCCAATCGAGCATCGGATATGTTTGAATTGGGCAAATACTAGCAATAACGAATGAAATGAAACGTCCGACTCACCAAATGTTCCACGAAATTCTTAGGGTGAATTTTAATGCTCCATACAAGACAAAAAACGTGGCAGACATGCTATAAATAAAAGAATAAAAATTTAATTTTCTTCTGAACTTCAAATAAAAATTAAGTCTTTAATAATTATGAATTTATTTTTGCTGATTATCATTGAACAATTAGTTAGAAAATAAATGTTGATTGGTTATACTTTTTAAACTTTTCAAACTAAATTGATAAATTTTTTAAATTAATATATCAAGCTTTATTAAGTTATTTATCCTAGTTTCTAAGGCAAGACACACACTATAAAAAATTCCGGATCAAATTACGTTATTTCGGATCAGTTACCGACACTTTGGGTGCATCATCCGCAAAATCTATTTTAACCATAAAATTCATTTTTACGGTAAAATATTATACCTTAATTTTTACAGTAATAATATTTTTTATTCAGAGTGATTCAGAAGTAATGTAGTTATTTCTGTTCGTGGTGATTATTGCTAATTCGATGGCCTTATAGTAATTATTGCTGTAAAAATTATGGTTTATCAGATTTTTTTTTGTTCAGCAACATGTTCCGGTAAAAATGGATTATAAGGTAAAAGGTGTGCCAATACTTTTTATTGTAATTTGAACCGGAATTTTGTGGAGAACACTTGCGTCATATAAAATTACACAATTTAGTAAATACTATGTTAATTTAATAACTTTTTGTGTAAATAACAGTTATTTATTAACTGTAAGCTAACTTTCTATGCATCTCTACAAAGTACTTCTTTGATGAATATAAAAAAAGCGAAATAAATCAATCTAAAAAAAATAAAAAATTCTTAAAAATTAGAAATGGTATTATAATATTTAGCACGTTAATCGAGTTCACATTATCTGGGCTCAAATTAATAATAAAAAAAGAATGACTTATAATTAAAGTTTAGTATTTTTGTAATCTTTATTTATTTATTTTTTTTTTTTTTGTTATATTTAAAAATATGAAGAGGAGTGCAATTATAAAACATCTTTCAACTCAAAATTACCCCATTTCACAAATCAAAATTCCACTTAAAGTAAAATAATTTATCCTGTTGAATCACCCGTAATTAATTATATGTCACTTTATCTGTGTATAGAGTGTGCAGCTTATGTCACAGACCGTTATGATTAGGTAAATGGAGGAAGTGTCGCAAGTTATTAGATTTCCTATATGTGTCGTCATATTGATGGTTTGACATAAATTACGAAGATGGGATGATTAGAATATAATTTAATTGTCGGAGAAGAACGGTAGATAGTTAAGAGAATACCATTGAATATTCATGTTTAACGTCTATATGAAGTCTAAAGGAATGTTCGCGTTTTAGCCATTCTCTTAACAATTTGTTAATGCTTTAGAAAAGTGATAAAAACTAGGTAATTGGCACTCAAATAAGAAATAAAAATCGGATAAATTTGTAATAGCCTTTTTTAAACTTTTTTGCGAACGTTGCAACATTAAAAATCATAAAATATAATATCAAACATAATAAAAATTAATTGTTCTAAGCACCGGTACAGATTTAGCACTAAGTATAAATTTGTTACGTTTTTAAAATTTGTTGTTTAGCATCCTGACAAAACACAATATTTATTAAATTATAAAACCCCAGATAACAGGTGTAAGGTTGATTTTAAGGTCACTAATAATATATATATTACAAAGTCCAACAAGGTTTATAAATAATTAACAAATAAACCATGCATGCTTGAAAAAATGTTACATTTAAGTGTGCTAGTTTACGCGCTATGAGGTTCGTATTAAGCTTGCATAAGCAACACTTTTATAATCTGCCTTTAAAAATCAAGGTTAGAAAAAACTAATCTAAAGTTGAGAATAAATCATCAATCGCAAATCAAGAGTTTAAAGAGTTCTCACTCCAAGGATATCAAATTAATCAAGGTTAGAAAGAACTAATTTAAAATTGAGGATGAATCATCAATCTCAAATTAAGAGTTGAAAGAGTTCTCACCCCGAGGATAAATTTTCTCAATTTTTACTATACATTTAATTCCAAATAGAGTCTCGGTGCTGCCATCTAGCATGGCAGAAACTAGACGTCCAAATTAACATGGCAAACGCTATCTCACCCATTGTGGTGGTCACTGAAAGAGTAGATACCACTTCTTGAGAACGCACTAGGTCTGCTCGTCGGGAACACTGATTGTGCAGCTCATTGGAAATAAAAAAAAAATAAAAAAATATACATTTAATGATCATTACTGAAATAAGGTTTATTTGCGCAGGCTTTTATATACTTTCATTAGCACTTTGAAAGTGATGATGGTTGAATTGATCATTAAGTTCACAACCCAAACAAAATATTGTACTTGGGTACTTGCATTTCAAGATGAAGAAGATCACAGATATCCACACATGTGACCTATGACGTCAGCAATATCTGATTCTTTATAAGCAAAATAGCTGTTTAAAATTAAGCTAATTATTTCCACATAAATTAGAATGTTAACTCACGTGAAGTTAATTAAATACAGCGACGTATCTCGCATCGAATTTGTTGAAACAAAATTATTTCTCTTCTACGTCTTTCAATTAACTTCGATTTATTATTTGTTTAAGTATTTTATAATAATTGGGAGAAATGTTTGTTATATGTACCTTTCAACTTCAGGGCATAATTATTTAGTTTATGTTTTACATGCTTTCGTGTCTGTCTTTATGTTAAGTAAGAAATATATGGCGAAAGAATTGAATTCTTTGTGAAATTGTATAGAATGTGTCACTGAAGAGATTTGATACTTGACGGGATTGGCTTACTCGAAATAGAATGGAAAGACCAATTGCAAACGTAAACAAATACCATGCTTCAACAACGAATCAGAATCAAGATGCCTGCACTACGTCACTTGCAGGTATCCCAATGAGAGTCAAGACATAGCTAGATTGAAAAAGAAGGCAAATACGAGGTTTACAGTAAAACCTAAACAAATGTGATTCTTTGGATTTGCATACTTTTACTTAAAGTCCATGTGTGTATTTAAAAGTTATTGTTAAGCATTTCTAAAACAAAAAACTGAATTAACTTTATTAAAATTTTTAGTTTGATGATTTCTAGTTCCAGTAAAAATTAAACCAATTTGGTTTCATTTTTTAGTACTCTTCACATAATCGCAATTACATTAATTTTGCTTTTTCTATCTTAATTCAATATCAGAAAGCATTGATTTTTGCGGATATAACCATGTAGGTTAAAAAAAAATTATTATTTTGAATTTTTCTAAATTTTAAGTAATTATTATATTAAGTAATTAAAGTTGTCTAGTATCTAGGAGGATGTTCAGAAATTCAGCAAACAAATTGATAATGTGTTTCAAAATGCAACAAGGAAATTAAAACGTGGGTCTCACACGTTATTAAGGGGGTAAAAATCACGAAAACCCCATCCAGTTTCCGACGTCCCACTAAAAATTTCCGAATCAAATTACACTGTTAGAATTCTCGTTCAAAAATTATGATCAAATAATCGGCAGCAGTCTAACCATCCGATTAACAGTAAAGTTTACGATAAGTTATATTTTTCACATTTACAGTTTTAAAATCGCCTAAAACTAGTGTGGTTATAAAATCATAAATAAAAATCTATACGTTTTTGGCCATTTACAGCTACCATGGTTTCACAACCATAAAAAAAGAAATGCAACTGGACATAGGAGCTAGGCTTCTCGTTAGATAATGGTCATTGGGGAGGGCAGGACAATATAAATTCTTCATGTGTGTTAAACAGAATGGAGGTGTCAACGCTGGTATTCTATCCCCGTTTTGTTGTTCATGAGATTGACAGATTAGCTCTCTCGGCTATAATTTTTACACATTTGCAAGGAACTAAGTTGCTTCATTCGGTAGGCTATGTTGGTGCAATAAAATTCTTGTTATTTAACCGTTGTAGGTAAAAATAGTTAATAAACGATTTTTCTCACTGTTAATAGTTTCCTTACCATCTTATTTATGGTTATTTGACTGATTTGTTTAAATATGTTAAAATAACAATTAAATGCATTGTTACTTAGTCATTTTTTCCGAGAAATTTTTAGCAGTGTACATTAAAAAGTACCCGCAAGTACCTAAGTATCAAAAATCTACAGGTTGAATTTTTGTTTAAAATTGTATATAGTAAATAATGCCATTATCTAGCTATTTTTTCTTACTACCATATCTTTAGGTAAAGTCAAGAGAATGTTTCAAAAATCTATGAACAACACACTTATATTGTATCTCAGTTATAAATATTTCATATAAATACCTTATTGATGAAATATTTGAGCCTCACAGCCTCGCAGTCATTTTTTATTATGTGTTTAAATGAAGACTGAATAGAGTACTACTATTCATATTAAACACAAAACAATTTGTAATGCAACCTACATTACTCTGTACACAATATATAATACAACATACATCAAAATATCCATTTCTTTTTACAATATGATATACAATACAAAATATACAATGCTGTATTTCATTTCAAAATTTCTGGGTACTTAATGTACTTAAATTAGGAGATGATATGAATAGAGTACTACTATTCATATTGAACACAAAACAATTTGTAATGCAACCTACGTTACTTTTTAGACAATTTATAATACGACACACATTAAAATATTCATTTCTATTTAAAATATAATATACAATACGATATATGCAATACTGTATTTAATTTCGAAATCTCTGGGTACTTAATGTACTTAAAGTACTTAAATGAAAAAGGAACAGGAGATAATATGAATAGAGTACTACTATTCATATTGATCACAAAACAATTTGTAATGTAACCTACATTGCTCCATAAACAATTTATAATACAACATACATTAAAATATCCATTTCTATTTACAATATAATATACAATACTATATATACAATGCTGTGTTTAATTTCAAAATCTCTGGGTACTTAAAGTACTTAAATGAAGAATGAACAGGAGATAATATGAATAGAGTACTATTATTCATATTGATCACAAAACAAATTATAAAGTAACCTACATTGCTCTATGCACAATTTATAATACAACATACATTAAAATATCCATTATTATCTATAATACAATATACAATACAATGTTTGCAATGCTGTATTTAATTTCAATATCTCTGAGTTTAACAGTTTGAAAAAAAATAGTTTTTACGCTCAACCTAACGTACCTTTAATGTTGTATTTTTTCACAAGTTCAATTCAATGTCTGAAAAAAAATATATAAAACTAGAAACATTAAAATTACAAATATTGTAAACTAATATACATGGTTCAATATTTATGTATCTGTTTATTAAATATTTAATAAAACAAGGAAAATTTTGCCTATCGGTAGATAAACATCAGCGCTATGTTTAACTTCTGACGTAATTGTGACACCTTTGCTGCAAGCAATTAATAAATTTGGTTAAGCTCTAGAACTTATAATGAAATTTATTTAGTTAAATGTCAGGAATGCCATATATTAGATTTATTTTAATATATTTACATCACAGAATGCTTCAAGGTAAATTGGGACAATAGTTGTTCGCAGCGTTCGAATAATTATCACCATTGAGTTTCAAATTTGAATAATGTATTCGATTCTGAATTGTAAAATTTTTATTTCAAAAATGTACAATTCAGATTAATGAGCTGCAAATTAATTTATGAGAGTGTAATTTTAAAAATGTACATGGAAAATTATACTAAATCGTGAAATTTGTATTTCTAAAAATGAAGAGATCTTAACGTTGCACAAATTACAACCGCACAACATTGGTAAACAAATAAAAAATTCAGTAAGCTCAACAAATGTCAAAACAATACAGTGAGTAATCTTGGAATGTAACACGAGCGCATGAACCAAACCTTGGCACATATATTTTGTTCATGAAACATAAAGATAATCGCTTTTAAGGAAAAGAAAACTTATAGTATACTGATAATATTATGCAAATATAGATTGGTTTAAATAATACTGATGGTTTTCAAATATTAATAAATGAAAAAAGTTAAGATTAAAAGGTTAATTTTTACAGAAAATTAATGTGAAAAGTCATACACTTATTCTCCCAAAAAAATTTTTTTAAAGTTCCGATAGATGGTGTTATTTATTTAGTTGCTTTTTTGTTTTCTTCTTTCAAAACAGATAACTTTGTTTTAAAACTTGTCAAATCTAGCTTTTGCTTTGTATGCGAAACGGTATCATCATCACAATTTTCTAAAAAAAAAAAGCTGCGCTTCAATCAAGTATAATGATACAAGTGATACTTCTGTTAGTCCTGAGCACCTAAAGGTAAAAGACGGTGTTACCGTCTTTAAAAACAGATCCCAAAATACAACTTAATTTTAAAAAAAGCAGATTTTCTTAAGTCCTTGGTATATTTTTTCTCTGTCTAGATATTATTTTGATTTTGCTGTATTATTCAAAACAGGAAAGTTTGCTTTAAAACTCGTCCCGTTGAATCTGACTAAGAAATTTGCTTCAGACGTGAAGAGTATGCAAGACTGTATCATAAAATACATTTTGCAAGGAACAGCTGCGCTTCAATCAATTAATGATACAAGAGGTGCTTTTACTAGACCTGAGCACCTAGAAGATTGCATTAACATATTTGCCAACGGATTTTAGCAAGGTAAATTAAATTGCCTTCACGCCTAGGATGATTCCTCCAAAAGCGAACTTTTTGTTCGTTTATTTCGCTTGGCGGCACCCTCCCTTCATGCTAGGCTATCAGTAGGATTTAGAAGGGTGACATTCCAAACAGAAGATAGAACAAAAGCGATACAAATAGAATTGCAAACACGTGTGCAGCATAACACCAGTTTATATGGGTAATTGAGGAAGAGAATTGCCATGGAATTGACTATCAATGTAATGTAAACATTGAGATTAAATGCAGATGCTATACTTATTTTGAAAAAAATGATGCGTAGTCTAAGCAATATATAATTTATATAATTTCGAAAACATTTTAATTGACACTCACTGTATGTTGATAATTGTTTATTAATAAATAGATATAATATATAAACATAATATATAGATATAAGATAAAAATATAATACATAGATAGTTCTAAACATCAAATTTCAACCTCTAAAATGTACTTATTTTTGAAATACTCTAATTAACGCTTAGGTCCGTAATAGTATTTTAACTAAGATGTATAAAAATAAATGCAATTTCATCAAAAAAATTTTTTTTTAAAGATATTTTTTAAAACATTCTTATGGTCATTATATATTGATAATGGTACAGGTACAGAAATATTTAAAAGAATGGCAAGATTATAAATTTATTCTCTCCTTAAACTTAATTTTCAACATTATCTTCGTTTATACTGACTGTCTAATTAATTTTGAGATTAAGTACACGAACATAATTGTAGTTTTCTTTTTATCATTCGAGAAAATCTTTAATAATTGAACAGGAAAAAATTCCTAGTAATATTTATTTAAAATATCCAATAAGAGCTGGGGGCAATTGATAAAGTTATATTTTTTATTATATAAAAACAAACGTTTAAGTAGACTAAGTTTTATTGTTATTTTGCAATAATATACAAAGAAATATCACATTTTAAGTTGCCTTTTTTTCAAATAAAGTGCAACTGAAATTTTGTTAAAAGAAGACAAGTGCTTAGTCATTTATACAAAAAAAAAATTACTTTTCAAGACAAAAACGACAAAAAAGGAATAAAAAACGAGCAATCATTAAAAATTATGTTTCTTTATATTCATGATAAAAAAAAGAAAAAAATACAGTTAAAATAACATTTGCATATGTTTTTTGTTCAACCTTTGACTTGCAGATATTGTGTAAGTTTTCAATAAAAACCAATAGTTTTTTTTTAACAAAATAATAGCAACAAATTCGCTTATTATCGAAATAAAACTTGTAAATTTTCTAGATTTTAGCACGTACTTATCATTTAATGCACAAAAAAATATTTTTTTAATTGTGGAATATCTAAGCATCTTTTTCATTAAAATGAAGCCACTGTTTCAGTTTATTTGTTTTCACAAAAATTATAAAGGAGACTTTTTTATCATTCATTACGAAAAAAAGTCTGGTATAACAGTTTACATACTCAAACAGATTTTTTTCTAATTAATTGGTTATTAATTTTTACAGTGCTCAGATTGTTTTTATAAAATATCAATACCATTGAAGATTTTTTTTTATCATGATAAACTACTTTTCTTAGTTCGTATCAACGTTTTAGTTTTTGAAATGAAATATTTAATTTTAAACTTGTTTATTCTTTTTTTATTTATTTTTTTGTCAGTTTAAATGTATTTGTTCATTTATAAATGGTTTTATTTTTAAATTGTTATTTTTAAATTCTTGTCATTTAAAAATGTTCGAAACACTTTTAAATGACAAGATAAATAGTTTGATACATTTCATTTTCGGACAATAAGTGTAAAAAAATGTGTTGAATAAAAATATGTTGAATGTAAAAACTAGTATATTCATTTAATCTTTATGTAAAATAAGTAAATTGTAAATGAATTTATTTAAAAATATGCAATTAAATCTGCAAAGATATTAAATGTAAAATTAATAGTGAAACATTATTTATAATGACAAGAGAATTGTGTAAGTAATGTCAAATTATTAAAACAATTCTTTCTTAACTTTCAGAACATTCTATGGCTGGCAACAGCATTTTTATTTTTTAAGTTGTTTATTTTTATTTCTTTTAAAATTCGTTCTTTTTTTAGCGAAATTTTTTTTAACCTAACAGAATTCTTTGCCGACTGTTTTCTCTATAAATGAAGAAAATAAAGTAAATATTTAAGTGTTGTGAAAAGAATCTTATTTAGTTGTACAAAGTACTTCTGCCAAAATTCGGGAGTCACGTAAGAGAATTATATATATTAGAGCAGAAACACATCATTAAAAGGCAGAATGCTTTGGTGTTTTCAAAACGTAAACAAAACAAAGCAAACGTTGCCACCGGCGGAAAAGAAATACAGCCAAAATTTGGGAGCCACGTAAGAGAATTATATATATATTAGATTTAATAAGATTGAAGACTTTGAAGCGATAATTTATATTAACAATATTTAATTCCTATTCACCAAATAATGTATATTTCATCTAGAAGGAATTAAATCAGAAGGAATCAAATAAATAAGAGTAAGATTTTTTTATTTTTACAACATGAATAGTAAGAATTAAAAATTAATTTTACATCTTCTTTTAATTCGCTATAATTTAAATGTATGATTTAGATAACTATCTGAACATATCGGTAAATAGTGCGAAATATTAAACTTTATCAAAATTAATATTATTTATTCTTATAATTATTCATAATTATTCATTTGTTGAATTATTATTATTTTTAAATGTTACTGAATGATTAATTAGATATAATAAAAAGTTTTTTCATACTTATTATAAAAATATTATCGAGTAATGATTTCAAAATGGTTTATTAAATCAAGAGTTTAATGAAATATATGAATATGAAAATGTCTATATTTTATAGACTCCAAAACTTTGTGATTGAGAGCGATGAAATTTAACAGACTGATAGTTCGAAACACGGGGAAGGTCACTGACGACATTTGCACGTTCTACTAAGAACCGTTCGAGCAGGATGAGAGAAAAACGAATTTTCTCATAGGATTAATATAATGCTTTATTGCAATTTAAACTGCAGACGATTCTTATGTTTGTTTACTGCTCCAATTAATAAAACGTTAGGTCCACTGAGATTTCGCGTATTTAATAATTTTTTAATCTTTGAGTCTTTATTTTAGGTGAGCACAGCCAAAATCAACGTGAATAGTTTTTGCGCTAATAGTGAAGTTCCTGATATCTAACTTTAGTTAGGGGATTGCGACAATAGTCCGAAACAGTGAGGTTATGAAAGATAAAGATAGTAGAATAGTTGTCATACTTGACGATGCTTCTTCTCAACTGCGGTTTTGGGAACTTTCCGCTTACACTGTAATTTATTGTACTGTAATTTATTGTAACTATAATATTTTATTTATTTATTTATTTTAGATTTATGAAATGTTTGAGTTAAAGATATGTAAATAACGAATCTCAAATAAGTGACTTAATTAAAAGAGTAAATTATTGACATCTTTACAAAAAATTGGACTAGTTATAATTTTATTAAATTAAATTAATGATTATCCTAAAATTTACATCTGAGCCTAATAAGGGTACAGTGTATTCCAGCTACCAAAACGGAGTTTTGAAAAAAAAATTTCAAAATAACTTTCAGGAAATAATTAATTTTAATAAATTGTTGTTTCTGAAATTTAACTCCTAACCACGAAATCTCGTAAATTTTATCTACTAAAAATAATTTTCTTTTCTTTTCTTTTTTTACAAAGAGAATTGTTACATGTGAAAAAAAATCTTTTTATATCTTTTCGTTATCTAAAATGTACAAGCACATTTCTGACAAAAACAAGTAAATACTACAAATGTCTAATCCTTCACTGAAACTTGAAGTGTACATAAGTTGTAGAATACAGTCTCTTCAGAGAAATCTACAATTTTATGTCCCCATCTTTTCTATTCCATCGGGTTAAGATTATACGTGATTCTTTTCCAAGAACTATTTTTTATAGTTTGCGAACTTTGTCTTATTTATGCTTCTTCTTTTTATTTCCCTTTTTTTTTTGTTCCACGCAACTCTTTATCATGGGCCGGTGATTTAAGACGGTACTTCTTCTATAGATAGAACTATCACCTAGAAGACACAGAGAAAATTCAGTTATTTAATCCTATTTTTATTTGTTTTGTTATTCCTTCTTTTTTACCTCAACAATCACGCTAGGCTTAGGTAATTTCCAAAGGGATTTTGCATGCTTGACATAATGGTAATTAAAATGGATTGAAAATACTTCTAACGGTATTATTATATGCTTTGTTAAATAGAACTTTAAGAAAAGTTCGCCACATAAATTATTCCGATTGCTTTAGTTTGAAGGTTTATGTTACTAATATAAATTTATGAATGTTTATACAAAAGTAAAACATAAAAGATGATAACTAAATGAATGGATTAAACACCACTTATTTGAACATTATGGAAAACGAAACTATTTAATGAAACTTTTATTTATTTTAGTTTAAATATAAATCACTATTCAAGACGTTCCTTGATAAAGGTGATAGAACTTTATTATTTTAGCATGATCCAATGTATGTGAGTATCAATTACCTGAGATCCGGGATTTATATATAAGGTTAACACACTATTGAGCTATAAGAAGTTATTCAGCATTAATGATATTGATGAAAATTACTTTCTAAATTAATATATTTTGAAATGTGACAAAACCTTAAGCATTGGTTCTATATGTCTGAGATCTCGCAATTGAATATAAAATCAGAACAATATTGTATAATAAGCAGTCATTGCAATGATTATGTCTCTTAGAATTAGAGATCTTAATACAATGTAATTTGATCTATATGTATATATTAATAGGCTAGCAATATTTTGTCTCGCTAAAAACTCCCAAACTACGCAACAGAATTCAACAAATAAGGTGTCGTTTTAAAGGTATTGTTATGTAGATGTGCAATAAGGTCTTAAATTATGAAAATTTCCTTTAATTAATTAATAAAATTAATAATTTAGTTTCAACCAATGAGAATTCAGCAAATCATTTTTCGGATGGTTCGCATAAGCATTGTTTCCGTAAGCATCGTTTGATTTAAAGCATTTCTGAATTAATAGATTGATAAACAAAAATAAGAGTGGATAAAAAGAAAACGGAACTGAATTTCTTAAAAAAAAGAATTCAATATCTTTAGTTCCTTTGATAAATTTTTAGTTTCATGATAAATTTTTTGTTTCGTTACAATAGAATGGCAATGGCATCGTGCGAATATTCAAACCAAAACAAACGTGCGAATATTCAAACCAAAACAAACTTTCTACAAACAATTATTTTGATTTGAGATTTAAAACGATATCTTAGTTATTTAGTTCTATTTTTATTTATTTAATGCCTGCTGCCTAAATAAAATGCCTGCTATCAGGCGTCGAAATATCTCTGGCAGACGTCAGAGAAATGAATGGCGGAATTCTAAACGGGAAAGCATTTCTCGCCGAAGGGAATCGCCACCACTACAAATTCGAGATTTTTACAAATCTGCATTGACTGTTCATGACGATTGTGACCCCTTTACTATTGGATCTATGACTTTTATTTGTAACTTTTGTCATGCTAAGCATTTTATGTTAGAGAAGACAGGAAGTAGCAATGAATATGGTATTTGCTGTCAGAAAGGCAAGGTTGATCTTCCTTTATTGTCGCATTCACAATATCTTAAGATTTTATACTATAGCACATTTCTAATAGATTTAACGAATTACATGTCATTTATTTGAATTCAAATATATTTTGATGACTTAGTATTTACTAAAAAGACGTAATTTTGAAGAAAAAAAATTTATATGGATTTGAATGATTGTTTTGAATTCTTAGAATTTTGTGCATTTGCAATGTACCTAAGTTAGTAGCGAGCAAAGCGAGCTTGGTTTGCGAAGCAAACCATATAAGATTGCGTAGCAATTTTCGGGGGTTGGCGAGCGTTAGCGAGCAGGGGGCGCAGCCCACTAGTTATATTTTAATATTTTTAAAAACTCTTAGTCATTGGCATCATGTGATGTCTCTGAGATCTTGGAATTACGGATTTTTTAATAAGCAACCATCGGAATTTTGTCATTCTTCATTGAAGGTTTTAATACAAAATATTTTAATCTAAAATATTATATTTTAATACTTTTGAAAACTTTTAATCATTGGAATCTTGTGATGTGTTAAAGATCTTGACATTACAGATTGTGTAATAGGAAACTATAGGGATTTTGTCTCTCAGCATTAGTGATCTATATGATGAGTGAATAATTTGGTATAAATTATTATATTTATGCAATACCTTAGGCATTGGTGTCGTATGTCTGAGATCTTATACATGAATATCGAATCGAAATCATGATAAACAGCCATCGTGGTGGTTATTTGTATCAGCATTGGTGACCATAATTCACTTTTAATATTTTGATTCATTCCTTACGCTCTAATAGTACTAGTAAATATTTTATAAATTTTAAAATATAAATACTAAATTACCAGAAAATTGAGGCAACTACTCGAAGCAATTTTGCTGGGTTTTTAAAACATGAATTCAGGTGCCCTGATGAATTACTGAACAGAAAAAAATATAGGAAACGGTTTTTGTTTAATTATTTCTTTTTAAATTCATAAATCGGAATATTAAATTACCACAAATAAGACGTTTGTCAAATTGAAAGAAGTTTTCATTATTTTTTTAATTATGAAAATAGGCATCCCTATATTTAAAGTTAAAAATAATGCACGAAAAAATAAACAAGGAAATCAGTTAAACATAAAGCTAGATGGTGTATGAAGCTTAAATCAGATAAAAATAATTTGAGATAAAAATATGAGAATTAATTATTATTGTAGCTAATTATTTACTTTTTGTTTAAATAATACTAATCCAGAAATGATTTCTTTCAACTATGTAACTTTAAATATTAAAAAAATCCTAATACCGAAGTAAAAATCTTACTCATCTTTAGGAAAGTAATTTATTTCGTAGATTTCCTTTTTAGAATAAAATGTTCGATGATAAAAGTTTTTTCTTCTTTTTTTAGTTATTGTTTTAGAAAATCTGTAGTTGAATAAACTTGGAAAAACAGTGGTTGAATAATTAGCCTTGCAGATGTTTAATAAAACTGGCGTTGGAACTTTAAAAAAAATAAATTACACTTCTCGAAAAGAAATATTTAATGATCATTAAGTTAAGTTTATTAAAAAGTAAAACAAAACTAGATGCAGTGTAATTACATTGACAAGAAATAAATGAGCTAAACGTAATGAATATTTAACGAAAATGCTGTTGCTCGTGATATTTTTTGAACGAAGCTAGTAAGGAAGATTTAGAAATGAATTAGTGTAATTTTTTTAAATAAATAACAAATGGGTAAATTAAGTTAATAACTAGGGGTTCGACAGTTTCAGAGAGTATATAATGTGCTGATACATTTAATGCTTTCGTTGAAAATCACTGTTCAAAACTATAGATAATTTATTTTAATTCTTTTGGAAGTAAATAACAGCCTGCTGTTTAATAAAGTGTTTTCGTAGCGTAATACCTTCCTCTAATGTCTCAGAAAAATTAGAAGGAAAAAAACTGTTTGAATACCGACTCCATCATTTTCTATTCCATGAGGCTATTTGAAAAAGTCTCCATACTCTAATTTGCACTGCTAGAATTTTAATTTTAAAATTATAGTAAAATAACCGGCAGCAATTAACCTTAAAGTTTATGGTAAAGACCATTTTTTACCTTTACAACTAGTATTGTTAAAAATACTAAGGAATTTGAAATCGTTTACATCTAGTATGATTAAAAAAAACAGGAATACAAAACTATGCAGTTTTCTAATCGGATACAACTAGCATGATTTGTTCTACCACTTACTAGGTGAGCTTCGATTTTTTTTTTTTTTTTTTTACTGTTTGGCCCGCTGCCGACCGAAAGAGAATCGGGTTAATTTTCCCAACCCGAACACTGAGATAGTGCCCTTGGGCACAAGTGCAGAGACGTATTTCAACTCAAATCAACGGAGGACCCGGAAAGAGTTGTCTTTTCTTTGTAGGAGTTCGTGTTCCAGGAATCGGCTCGTCCACAGACAAGGACGCTGTTCTCGTAAAATCACGGCGGCTTTGCGGTGTTGCTGCGCCACTATCGGCCCGTGAAATTCGAGGGAAAGAGTGTGATTTTCGTACCGGTCCGTATCCATATCCGCAGCAGGTCTATAGAACAATGTTGATAAGGAAGGTATCGGCAGGTTCAATCTGTAACTTTGCTAATGATTGATCTGAGATTTGATTTGGATAATGATTGGATCTGAGGACTGAGTTAGTAGGGTTGGAGTCTGAAGAGGGTGTGGCACGGAACCGGAGAAAGGCGAGACTGGCTGCAAGGATGCAGTCAGGTCCGGTCCGGACCCATAGAATGTCTCAGCTGCGCGGTTTACCGTGCTTTGGCACGTACTGGCCGTTTCAGCTGTTGACTCAGGAAATTCAACTCTCTATTTAAAAACATTATAATCCACGTCTTGTAGAAAACAAAATATCCCTTGCGGATGGCTAAAAGAAATACTTTCTACCGAATGAAAGAACTTTCCCCAATTCTTAGTCTGGAACTATTTGTTGCTATGAAAACAAGAAAAAAAGCATTTTAAAGAGAGAAGTTCTCTCGCCGATTCAAAACAAGTCCAAATTATTTAGCTTCGCATCCATAGCTACAGACAATGATCTAAACATCTTAAAAGTCCTCCCGTTGCGGTAGTTGGTGTAACAAAACTAGTGGTCAAAATGATAATGGGGGATATAATTTGTCCAAAAAAATAATAACTTTCACCCCACATTGTAGCGTCAAAAAGTAAAGGGCGAATCGGAAAGAATACGCTTGCTTGAGGGAACTGCATGAGTGTTGCTTTTTTAAATAGATGAGTTGATCGTGGTGGGCCCGTTGTTTAGATATCTGCGCGTCTTCGAATAATCAGAATAGAATACCTCCAGCAAACATTTTGGATTGTTAGGAATCTGCCGATGACGGAGCGATTCACTCCGCCACCGATATAAAGTCTGTTTGCTACTCATTAATAAAGATTCTTTGTCATTTGTTTTCAGCAACTAAGCGATTTCCCGCGACTCGCTCTTTAATTTCCGACCCCACATTTTAGGGTAAAAAGTGCATGTTTTATTAGTCTTTACAGTTTTAGATTATCAGATACGCAGCAGATGAATCTGTGACAGCATCGTAGATTCGTGTTTTATAGTTTTAACTGAACGTCAGCGTTTAAAATAAATATCAAGTAAATAAATGACCAAAATCACAACAAACATTAAACTCTAGTTTGAAACACAAATGTGGAACCGTTTTGAATATTTACTGGTTTGGGAGCTTCCTACTCTATAAAAAAATCCCGCTTAAATTACGATATACAGAAACGGCAACTTGGGAGCATAATACGCCAAATTCATTTTTATCATATCATATTATACTGTAAATTTGACAGTAATGTTTATTAATTTAGAGTGATAAAATGATTTTATGGTAATTATTACTGTAAAAACTACGGTATATAAAACTTTTAGTTCCGTTACACGTTGGTAAAAATGGATTTTATATTAAAAAGTATTCGATCTGGAATTTTTTTTAATATAGCATGTTTAGAAATTTAGATAAATTTTGTTTATTGGCACATTGCATTCTTAAATGTGAAATTTTTATAAATAATTTATAAACAGTTGAAAAACAGAGGATTGATTTTTAATATACTTCTAATTTAAATAATACATCAAGTTATATCCTGAAAACTAATTAGCTTTTAAAATGTAATTCACCATAAAATTCTATCAGTCTGCAATAAACTTAAGCAAAGAGCATATACTCTTGTCTATTGCTTTTCTATTTAATTAATATTTTCATTTATTATTTGTAATATGCTTAAATTCATCTTTCTAGGAATACAGCCATCACTTTTTGGATTTGTATTAAAAAAGTATTCTCCAATTATTTACGGAAGAATAATATTCTTAAAAGGCAAATATCGCTCTTCAACAATGTCATTTGAAATAATATAATACGTAGAAAAAATTCCGAATAACATTTGTGTATTATTTCCTACTTTTTTCTCGCGATAAATGTTTAATATAACAGCGCGAGATTTCCTTTTAAATAGTCTCACTAATTATTGTTCTTTAAATTCATTTAATAGCTTTAAAATGTACGCAAATGAGAAAAAAAAGGCTAAAATAACTTATTTTTCTACTTTGAGTTTTCTGTGGAGAAAAAAAACAAGAATTACGCGCAAACTTTTGGAGTTTAATTTATATAGGTATCTAATTAAGGAATTTGCAAACACTCTAAAATTAATCAACGGTTGTATTATTCGATCTTAGAAAAAAATATGAACCCATCAAAACTAATCTCGCCATTATTTAAGATATACGATATTTTTCTCCCAGACAAAATTTTTATTTTAACTTGTTTCATTTTCTTTTATGATGGGAAATGATTTTTACGTTATTACGAGAACTTTACTAATTAAGGAAATATTTTCTAAAAAATAACGTTACTGGCTTAGTTACGCACATTTAAAGCAGCACATCTTATAATTTTTAATTTTTTTCTCTAAAAGATAGATACGATTCCCTTAAAATGTCCGTTTATATTATTTTTATCATGGATTTAAATACAATAATGAATGTTTGAAAGTGCATTTAAACATTGTTTTAATGCCTAGCAACTTAACTTGAAAAAAACATTTAACGCTAAGAAGGTGATTAAAATGTAGATTTTTTTTTAATAAAAGCAATCTTAAATAATTTTTAAATCAAAAAATAAGATTAATTTTCAAGAAGGAAACTTTTCGATGTTATTTAGGTTTTTTTTTATAAAATTACTATATTTTTTTTTTTAGATTTTGGCGTAATACTTAAATGAATTAAATACTTTTGGGAATATATCTTACTATCTGCGTATTTTTTAATTACACAGATACGTATGCTAATAAGTATGACATTATTTGCTATATAACTAATAAGTAAGATTTTTTGACTTGCAAACGAGCACGCCTCAATAAAAATTTGAGGAATTAAATTTCGTTTGAACAAGTAATTAAAAAGTGTAGCATTATTTTTTTTACGTAGGAAAATGTAAGAATTCACGACCTGCTAACAATTGAATCTAAAAAATGATTTGCAGCTTTAAGTGCGCTTTTGAACACGTTTATTTTAAACGTATGATATTATTTGTTATCTAAAATTATTTGAGATATTTTGACTAGATAATAAGAATATCTCAATTAAAATTGTATGCTCTAAAACGTGTTTTGAAACATGTTTTGTGAAAAGGAAGAACTTAATGAAATAAGTTGCACAAAATATTTTATTACAACTAATTTTTCTGCAATTTTTTCTGCAAAAAACCTTGCGGGATATAATATTATTTTATAATAGTATATGTTAAAATTTTTTGTTTTAAATCATCTAGTTTAATTAGAAATAAGTGCCAACCGGCCCTGCGTAGGGGTCAGTGATCCAGCCTAGCCTCAAAAAAGTTCTGAGTTCGAATCTCAGGCATGGTATGGATGCTCTTTCCTTCTCTGTACTATCTGTGCTTACTGTTGGAGCAATGTTGGCCCACCTAATATGGTGCCCCTGAAAAACTGGCCAATAAACCTTCCCTTCAGATGCTTGTATGGTGAAAGGTCATTCTCCAGGTAGGCATTGGAAAGAAGAAAAAAACTTAGAAATAAGATTCAAATTGCCAAGAGCAACAGATGGAAAATAATTAATCGGTTTTGCTAAGCTCCCGTCATTCTTCGAATTATTTTTAAAGCTTGAAGTGTGAGGACATTCCAAATAACCTGCATGTTATCTAAGTGTTTGACTCGAATTTTCCTACAAAAGTAGGTTTGATCATTTTTCATGCATTGAGAAATAACATATTGTCTAAACTACCAGAATATGGTAACATTTACCGTGTTTCTAGCTTATGAGAAAATCAAAAAGCGCGGTAATTTTTACCGAAGTGTTTTGGTATTGGTTTTTGTAAAAATAACAATGAAATATAGTTTTAGAATATAAGATAAAATTTGTTCAAATGTAATATTTTTTCATGAGACCTTAGAGAATGGCATTAAGGTAATTTATTTGGTTAAATTTACTCTTCAATATTGTTGTTGTTTGTCTGTTGCTTCCAATGCAACTTATATTGTTAATGTTTGTCTGTTGTTTACAAGCCTGCTTGGTGAATCTAAGCGAATTTTAAGACAGAGGTTGCATTTCTTGTTTTTCAGTGACGCCTTCTATGGCCAAGAATACGACTTCAACCACACACACCTCGCAACCCGTTTAAAATGGCGGAAGCATTCTTACATCCATCCACTCATTATCCACAGATCGTAATTTTGACCTGAACCAGAAAACGATCAATCAGCAATGTTGTACCCCCAGAGGTATTATTTGTTTTGGGAACATGGAGAACTTTGTTATCTGTTTGAACGTGCAGCAGTCACCATTTACTACACGCAGAGTCTTCGGATGGCAGGAATCAAACCAACGATCTCTTGGGAAAAACCCCGACGCCCTACCAACCAGAATATCCCGGACTGCACTAAATGTATGGTAATAAGAGATCTTGAAAATCAAAATTTCCGGTATACTGTTACCATATGAACGGAAAAATTACCAAATGAATGGTTTAAGTTTTAGCTTTTAGTACCAGAATTATAGTGTTTTTTTAACAGAACCAAACAGTAAGATAACTGAATTTTTTTTCTCTGAGCATTATTTCTCTTTTTAACGCAATCTGGGCATTACAGCTTAAAGTACAGGTTTAGCAAGTACATGTTAGCAGGCTTTCCAATTCAGAGCGCTCTTTAAAACAATACTTTGGACCAAATGGAGTAGTTATGCTATTTAATCTACAGATGATTCAAATGATGCACTTTACATTTAGCAAATACATATTTTAGTCAGAAAAAAACATTATCACTTCATTTTGCTGCAACACAAATGGTCATTTATTCGTGGTCATTTGTGTCAATGTTAGTCATTTACATTTTTTTTACTTTCAAGAATTAGTGATACTGGAAAAATTGATATTCTACAAAGAATAAAATATTTTAGCGTATCTTAACTCCAAAACTACAGATAGCTACACTATATCAAAAATGTATAATGTAGCACCAGGAATGTTTCATCAGGCTTCTTTTGGTGTAAAATAATTACCATCATATCATCAACAGTCCTGCTGATGCAGCAACCTAGTGAGGGTGGTATATCCCCCCTCTTCTCTGCCCTGCTCTGAAGAAAGAATCTATTTATTCCCGCTATTGGAAGGTTAGGCAACCACGGGCACCACTCTAAAAAATTTTCAAGACTGAACTTATTTTTAACCAATTAACACTGTATAGCATTGTTTACTAAAATTTACAGAAATTCAAAGCTCTCTGACTTCAAACTGTGTCTTTCCATCAGAGTAACTTATATATTATATCAATGACTTGATTATTTCTCTCTATTCTAAAAAAAAGTTTTTGCAGTTAATTTTGTCCCCTGAAAAACTCTTTAACTACGTGATGAAAATCTAAGATTAAGGAATCAATTCATTCAGAATCTTTCAGGGAAGACATTTAGGGCATTCAAATCTTTTACATAATTTTAAATTTTTATTTATTTTAGTTTTAAAGCACGATTTTGCAGTTAATAATGAAGAATAACCGCCGTTCACAACAGCCAATCACATGTCTGAAAACGGCAAGCTTAAAAAAGCGATTTACAAGTCTGAATTTTCTTTTTCAGAGATGCAACCAATCACAAAATAGTTAGAATTTCATTCTTCAGTTTTACAACATCTCAACTTATTTCGTATTGATATATTGATTAATCTGATTATTTGTTTTCTAAAACGTTAATTCGTAAGTTTAATCTGGTTTTAAATCTTTATTCGATTTGTTTATTTACAAGTAATGCCTAAAAAGAAAAGACCTAACATTACTAAAAAGTCGCAACTCAATGCGAAAGCTAATCGAAAGCGGGAAAAACGTAAACTTCATAGTATAGAAGAAAATAATGCTCTTTTGCTTATACAACCTAATGATGATTCAACTAACAAAAATAAAGTTAAACTAACAAAGGTTGAGCTAAAAGAGAATGTGTGTAATTGCTACACAGTCGCAACAACATCGACTTTCATTTGCCCACATGAAACCAGACCTGTAAATACAGAAAATGTGGTTGGAATGCACACTGTACCAATTCGCTTTCGCAATGTTGACAATGATATGGACCAAAATCCTAATCCACCTATTTTAAAATCAAAACAACATGAGTTTGCTGGTGATTTATCGAAATTGTTACCTATCAAAGTGGCAAAACATAGTCTTGGCAAAATGTTTTCAAAATGCAGTTATTGTGGAGCTTTGAGATTTGCTTCTGCAAAAGGGCGCTCTGTTAATTCTTGCTGCCATAATGATAACATACATATACCTCCGCTGCATGAATATCCTTTATTTTTGGAAAACTTACTTCTTTCTGATGAGCAAGAAGCAAAATTATTTAGGCAAAATATCCGTGTATACAATTCATCATTTGCGTTTGCCACTTTTAGTGCTAAATTTCTTCAAGAAGAAAGCAGAGGTCCACCGTTGATAAAAATTCAAGGACAAGTATATCACCATGCGACAACATCCCTAAATTCAGCAACCAATGCTTGCCAAATTGCTACTGGTAATATTATAACATATATATATAATGTCAAATTTATAAATGTATTTAGCGTAAAGAAAATGCTATTGGTGCATTGTTTATTTTAATTCCGCAAAATTAATGTTTTCATTTATAGTTATTTTGCTGAATATTATTAAAATATTTTTTTAAAAATTACCCTGTTCTTAACAATATTGCTTATTGAAAAATATTATAGTGTTTGCATATATATATATATATATATTGAATTAAATGTGTTAAAAATATATTCATTTCTTTGGGACAAAGTCTGTATTATTGTGATTATCATTTTTTTTAAACAAGTTTCATATTAAGATTATATCTGCACATTGATGTTAATTTCTGACAATTTTGGCTCATTTAGAGAACAAATAGGACATAGAAGGAACTGTAGTCAACGAAAAAAAGTGACATTGATATTGACACACTGCTTATTCTGCATTTAAGAAAATTAATTCTTTTCGATGATAACAGTTAATATTCAGTTTAATATTGAAATATATGAAATCAAAGCATTCTTGGTTTTGCGAAGCAAACCAAGCAAGAATTGCGAAGCAATTCTCCGGGGGTTGGCGAGCGTCAGCGAGCAGGGGGCGTAGCCCTCTAGTTTTCTAAAAAAATATTTATTATTTTTTATTTTCTTAGTTTATTTTATACAGCAAACAAAACAAAAGTATCAACTATCCTCGTATGCATTTTTATACTAATCGTTGAATAATACACTACTGAATTTTTCTTGGAACCATTCATATCTCTTTTTCATACTTCATTATAAATTACTTAATCTTCTAGTTTTATAAATTTCATCGTTAAAAATAATCTTAATGTAACTTTTATCAAATAATTTTTTCAAACTACTAATTAATTTTTCAAAGTATCAGGAAAAAAAGTGTTGTCTAAAGCAGATACAACAACTGCTTAAGACAACACTTTGCAATCATTTAATGCAATGTGAGATCATTACTTGATCAATTCACTAGGATTATGAAAAATAATGTTTTCATTGAAAAGTAATTTTTATTTATTTATTTTTTACAGAAATTATTAATTGAGGACTGAATTCAGTCTACTGAATGTTTCCAAAGACTGACTATTGTCAACAGGACTGCAGAGAGTCACCATTATAGGGAGCTGTGATGCCACAATAGGCATTGCATATATTTCATAGCTTTTAAAATTTCTTTAATTTCTTAAATTTATTTTTTTAATCTTGCTTAATCGAATTTTAATTAAATCGAACTAATTACTTAATATTTGATATGTTTTATAAAAAGCTACTATAAATAATTTATTTATTTATTAACAATCAATGTAATGGCTAACTTTTTATTTCAATACATATGTAAAACTCATTCATTCACAGTCGCGACTAAATTTAAAACGAAATCTATTTATAACTCATTATTTTTTACCACAAAAATGTTTCAGTTACATGGTTTTTCTAATTCTCAGAGTATTTTTAATGATTAGCCTTCACCAAATTATTTTTAAATTTAATATTGATTACGGTTGTTAGCTTTATTTTTGGCTATGGTATCCTTTGATAAATCGCCAATAACGGATCTCTTCACTAATTTTCAGTTCCCTTATTAAAGGAACAGTTCACTAATTTTTAATTTCAAATTGTGGCAATCGGACAGGCATCTCAGTCCCAACTGTTAAATTTTATATTTTTACAAAAATGTTTGATGTGAAGTGAAAATGATTCTCTTGATTTAAGGTACTTTCTTTCTTTATATTGTAATTTTGAAATGTGGCCATGTTCATCATAATAAGATTTACAGAATAAATAAATTTTTCCAAAACGATTTTATTTGTTTTTCTGGGAGAAATATCCCTCCTTCGTATCAAATTAGAATGTATTTCACACGGCCAAAAATTAGATTTCATTTCTACAAAGAAATTACATCCACTACTGAAAAGAAATTGGACTAAACTGCCATGAATTGAACTTTTGTTTAGTTTTATTTCCTACGCTGTTTTAATCCTAATGACACGACTTAGCTAACTTAGACGCTTCCTACCATTTACCATCTGTTATATACAACAGCGATTCTCAACCTGTGTGGCGCGCCCCCCTAGGGGGGCGTGAGCACACTAGAGGGGTGGCGCGAGAATATCCAAGAGAAAATATTATTTAAAAAAATTGATTGACTGGATTAAAGTAAAGCGCATATACTCATAGAAAACAAAATACATTTCAACATATTTAATAACTTATTAAAGTAAAACCACTTATTAAATTAAAACTTAGGTGGGGAGCAAAGGTGGCTTTGCTTTGAGGATTTTTCCTAATTTTCTGGTTAAGCCTGTGTGGCTGAAATTTTTTTGTAACATTTTACACCTAGCTCTAACACATATCACGTTATACTTTTAATTGTAAAATAAAATTTCATTTATTTTATAGCATAACTTCAAAATTGTAGCTTCAGAGCCTAAGGTTCCAAAGGTGGCCCATATATTGAAATCACTTTTTCACTTACTCAAATTGCCTTTAGACTTGGACTGGCAAACGTCTTTTAAAAAGGCACTTTAATTGTCTCGCTGGTAGGGACAAGTTTTCCGACTTTAAAAAAGTTATTTGTTTTTAGAGTGTATAATTTGTTTATATATCATTTACATTGATAGTTCTTGTGTGACGTCACTAACTATTCTTTTGAGTTAACTCTTTAGAATAAAACAAGAATTACGAAGTTAGTTCTTTCTAACCATAATTAATAAGTAAGAGTTAAAAATAACTATACTAGAGTTTACTAATCTAACCCATAACTAGTATAAAAATATCCAAATTTACAAGAAAATACCAGAATTTACTACAAAAACACTCATAACTACCATGAAAATACCAAAAAATACCTGAAAAATTGCTTTTAATGCAAACAAAATAAAAAACTTGAAACAAAATATCGCAAACTCTACTAAAGTGCCGAGAACGTTAAAATATTATAAAAATTTAAAAAATACCTAAGTTCCACATTTGCTTAAAATTAAATAAATCAATTCAATTAAATTCAAATATTCAAATAAATTAAATTCAATCATTCCCTTTTGAGAAATAATGTACAACGTACTGATTTATAATTATTTCTCTTATAGATTTCACGTTTGCTTCCAAAGGTGGCCCACGTGTCTCCAAAGTGACACAGGTGTCGGGCCAAGTTGGAAAGATGCATATGGTCACCATTTGCACGACTTAAAACTATTAATCTGATAGATTTATTCAAATTAAAGTAATGTGGTTACATGTTCTTCTTCAGCCTTATAAGTTTTCGTAGAATCATCCACATTTGCAAACATTGTTAGGTTTTTTTGCTTTAAATTTCTGCCCCATAAATCCGATTTTAATAATTCCGACGACTTGAAACTATTAATATGATAGATTAATTCAAATTAAAGTAATTTGGTTAAAGAGAAAGAAATAAATCTTCAGAAAACACATCATAACTCAAAGTCCTAAGAATTTAAACTCATATAAATAACAATATCTTCGTACCCGGAAATTAGAATGACAACTGCAAAAAATTAAATCACTTCATACAATGAAGGCCTTTGAAGGAAATCTCTTCCAATTCAGCCACGTGCACTTCAGATACAAGATTTACAAAGCAGCAGGGCCATCTTGTGATTCAAAATAAAAATAATTCTACTTTTGGGGGGTGGGCTACTTTAGGAGCACTGGCCACAGGGGCGGATTAATCGTACGCGGGGCCCTAGACCATTCAAATTTTTGGGGCCCTTATATTAAATGTTTTTCTTGTATATTTTTTTTTATTCAAATATAAAAGTATTTATATATCTTTTCATTTAAGAAAGCATATTTAAAATAAATAATAATAAATTAAATTTTACTAATGGCTAAATGATTTTCAATGGTTACAAAACAGCTTTTACATGTTCTTCTTCAGCTTGTAAGCTTTCGTACAATCATCCACATTTGCAAACACTGTTAGGTTTTTTTGCTTTAAATTTCTGCCCCATAATTCCAATTTTCTACAAAAAGCTTAAACTTTATCACTCGTCCCCAACTTATGTGTATTTGCTCCTTGGAATTGAAGATTCATGTTATTTAATTTCTCGAATATGACGACCAATTAGTTCAATTTCAACACAAATAAACAATCGCGAAAATTCTAGGCTTCCGGTCTGTTATCTTCTAAGAAAATGGCGATTTCTTCTCTTAATTCATAAATACGTTGCGAAAATTTTTCACGTGATAATCATCTTGCTTCGCAATTAAATAGTAAAGCTGAATATACTAAACCCATGTCTTTACAAAGTGCGGAAAAGGTTCTCGATCTGAGGGGTCTCATTTTTGTATAATTTGCTACGATTACAACCGTAGTTAACACAATATTTAAACCAGGACTGATTTATTTCGAAGCCGAAGCCTCTCTGTGGATCATGCAATGTGTTCAGACGTATTGAGGCCATTTTTGTTTTACAAGTGCTTGTATACTTTGGAATCTTCCGGACATTGAACGAGCACCATTGGTTCATATTCCGACGCAATTTTTCCATTCTATGTTTGCCTCATTCATAAAATCCCTTAAAATAGCAAATAATGCGAGCGCTGTAGTTTTGAGTAGTTCTACTACTGGCATATTATCACAAAATTGAACTTAGGCAATTAAATGAGCAGCTTGATTTATATATGTTGCTGTATCTGTTGCCTGTTATCAAGCTGTATTGAAAACAATTTGTCACGCAACTTCGATAAAAGCTGACACTATACATCTTCAGCTATATCACCAATTTTCATAGCAACAGTATCATTTGAAAGCGGTATGGACTGCAATTGTTTTGATAAATTATCTCCAAACATAGTTTTTATAATCTCAATTGCTGCCGGCTTTTACTTTACTTTTTTTATGCCAGTTAGTTAAAAATAATTCAAAATAGCCCATATACATTATTATTGAATACATTTTACTGTAAGCCGGGGGCGCGATGAAAATTATGATTGAAAACTCGGCCGCGAATACTGAAAGGTTGAGAAACGCTGATATACAACGTTTTTAAATTTGTACATTTCGACAAAAAATAGATAACAATGTCATTTAAAAAAGTCTGTGTCTTTAGTAGCAAAACTAATTCAAGATTTGAAATTCTCCCACTCGAATAAGACAAGTTTTTGCATGAATGCTAAAAAAAAGTTGTTTCCCTGTCTAATTGACACTTGACGCTTTCTTGAAATGTCATTTAGTTCAAATTTCTTTATTATATATGTTCTATGTTACTTTTTTAACAAGGGACGTTTAGTGTACCACGTGGTTTACAATCATATCTATTTCTCCTAATTGATAACAGAAGATATTTATTTATTTTTTTATTTTTCTTAATAGAAAATTGTTAAATGAAGGGTCCCACTTTTTTTTCAAAACCATTCGTTACAATCATTTCAGAACAATGATTGCGACTTTCTTTTTCATTCGCATTCTTGCCATCAAATCATTAAAGATGAAACTCTTTCTACAAATAACAGAATATAGAAAAGAATAAAATATAAAGAGTAATTGCGAACATGTTTTATGAAAAATTATGGCGTTTCTTTTTTTTTTTTTTTTTAAATTCGTTTATTGTATTATATGAACATTAAAAACCAACAGTTATAGTTATAAACTAATGCTAAATAGAAAAAATAACAAGATAATAACAGCGATAATAAGATAAAATTCAAATTCATCCATGGAGGTCTGGGTATTTATAATAAAGTATAACAATAATAAAATGAAACAACATAACACATAAGAGGCATAACATAGGTTTAACTGAAACACAGAAGAGAGTTCGACTAGAAAAGTTGGAAGATTTAAACACAAAATGAAGGAAAGTTAAAGAGTTGCATGCTTGCAATTAATCATAGTTCCGAAACGACTATCTGTCTCTCCTTTTATTATTTGTATCATGCACAAGTTCCTGACGTTCAGGATTAAAACAACTCATCTTTTTTTATAATAAATGTCAAAAAACCGAATTTCATTAAAATTAGAAATAATAGAATAGGTTTTACTAGTCACTTTAATGTGAAATTATTTTTTTAAAGGAATACCTAAATTGGAGTACAACTGCTTTTAAAAGGAATATTAATTGCATTTTCTTAAATCATAGTGCTGAAGCTAATTTTAATTATATGTATTTACTTTCAAAAAGAGTTTTTTTCCCAATAAATTTCATGTATTTTTCGTTGCAGATGTATTGTATTCCTCTTATTCAGATATTTTGATTTATTTACATTGTATTTATGTTTAGAAACTTTATTCTTTACACTTTACTAAAAATGTATTGACGTAAACTATGTCTTCTACCTTTTTTTGAGTTCTTTAAAATGTATTTACATTATGAATTCTTATTAACAATTGCCAACGGGTTATATCAGTAATTCCAGCAATTCCTTGTAAACATTATCGTCATTAATCAAATAAGAATTCAATATAAACACTATTAGAAATTTCTCGGAAAAAATGGTTAAATAACTATTTATTTAATTGTTATTTTGACATATTCAAACAAAAAAGTCAAATAACCTTAAATAAGATTTTAACCAAGCTGTTAACTGTGAGAAAACTGTTTTAAACTGCTTCTACCAAATACGTTAGCCATAATTTAATCAACTAAACTCACCTAGTAAAGCCATTTAGTTCCTTGCAACTCCATACATATTATAAACGAAAGAGTTAATTTGTCTCTCTCAAGACCAACAGAACTGAGTCTCGAGTCTTGGCGTTGACAACACAACTTTTCCTTCAACGTATGAAAGTTTCCAGTGCCCTTCACTCACCAATTTGCGTCCTGCTCTCTCTCCAATGTCCATTACCTAACAAAAAGCCTATATCCTATGTCCAGAAATATCTTTTTTACGTTTTTAAAACCATGCTAGTTGTAAATGGTTAAAAAGCCGTTCATGGACTTACAACCATATTAGTTGAAAGCGGTTTCAAAACCATAAAGGAAAAAATTGTTCTTTACCGCAAACCTTATGGTAAATTGGAAGGACAAACTGATGTCGGTTATTTTACCATAATTTTAGAATAAAATTTCGAAAAGTGAAGAATTATTGCAAATCATCTAAGTACTTATAAATGTGGACGTTATATATATATATATATATACATACCTAACATAAGAGATTAACAAAAATAATAGTTACTGCGCATCGCATAAGCTGCAAATACATAGAACCCATAAAATAAGCTAAAAATATAAAGAAGATACAGAAAATTTTATTTACTAGATAAGGATATTTTATATATTAAAATATATTGAAATATATAAAATAAGAGGGCTTTTTAATGTTACATAAAGTCCATATTCATTTGCATTGTTTTTCATTTTTACATAAATTCGAAAGAAACTTAAAATTTTATTAGTAAAAGAGAGTGATGAAATTGTCGGACTTAGTTTTTGATTTATTCTTATACCCTTATGAGAAAATAAAATTCGTTTTTCGTTTCGCAAATGATAATCCGATTTAACTCATAAATCATACTAAATGTGCCTTTTAAGCAAACAAAAATAATTTTTCACTCAAGTCATAAAGATAATCAGGGTATAAGAGAGTCATTATTGCATATACTTTTTTTTTTTCTTTGACTTTAAGTGAAAGAGATTAAAAAGAAATTTTAGTGTTTATTTTTTTTCCCTTTAAGATCATTATTAATGGTTTTCTATGAGGAGGTGTGGAATTAAATATATTTTTCTCGGTGTAGAATGTCTAGCAATTTTTATAAGCGATAATTTATATCTTATTAATTCCATCTTATTAATATTCTTTGTAAATAAATCCTATCAAAATAAATTGGAAACTAGGTTTAAAAAATAATTGGGGCAAGTATAATACTTTTCAGGGAGGATTTATTACTACTAGTCCAATAAGTAAAGATAAAACGTTTGTATCATATCTTAGTATATCGCTATATGTTTTAGTATAATCTTTCTAAATTAGCAATTATTTCAAGTTTTCAGATTTAAAAAAGCAAAAACGCATGAAATTGAAACTATTTTCAGCTTTTTTAAATGCATATAAATGTGCTAACAAATAAGGATTCCATGCATCTTGTTAGAAAATACTTTTTAAACTGGTTTTCTCAGTGGAAACTTCATTGGGCACTTTGAGGACCAAAAGTGTTAGCTTAAAAATAACAGTTCAATTGGTTTAAGATCTAGAACATTATTTAGTGCTAGTTTTAAGGTGAGATGTAATTTAATATATTGCAGAGACTCGTTTTAGTAAAATAATTATATAAGAGTGGATCTATAATTATTTTTTCAGTTGTTTACAATATTAAAACAAAAATTTTACAAGTTAACAAAAATTCGGCATTTTAGGAAATCAGCTATTTATTAAGTGGGTAAGTCAATCGAGCAGAGTAGATTTTTGACCTGTTAAGGAATTAGTGAAATGATTAAGAGTAAATATGTGTGTGCATATATATATATATATATATATATATATATATATATATATATACATTTAAAGAATTATGTTTGTGTATTTATTGTTCAAATTTCTATACAACTTTAACAGAGTAGTTTATTTCAAAAGACTCTAAGCAGTTAAAAAGTTTTTTGTTGTTTCAAACACTTAACAATTAATAAAAAATTTAAAAAAACTAAACAATGCAAGAAATATATATAAGATGCGTAACAATGAAAAGAACATTGTTACGCATCTTATATGCATCTTGCATATGCATCTTACGCATCTTGATTATGGTGAGAATTTTCTCGATATTTTTCAGGTACATTCTCCAAAAACTGTAAGTAGCATATATTTTGTTTATTCAATTTAGTCAACAACAACAACAACAAAAAAAAAAAATAACAGAAAATTTCATATATTATTTCAAGCATAAATCTACATAATGCTGCATCAAGGGTGGCCAAGCTCTTTGATAGTCAAGCTACTTTTCAAAGTTTGAAATTTTTCGGGAGCCGCAATTAAATACGTATTTAAAAGGTATGCAAAAAAGTTGAAAATTATTTTTACTGAAATTATATTTATTGAAAACATATAAATAAAAGTACAAAATATGTGTATTGAATTTAAATATTAAAAATGAAAAGCATTTATCACACTCTTGACAATTCTTTAAAATTTGGTGAATAATTGGTGACAGCGCTTCTCAGTAATTCTTTGAGATGCTGGTTAGTTAATACTGATCGATGTTTGAATTTCATGAATTTTAAAGTGAAATAAAATTATTCACATAAGTACGTTGTTCCGAATATTGAAATAATTAGACAAGCAGCCTTTTTTAATTCTGGATGCTTCGATTTTGGTACAAATTTCCAAAATTCAGTAATCGACCTTGACTTATATTTCAATTGTAGAGCTTGATCGTATTGCATCTCTATTAATTCTAATTCTTCAGATGCTTTTTGGGTCATAATTATATTGGAAATGGAAAACTCACCTTGAACTATGTTAATTTCTAATGGGTACAGAAAAATATTAATTAATCAAAGCGTAACCCCGTCCCGCCCCCGTCAGGGGGCATCCGGAGAATACTGTAGACTCTAAGTGCACGCACGTGACCTCTCAGTAAAAAAGAGGATTCAAAAAGGTATGCTTGGTGGCGATTCATGGCAACACCAGAAGGCCTCAAAGAATTTAGTGAAATCTTAAAATTAACAATAGTAGTTATTCATAAAATAAGAGTTTGAGTGTTCAAACATAATAGACGAGGCATCAAAAAAAAAAAAAAAAAAAACATTTAAAAAAAGGTAACAAACATATTTTGAAGAATTGAACAGAAAAATATTAAAACAGTAAGGCACAAAAATGAGAAGGGGACTCGGGTACATTTATCTAGAGTCACAAATAATCGTTCAAAGAGCCGCATGTGGCTCGCGAGCCGCAGATTGGCCACCCCTGGCATATACAATATGCCAGTCCAGTTTTAATTTTTCATAAAAGAACTATATTTTAATAATTTAAATGCAACAACATGTGGTGAAACGATTATAATATATATATATATATAATATAAGAAGAGAGTGGAATAATACATAGCCAATCACAGAAGACTTCTGGTTAGTAACGCACGAAACAGCCAATCAAAATTGAGAACGCATGCGTGTGAAACGTTAGCAATTTTTAAAAATGCTGTCTGCAGAAATGTTACAACCAAACTTACCAGCTAAATCTTGTTGCTATTTTTATTTTGTATTGAATGTGTTAAATATATTGAACAGAGTTTACTTTAAAATACTTATATATTTCATAAAAAATGGATCGCCGTGAATATCTTAGGCGATATCAAAAGCGACATAGAGCTGAACATAATTTAGCAGCGTTATTGCTCAATTAGCATTCGCTACTCACAACGGTCTATTTGAATACTTAAGATTACCTTTTTGGCTGGAAGAATGCACCAAGCATCTTTCAACGTACAATTCGTAGAATTTTAAATAATTTGCTACAGACTATTTTGACGATATCATTATATTTTCTGATACTTATGAACATTTAACTAATCTTAAAAAATTTTTTTGATGTTTGTGAACAAGAAAACTTAAAATTAAAACTTTCAAAATGTTCATTTTTGCAAAAACAAATAGAATTTTTAGGATATGAAATAAACAATGGGATTGTATCACCCGATAGCCATAATATTGAGGTGATTAAAAAATTAATGCCCCCTAAAAATGTAAAATCATTGCAAAGATTTCTTTGATAAATAAATGTTTACAATAAAATTATTAGTAGTTACGCAAATATTCGGCATCCTTTAAATAACTTGTTAAAGAAAGACGTAAAATGGGTGTGGTCAGAAAAGTGTCAACAATCTTTTGAACTTTTAAAAAATGCTATTATTTGTAAAACAATTTTGAAAATTTTTAATCTTAATCATGAATGTCATCTTTTCATATCCTAATATGATCATATCCTTTTCATATCCTAATTGATGCATCGTTAGTTGGAATTGGTTCAGTGTTAAAACAGACAGATGAATGTGGTGTATTGCATCCTGTAGCTTTTCATTCTTGTTCCTTAAGGGACTATGTAAAAAACTATGCATTTCAGAACTTGAGTGTCTTGCTATAGTAGATTCTTTAAATAAATTCCATCATTACCTGTTTGGCCAAAAATTCATCATACACACTGACCATGCTGCTTCAGTTCGGCTAAAAAATTTTAAAAATTTAAAAGGTAGATTATTTAGATGGTCATTATTGTTAAGTATGTATGAATATGATAATAATAAATACACAAAAGGTTCTACTAATTTTGAAGCAGATTGGCTTTCGAGAGATGCAACAAATTCACTTGTCAAAATTGATAGTAAAAATAATAATGTTCATGTTTCACATTTGTTAAAATTGAGTGAAATAATTGAAGCTCAAAGGAAAGATAACTTACAAGGTAATTTTGTTGATATCAATAATGTTTTATGTGTACGTGAGAAAACTTTACTAAAATAGTTGTTCCATTTTCGTTAAGATTAAAATTTCTGCAAATTACTGATGATAAATTTAATCATCCAGGAGTGCAAAAAATTATTAACTTAATAACCCCTGTTTATTATTGGAATAACATAACTTCAGATAAAACAACATTTTTTAAACATTGTCATACGTGCCAAATAAATAAAAAACCGCGATAAAAAAGATTTGGATTATTACAATCCCTGAATCAGTTATTTGACTTACTAGCAATAGATAGTGTTGGTGGATTAGATTACTATAATTCAACTAAAAAGTATTTAACTTTAATTATTGACCATCTCACAAGATACATTTGGGCTTTTGCGTCAAAATCCATTAGCTCAGAAACTTATACTAATTTTTTACATCAAATTTTTCAAAATCAAATTCCTAAATCCTTGTTGAGTGATAGAAACGCTGCCTTTACTTCTTCTCATTTTAAAAAAATTTTGAAACATAATAAAATTCAGCAATTATTGACAACTGCACATCATCCGCAGGCTAATGGTAAGGTAGAACGCCTTGGTCAAACAATAATTACACGTTTAAAGTGTAAAATTAATTGAGAAACTTACTAAAACTCCCTGGCCAACTTTGTTAAAAGAGATTAATACCTATAACTTAACTCCCATTCTGTAACAAAATTTTCACCTGCATACCTCATGCATGGTAGACTCCCCTATGAAAATCCCTTAAAGGAAGAAATCTATCCACCTGTTGGGGAAGCTAAAAAATAGCAATTCAAAGAACTAAAGAATATCATGAAAGAAATAAAATTTATTATGATGCTAGATTTTTAGATATAGACTTTAAAACTGATGAATTAGTTATGTTTGAAGAATTTACTTATCCTAATACGAGGAAGTTGTCACCTCCTTTTAGTGGACCGTATAAAATTCTTCAAAAAATTTCAGAAACTAATTACGAAATAAATAAAAAGAATAATTTAAGTAAACAAAATTTCGAAATACTACATGTATCAAAGCTTAGAAAATATCACAGCCCACAAATGTTGAAATTAAATCATGATTAGTGTCGAGTTCGTTCGTATAAAAATTTTGTATATTTTTGTGTGAAAAATGTTTGAAAATTTTTGTAGAATAGTTATATAAATATGTTTCATTTTCTTTCTGTTTAGTTGACTAAACAGATAAATTGCATTTTCATGCTTTTATGTTGTCATTGTAAATAATTGTTTTTTTTTACACATAATTGAAAAAAATGTTATTTCTAGTAGGGAAAAGGACAGTCGTGCCAACCTAATAACGATCCAAAATTAACGGGGTTGTAACCCTGTTATCAGATATATATATATATATATATATATATATATATATATATATATATATATATATATATATATATATATATATATATATATATATTATATATATTATTATTATTATTAACGTGATGATTGATTCTATGAGATTAATTCATTCTTTCATACTTTCTCTGTAAAATGAAAATTAGAGCATTATGTTAAGCAACTTAAATCGCCATTAATTATCATCACAGCTCTACAAAAAGTTAATGAAACTAATTTAAACTTCCTTTTTGGGAAGAAATTTATTTTAATGTGTTATTCATTTATATGTTGGTATATTATTTATAAATACAGTACTGTATTATAACTACTTGCAAATATGATTACCCTAGAATATTAGGACATGTTCTAGATTAAAATCATGTTCTAAATAATAAAAATGAATATAGATATCTTAAAGCATTTAAATATCTACTGCTATAATTGTTTCTGCAGAAATAAATTATTATTGTTAGAATAATTTATTTTAAAATAATAATAACTGAATTTTCATTTAATAACAAGAAATTGAATGGTGTTACTAAAAAAGGAGCAGGAAAAAATGGTATTGGCGGAAAGGAAGAGCCAGAGACTTGTTGTAGAATTGGAAGTGCATGCATAGTTCCTTCGGAGTTGTGTTGTTTTAATGTGGATGTAAAAAAAACTTTGATTGCGCCAAAAAAAATTATTTTAGCGGAGAGGAAGAATCAGAGGTTTGTAATAGAATTGGAAGTGCGCGCGCATAGCGCTTTCTAAAATGGACTGTTTGAATATGGATGAAAAAAATAACGTTGGTGGAGACAAAGGATAGCTCATTCCAAAATGTATTGTATGAATATCGATTTAGAAAAAAATAATTGACGTAGCCAAAGCCAGAGATTTTGGTCAAGAGGAGGAGCCAAAGCTTTCTGATCGAATTGGAAGTGCTCCCATAGCTTCATCAAAGATGTATATTTCCATGGTGTGATTTTGAAAAAAAAAGGCTGACATCTAAATGACATAGAAATATGACTGGCATTAAAAATGACTTCGATAAATGACTTTACAAATGACTATGACAGAAACAATTTTTACCATCCAAAAAAACAAAGAAAAAAAAGAAACAAGGCGATGTCCATGGAGTATAATAATATTATTATATGCAACATGTAATTCCCAGCGGAGTAGTTAAACTATTTTGGCTGGAAGAAACTCGTAAAGCTCCCACAAAACTACACCTGTGCTGACCCTTACCTCCATGTGTAATCGCCTGGGCAACGGTTAATCCGGCTAACGAGAGCAGCAGACGTGGGAGCACTGGTAGTCTTGTAAATAATTAAGTTCAAAATGTAGGGAAAGCATGGAAAAATTACCGAATAATGAAAAAAATAGCTTTTTTTTTTGTTTAAGGTATCCGTACACGTTGAAAAAGTGAATTTTAGCTAAAAATGACAATTTTTTTTTAATTTTATATTACGAATATCCGTTTATTCTAGTTTTCAAAACAGTTTAAATTTTAATTGTGCGTCAATTAGAAGAAAAGTTATGATTAAAAGAATATTAGTCGATGATTAAAAAATGAAACCGGAAATAGCATTCCGAAACCGGAAGTGGGACAAAAACAGTTATATTTATCTTTATTTTGGGATAATTATCTTTCTTTCACCTAAATAATTATTATTTTAATGTTGCTAGAAATGAGCCTCCTAATTTATCATTAATATTAGTAGTTTTTGGGTTAAAATTGGCAACATTCTCACTCTCTTGTGGATTTGTTTACAAGCAGCGTTCTTCGAATATTCTAATATTATTTTGACTACATTTTATTGAAACGTAATTGAATTTCTTTTCGAAATTTTATGTTTAAGTACTTTGCAATATGGGTAATCCAAGAAATCGGAATAATGGACGAAAAAAGAAGTTTCATAGGAATAGCATTTTTAAAATAGATTTTTAAAATAGAAATGATATAATTTATACTTTAAATGCCTTTTTCTCAGAATGTAATTTCACGCAAAAATAGTAACTTTAAAAATTCATTATTAAAAAAGTTGTTGATATATTTCAATAAAAAATTTTATGTGTATTATGTATAATGTTCTCTAGTGCTTGTGCTACAATTGTTTAAAAATATTTAATAGTTTTTTATTACTGGTCTAAAATGTGAAATATGACGTAAAAAATTTGACAAAAATCTCATAAAAAGTTTTCGATTTTCTATAAAAAATTTAATTTTTCAAATATTTTTATGTTTGTAGTCAAATCACTAGACAAAATTCTGCTCTTTATTTTGATAATAACACTTTTTTAATACAATAATTTTGGTGAAGTATATCCTTTCCCAAGTTTTATGAAAAAAACATAAATTTTTTCTTGTTATTTAGCTTTTAAGAACAAATTATAATATAAATGTCTAATTTCTCTTATTTAATATTAGTTTTTACATATAATAAATATAAAAACATAATTAATATTTTTTGTTCTGAAACTTAATATTTTTAAAAAAGTCCTCCGAACGTGTTCGGATACCTTAAAAACATTTTTGATTGTACAGTAAAACCTTTTTTTGTGCGGTGGATAGGGACCGCATAAAAGAAATCGCACAAAAAAGAATTCGAAAATTTTATAAATTCTTACATGTAATAAACAAGTTTGTACGATATACTACCGAAAACTTTTTTTATGCGGTTGATAGGGACCGCATAAAAAAAGTCGGACTTAGAAAATACATCAATGATTTATGAAATAGATGAGAGAATGCTTTCAATTGAATGAAATAATTAAATTAGACCTAAAGAAATTGTAAAAATATTTAATTCTTCATTGCACATATACCTGGAGAAGTTTTCAAATTATACATTAAATAGTGGAATTGTCTGCCTTTTTACTTTCTTTTGACTATAATTATTCTTTTTAAGGGAGTACTTATGTCTAAAAATAAAATAAAAATCATTAAAACTACATATAAATAGAAACAAAAGTAACTAATTTATTTATCTTTAATCTCACTATAAAATGAATCCTTGATCACGTGAATCGTGTATAAAACTCTGAATGCGAAGCGTATACTGCTCTCGCGTCGAGCGACAATATGTACGTAACTGACTCTGCCTTGTCAGGAGATTGTTTAAAATAAATGAACAGAGCATCGCGAAGTCCAGATGCATCGTTGTCAAGGAGGCCACGTAATCAGAGTTCGTCCGCAAATTGTATATGTACATTTATAGTAAACATAAACTGGTGCTAACGCCGCTAAGATTCATATACCGCATAAAAAAATTCGCACAAAAAAAATCGCACAAAAATAAAATCGCACAAAACCAATCGCACAAAAACAAAATCGCATAAAAAAGGACCGCACAAAAAGAGGTTTTACTGTATTGATATATCTTGTATTGATATATCACTATTGTACTGATATATCTTGCTTTGGCTATATTGATACAGTATTAGAAAGCACTCCTTTTTGCAGATATATTCCTGTGGGCTGATGAAGAGATTTCTTTCTGGCTTTTTATTATTATTATTTTTTTAATTTTTCTCTTTTTCCATTGTTCTGTAATTTTTTCTTTGTTTTCTCTACTTCTTTGAACTTATTTTATTAGTTCTACATAGTTGTAGCTTATGCACAGTAAATAAAACTTATTGATTTTCCTAATTTTCTTCGTTTTTTTCTTTTCTCTGTTTGCCTTTTTGTATTTATTTGTTGTGCGACACATCAGGGAAAGGAATCAGATTAGCAACATCGACGGCCTAGTTCATATCGATGACTGTCATTTCAGTGATAGATCACATCGCCGACACCATTGCAATTAATTCCCCGAGTGCTCAAATCACCGGCACGATTACTCATTTTGCTGACACGGTAAATGTAATTTTGATTTAAATTTTCTGCTAAATTTTGTTTTTAATAGTAGTAGTTCATTTTTTTCCCTAAAACTTTTTTTGTATTTTTTCTATCTAACATTTTGCTGCAAAATAATATGCTCGTAATTATAAATATAAATAAATTATAAATATCCTCGTAAATAACTTACTCACTCAAAATTTGTTTATTGCTGAGACCTAGGGAAGCAAATATAAAGTATTAACCCAGCATATATTTTACAAGTTTGAAATAGTGTGCGTGTCAACTATAATTTTATTTAATTTTTGATTTACAAATTACTCTCTTTTGGATATTAATTAAAAAGGGTTTGTTTAAAGTACAATTATATTTTCGAGAGTCCCCTTTATACACCTTAAAAACCTCTTAGGATTCGAAATCCACCGGTTTTGGAGAAATGGTTTATAGTATGATATGCTATGCAACAAACAAAAATTCAACGCTAATATCGATTTTTATAGCGGATGTATTGCATATCTATATCGGTTACAAGCATATCTATATCGTGGTTAACAAAAGCAAAAAATTATGAGTAGGTTTAGTTAATAAGTACGCTAACTATTTTCTTTTCGCATATTATTCCTTATATATTCAATGGAAAATATAGAAATGTAAGGCTTCGTTAGTTTGTCAATAAAGTTACTATATTTAAAATAAGATTATATCAGTATATATTTTTCATGTAGTTAGCAGTTCATATCAGTCAAAGGTTGTAAGTAGCTTTTGTTCCAGTAATAAATAAAGAGGAAATCAAAAAAAATTGCATATTTACTAAAGACATACGTCATTCCTATTCGATATATATATTCAAATAACATAACAAATGTTGTGACATAGCTTTTCATATCATAATATTAAACAATTGTTTCTTTATCAGCAGCATGTTTTGCAAAAATATGTCTTTAGTAATAAGCATTTAAATGAGTATTGTAAAATTAAAGTAAAAAATAAACACGAATATGTGTTAGACTGTAGCTAAGTATTTCTCCCACGCATCACCCTTAAACCCTTAATGATTTCTTCGAACAATTATTTTCAGTAAAAATGTTTTTTTTATGATCTAAATTTTCCAAGTGAAATTTTATTTAAACGTTTTAGAATTAAATTTTAAACAAGCATATTTTATAAATCCAACAGTAAATAAATATTAAAGTTGATTGATACTTTAATTTAATTGATACTTTAAGTTATTATTTAAAAATATATTTACAATTGCTGTCAAATTATATCCTTTTTGAATCAAATAATTATTAAAAAAAAGTTCTAAATTTAATAAACTTTAACAATTAATTAATACATTTTTACAGAAAATCCAAATCCGAATTAAATTGACCACCTCGACGAATTGATTGTTCAGCAAAATGATCATGCCAGTGAAATAATGGTGTCGGTGAAAAATCGTGTTGGCGGAATGAGCTGGCAGCGAAGTGACCGCATTGGCTAAATAAACTGTCAACAAAGTGATCATGTCGATTAAGTTATCCGTCAACGAAGTGATCGTTGTGGCGTTATAAGTTATCAGCGAAATGATTGCGCTGATAACTTGACCACCTCGACGAATTGATTGTTCAGAAAAATGATCATGCCAGTGAAATAATGGTGTCGGTGAAAAATCGTGTTGGCGGAATGAGCTGTCAGCGAAGTGACCGCATTGGCTAAATAAACTGTCAACAAAGTGATCATGTCGGTGAAGTTATCCGTCAACGAAGTGGTCGTTGTGGCGTTATAAGTTATCAGCGGAATGATTGGTAATATGATCCGTCGGCGCAGTGATTGTCGGCGTTATGAACCAAACTGATCAGTGTGTGTGCAAATCAGAAGCTATGTAAATCAGTGAATGAGAAAATAGGTGGTTACGGAGATAGAGCGTTCTCCGTCCACCGAGGTAACCTAGGCTGAAATCTAAACATTGGCTGACTGATCTTCTGGATTGAGTTCAAAATTGCAAGGCTTTTGAGTTTGACTTAGCTCAGAATTGGGGTCGGTTGTTCAATGCCGGTAATTAAAAACAATTGAATGTGAAAACTAGTGAATGGGTGATCTAGTGACTGAGTGAATAAGATTTTAAAGAAGACAAACGCTTCATATTTTGTTTCGTAAACGAGTTCCTTTATAGGAGAATATTACTAGCATGTTTAAAACGTTTTATCATTTTAAATTATTAAATTATAATAAATGCTTGAAATTAAAAATCATTTTAAATTATAAAACATTTAAAAATTAGACATGCTTTAAGAGTCCTTACATATAAGATTTTTATATTCCCGAGCAAAATCAACCACTCGCGAAAAACGAATCAGCTTACAAACGGCTGTTCTTTTAACAAGTCTCTTATTGTACACAATACGTTATAATACGCTTCTTATCATACATAATTCCTTGTAATACGTTATAATGCGTTTCTTATTATGCATAATACGTTAAAATACGTTTCTTAGTATATATGTTACCGGCAAAGTATGAAATCCGGCATTGTATAGAATGCCTAAAATTAGCCGGCAAAGTATGAAATGGTTTATATTTCACACATTGCCTGGGCATTCTATAGAATGTCAAATGTTATTTAGGCAAAGTATGAAAAAACGTCCAGCTGAGGTTATTATGTAAATGATGTGCATGTTACTGTGAATGACCGAAATCGGTGGTTGTCGACACCGGTGAATGTTGACAATCACATAGTCGCTTTGGTGAATGTCCGAAATATTTATTACATCCGATTTGATATTAATTTATTCGTGGATTTAATTACATTTTTTCGATATTTTAATACTTACTGACGATAGATTAGAAGAAACATCAGTGTTTTTAGTATCGGGCAAATATATACCGGGCAATGGCACTTGACCTTAAAAAATATCAGTGTAGGGTGTACCGGGCAAATGTATACCGGGCAGTGGCACTGAACCTTAAAAAAACATCAGTGTAGGGTATACCGGGCAAATGTATACCGGGCAATGGCACTTAACTATACCTACTACTAGACTTCATACTAGACCTTTGGTAAATGTCCGGTCTAGTTAAGTGCCACTGCCCGGTATACATTTGCCGGTATATCCTACACTGATTTTTTTTAAGGTTCAGAGCCTCTGCCCGGTATACGTTTGCTCGGTATACCATACACTGATGTTTTTTTAAGATCAAGTGCCATTGCCCGGTATACCCTACACTGAATATTTTTAAGGACAAGTGCCATTGCCCGGTATATATTTGCTCGATACTCCAAACACTGATATTTCTTCTAATCTATCGTCAGTAAGTATTAAAATATCGAATAAATGTAATTATATTCATGAATAAATTACTATCAAATCGGATGTAATAAATCTTTCGGACATTCACCAAAGCGACTATGTGATTTTCAACATTCACCGGTGTCGACAACCACCGATTTCGGTCATTCACAGTAACATGCACATCATTTACATAATAACCTCATCAGGACGTTTATTTCATACTTTGCCTAAATAGCATTTGGCATTCTATTGAATGCCTATGCATTCTATACAATGCCTAGGCAAAGTATGTAATAATTCTCACATTTCATACTTTGCCTAAAATCGTCAGGCATTCTATACAATGCCGGCATTTCATACTTTGCCGGTAACATATATAATAAGAAAACAAAAATTACTTCTAATAACAGGACATCTTCTGACAGCAATTCTTACAAAAAAATATCAGAGCTTATCTAAATTGTTTTATCTTTTTGGAAAAGTAAACCTTTCAGTCTACACTTTGTCTCATAATGAGGTAATGTGGTCGTGTAGTAGCACCAGACCTTTTCAAATAGAAAGTTTTTTTCTTCTTTTAAGTTATTTTTATTTTTTAAAGAATTCGTACTTTTTGCAATAGACTAGGAGTCTCTTTTGGATCCAAGAGTTACGTAGTTTGTTTCTGACTTCGACTTTGTTTCCAGTGTATATTTCTCTGTTTAATTACAAATAAGTTCCCATCATTACGAAATTTTAGCAATGTTATGCTATGAACTTCTCAATCTTCTTTTATTGCTTCAGAATACACAAGATCATGTAAAATTTAATGAAAAGATACGTACAAATATATTTAAATTTTTTAGACAATATTTATTTTCAGAAAAAATTTCATTTTTTCCTTAAAATAATCTGTAGAAGTAAATGAAAATGCCTCAAAAACTCTTATCTACTGATTTTTTAAATATTATAATTTTTGACTTAAGAATTTAGAAGAAATTTGATCAATAATTTCGAACTTTAAAAATTGCATACTCAATGTATCGTTTAAATACAAAGTGCTTAATGTAAATAAAATTCTTAATAACCCTTTTATCGAGGACACCTTATAGGGGAATCAATGCCCCCCCCTCACCTCCTACGACACAAGAAGGATTACTAGAACAGATTGTTAAATTATAACTTATGTCCGATGCTGAATTCCAACCCGGGACCTTCCTATTACGAGGACAATTCCATGACTTCTATGCAGAACTATCAGCTCTATGTGTCACTTTATTTTCTATATTCTAGTTATCATTTTAGATCCCTCATACTAGTTAACAATCTTCAAAATTGCATCCGGTGTGGTTTCGAGTTGAGAAAGACATTTTTGTCATATAATTTCGTGACAAAATAATTCTCAAAATAAGTGAAATACAACACAAAGATTGCAGAATCGTCAAAAGTGATAGTTGGAAAAATATACTTTTCCAAAACTTAATCTCGTTAATTGCAATAGTAATAGAATTTAGGTAAAAATTGATATATAGAAAATTAAGAGAGGGTACTATGATAGAAATTTGCTTATATTTGCTATCAGGGGAAGCTGGATCACCCAAAACCACCGAATATTTGTTTGCGTATTATTTGATTTGAACCAAAATCAATACTCTCTAATTTCAGTATCTTCAATTAGAAAGTATATGATCAAATTATGTTAAATTAGTTCTTTCATATCGACTACGCATAATTATACGATAATAGTTACAGCCAGCAATAAACACGTAGTATTGTTCGTACTTTGCATGATAACAATACTATTAAAAATAAACAAATTCAAATGCAAAGTAATCACCAATTAAAAATCATTTTTTTATTTGCGAAAAATATCGATAAAACCAACTCCAATATTTTATGACTTTACGTGAATATTTTTTTCATTTTTTTTTCCAAATATGCCAAACAAATTGAAGTCAAAACACTTCACATTAACTAAATAACTTAAATCGTAATTATTGATCAAAATATTTCATTTTTTACACAAAAAAGAAAAGAAATATTAAACAGTTATAATAAAAAGAAACAGAATCGTATTAGTTTTATGTTTTTTTGAAGGATGTGAATGCTGTTTTGAGGGGAAAATCTGTTTGTTTTTTCTTAATCATGTAAATAAACATAATTGCCTCAGTACAAATAACGGCACGTTCCAATTATACTCGCGAAAAATTTATTCGTCTCTGAATAAATGCTTGATACATCAGAAAACTAAAATAGTAATTATATATAATGATAATATAAATGATATATAATTGATAATCCACATAAAATAGTTTTTAAAAACATAAATACATTTTCGATATCTATCTATCTATCTATCTATCTATCTATCTATCTATCTATATATATATATATATATATATATATATATATATATATATATATATATATATAGATATAGATAGATAGATAGATTAACCATTTGTTCTACTTGATGAATCTGTTTTAATAGACTACAATTGCTTTTGAATTTATAATGTCTTGTTTTCCTTACTGTTTCTTCGTCTAAAGTTTTTTTTATTTTTTAATTATGGGTCTTATTAAGAATAAGACGCATCTATCCTTTAAAAAATTCTTTTCATTCTTGTGATTTGTGTTTCTTAGTTATCCCATGACAAAAACTAGATGTCAAGGCTAATTAAACCCACATAATAATCGTAAATATATCCACAGCATTTTATTTGCTATTATTTTTATAACTTGAGTGAACTTCATAACAATATATTTATTATAATTCGATACACATGATATTCGTAAATATATCATTAACATTTTAGTTGCAATTATTATTATAATTTATAATCTGCGTATATTAATTTATAATCTGTGTAAATTTTTTTTCGCAACATTTTATTTGTTATTATTTTTATAATTTTGTATATTTTATTAGATTACAGTTATTATAATTAGACACACATAAAATTTCTAAATATATCCATAATATTTTATTTTGTATTATTTTTTTAGTTATTAATTTGTGTATATTTTATAAGATTACATTTAATATAATTCTTTTAATTTGTTAAATCTTACGTACTCAGTATGCAAATGAAACAAACTTTTAATGTGGATCTGGTCTGAAGACCCATCAGATTTAATCGCACAGAAACACTTTATCCATATTAATGAAAAAGAGATAAACTGCGAAAACTTATCCCAAGTGATACATTTTATAATCGTCGTTGAACAGCTGACATAAATTTTTGAGTTTCCAACTACAAATGTTCAACTCCAATAAATTTGTTTTCCTGGATGACTTTTTTGATGTAACTAACCAGCATTTGCATATGAAAAACCATATATATATGTATATTTATATTTATATATATATATAAATTATATATATATATATATATATATATATATATATATATATATATTGTGGTGGGGGCTGCCTCAGGCACGTGGTGCATAGTGGGGCTAATCCAAGTTCACTGGTCAATCAAAATCAAAAGGATGACACTATATCTTCAGGATCACTTGTCTTTTATTTTAAATCAACATCACAAATTAGAGGCACGATACTTCAGAAAAACACTGGAATTGATGCTTAATTTTGTTTTATTACATTGAAGAACACCGTGTCTCCTTCTCTGCATGCTCAACTGCTAGTTTTCCAAAAAATCAATATATATATATATATATATATATATATATATATATATATATATATATATATATATATATATATATATATATATATATATATATATATATATATATATATAGATTCAATATACGGGGCTTGGTTGCCTGGTTAGTAAGGCGTTGGGCCTATGTCCGAGAGCTCGTGAATTCGACGCTGGTGGCTGAAGACGTCACCTCTACAAAATAGGGTGACTTGTACACGCTAAATCTGTCGGGGTCACACTTTATCATAACAAATCAATACCTCTGGCGGTACTGACTCTGATATCTTTATTTTATTTTAGAACCATCGTTGAACAGCCGACCCAATTTCGGGTTTACGATTACTAATGCTCAACTCCATTGCCTTGTAAATTTGAACCCAATCCAGAAGACAGGGGATCTCCTGAATCAAGTATTAGGAGAAATTTCGCCTTCGTGGAGGAATAACTTTCTGGTGGAACTAACCCGCATTTGCGTTGCATGGAGTGGAAAACCATTAAAATTTCCCATGGTTAGCCTGATGGCAAGGGAACTCTAATCCATTATCCATCTACCACTATTTTTCGTCAGCACTGTCGTCGATGTGAGCCGGGTGTGGAATTCGTATCTACAGCCATTACTGTGATACGAACCCGGTTTACCTCATTGGAAGGCGAACGTCCTGGATAATTCGCCCTGCAAAAATTCATCCTGAGCACAATTCGGCACTGAGACAATTCATTATGAACACAATTCGTCGCAGGCATAACTTGCCCCAAACTCAGTTTGTCGTTTGTAAATCCGTCTCAACAAATCGTAGAGAACTCAATTCTTAGTGGGTACAATTCGTCTCAGGCACACGTCGTCGCAGACATAACTTTTGCGAAACTTAATTCATAGTGGGTACAATTCTTCTCGGGCACAACTCATCGCAGACATAACTCGTCGCGAACTCGATTCGTAGTGGGTACAATTCGTGTGGGTAGCGAGCACTTCTGACGCTTTCATTCAAATATATCTATTTACGAAAACAAAAGCTAACTAAATTTTAAATATGTGGGTGTTCAAATATTATGAAAACTTCTGAGTGGATAAGGTTTCGGGATTTATATTGTTACTTAAAAGGGGGAGAAGGGATGAGAGTAATGACTGCGTAAGGCACCAAATAAAAAATAATTGTTTTGGCTAGTCATCACCATCCCGCATGATAATTTCATGAAAAAAAAATAGGTATTGATAGTAAAATATTTTTTAATTATCAGTAATCTTAAGTCAAGATTAATATTCTATAATTGCTAAGCGAAATATTTTTATTAGTCATAGCATATTCGTCGCAAGATATATAATATTCTTGCATCGCCCTCGTTGTCGTAAGCATTCTAGACAGCCCTAATTTAAAAATTTTAAGCTTAATCGCTCTTTAAAACATATTTTTAATAATTATTATTATTTTCTTATAGTTCCTTCATTTCATTTCAGTTTTTGCAGCTGTTTTGCAATTTAAGTTTATTATCAAGATGAATTAATTTTCGGATCAGATATAACTGGATGCTTGCAAATGATATCAGACTTGTCGAACCTGATTGGCTAACCCACGTACGACGTTGCTAGCAAGTATCTAATTATTGGTTTACTGTGTGGTTGAAAACATCCCTATATTTTCGTATGAATGAATATTTGTGTTCAATAACTATGATTATGAAAATTATCATCAATAATTTAATTTCCTCAAGGCTGCTAATTTTTATGACAATACCATAATTTTAAGAGTTTTCCATTTATATATTTTCATGAAAATCCAATTATTACATTTATTGGAAGTTACAAGAAATTAAAGTTGAATATCTGAAGTTATTATTCACATATTTATAATATATTTTAAAATGCCCAAAGCCCTATTATTTTAATTGAATTTCGTTAACATATATTAATCTTTTAGTAAATTTCTTTTGTTTCTAAGGACAAGAAAGACAAAGTTAAGACTTAAAGCAAAGTATATGCTAAAAGTAATGACGTCATAATCTATTTACAATAAGTTAATTACGAATATAACTAGAAGAAAAAATGACATAAAACTAATTTACGTCCTTAAATATATTATATTCCTTTCCCAAGAGAAAAATAGGTTAAGATACTACACTGTACCTCACCATATATGATAAAGCACGTTGAACTTATTAACATTCTTTGAAAGGAAATATGGTATGATTTAAATTGAAAAAAAGCAAAGAAAATTATAATTCGATTATTTCGAAATTATAAAATTGATTTAAATAATGGAAATATTTTCGAATAAATGTATTCATGAATATTTTTCTTACGCACGAATAAAATATTGCATTAAATTATTTTTCTGATTTACATAAAATTATAGAAAAGCTTTGATTAAGTTTCATATAAATCATGCTTTTGTATTAATATTTAATATATTACGTCAATATACTTTATGACTTACTGAATAACAAATTTAATTATTTGATATATTAGGTAGGTAGGTACTTTATTTACGTCGCTTATTTTATTTACGTTACTTTATTAGAGCTGCACAATGGGATATTGGCGACAGTCTCCGAAGACATGGGGATGGTTGCAGAGGGGATGGTTGCCCTGCTTAGGTAGCCCGACGATCTGCGTCGAACACAGTACAACAACTTTGCAGTAGAACAGTTTGACGAGGCCCGATACTTTTGTATTTTATTATAGTTTACGAATTTTGCAGATTTCGAATACTTTTTACATTTTGCAAACTGTATCAAAGCCGGACTGTGAAAATATATTTGTAATTTGTCACAGTTTGAAAAATTTTATTTTCATTGTTATGAAGAAAACAAAATATATTAAAATGTCTAAAATATTAAAAATAAAACTTTCTTAAGTAAGTTCTATAAATTTAATGAAAGTGATCATTTTATCGAATAAATTATAACAAACAATATTATCTAGCATTAATAAATATGTAATTTGTAAAATGCATAATAAAAATGGAAACAGAATTGAATAGAACTGCAGTACGTTGGAAAAGAATATGTTCTTAAGGACGAAAATTAAAAATATGCATCTACATCATTGTATGTATGCTGTTTTAAATTTGCTATAATTAAATCGATTCCATACAAAAAGACTCCTCAGAAAAGAGAGAATTCCACAAATAAAATTACATCGGATTATGTTTACGAAGGTTAAAAAAAGCAGCCAATTACGAAGCTCAATTGACTCAAAAATGTAGTTGATTTATGTTCATTGTCAATTTCTTTAAATGGATTTTTAAAACAGTGGTTTATAATTTCGAAACAGAACTGAGAAAAAAGACTTTCAACTCACAACCTGCTACTAATTTAATTTTAAGGCATTTTATTCTTTCAATTTTGTTCAGTGATTAAGTATGAGAATTACCATTTTCTTCATAGCTCATTAGTATCCTGCTACGAAAAAATCATAAGCTGCTTACTAATGTTTTAAACTAATTAACTATTTCGCTATCAGTGACGTGTTAACAGGAAACATTCATTTTTCTAACAAAATTTTTGAAGCATTTTAAGGGCTGTAGGTATTTTTCTTAATTGCTAACATAATTTTTCTGGGATGAAATGATAAAATAAATTTTCTTTCTCAGCTATTTACTGCCTACTTGTTTTAGAAAAAAAAGTATACATTAACTGAATTATTGGGAAACTGTAATCGGTAAAGTAATTTTTAAAGTAAGATTATCGTTGTTTATAATAGAAAAAAAATAAACACTATTCTGATTGAGCGACTAGAAAATGAAAACCGGCTACTTCGGTTTAAGTTGGTTTGTAAAGCTTTGTCATCAATTTTTATATCTTTGAATGTGGATTTAACGAGAGTTAAAATTTACTTTTTTCTGAGCTTATGACTTTTTATTTTATTGCTATTTTTTCAAGTAAGTTGGAAATTCCCAAGCAACAAATTTCGTTAACACTAAGTTTGAAAACTCGATTAGCACAATTGTTTTATTTCAAGAAAAAAATCATGTTAAAGTTTCTTATTAAACTTTATAAATTTTTTTTTTATATTAAAAAAAAAGGTCTTACACTTTAAGAAAAATATTATTTCAGAAAAAAGTATTCTTAACAATCTGTTTTATAAAAACAAACGTTTCAAATAATTAAAATTTTTAACCGCATACTCTTAAATAAAAGCGACTCATTATACGACGTTCCAAAAAATGTCTCTTTTTTACCTTTTTGTTAATCATTTGTTTCTTAATTCATTGTTTTTTGTTTGTTTTTTATGTCACACTAGATCTATACCATTGGAACCAGTTTGGTATCCAGTCCTTACAATAAATAAAATAAGGGGACAATACTGGCATGTGCGTAAATTACCACACCACTATATAAATAGTAGGGATGATTGAAGTAATTAACACCTATTCTCCACATCACGCTCCTCAACTTCCTAACCACGTCTAAAATTTTCTGGTTTGGAACCACTAAGTCACAATCGGTGTGCTCTTAAAACTCTTTTTAACCAGTAATTCTTTAATTCCATAAATTTCCTTTCAGTGTTTTGTGGTCGTTTCGTGTTCTTAACTATCTATCTATATCGATATATATATATATATATATATATATATATATATATATATATATATATATATATATATATATATATATATATATATATATATATATATATATATATATATATATATATATATATATATATATATGCTCCTTTCTCTGTAAATACTAGTTGTTTTTTTTCAATTTTGAAACAACAAATCTCAAAAACTTTAAAGAAATAATGTTAATCGATCAAAATATGGAATAGGTATTTCAGCACATATTACTATGGCACGTCCGAATGGGACTGTAATATGATTTTTTTTTTTTAATTCATGAAAGAAAGAAGTGTACTGAATTGTAAAAGTATTTAATTTTCATTCCAACCATATACAGCTAGAATCATCAATTAGCATTAGAATCACATTTTTAAAGAACATTTGTTTAAAAAAAAATTTTAAATTGTCGAAATGATACTTTTAAATTGTTAATATTTTACTTATACTAATGATAATTATTTTTAGTTGTTTTAATCGTATTAATGAATTATATAAAATTATGCCGAGAGAAAAATCCATTTTAATTTTCTAGCTAACGATTTCTTTAAATTTTATTCGTAAGAATCTATTTCTTATCCCTATCAAAAGCTGAAATTAAAAAATTTGATCAAACATAATTATATTAGCTCTAGTTGTTTTCTGACCATTTCAATATAAAAATATTTTTTGCAGTTCCATGCCTTATAAATAAGAAAGTTTATTTATAACCACATATTGCAGGTAGGTTATGATGACAACCGCTAACCGAACCCAAGGGGCATTCTGAAAAACCGACGACACGAGATGCGAGGATGCTGCTGCTTCGCGCTAGAGCCGAATCCACATTCCATAATTAGATCCCGACGCTAGCATCAGCCGGGAGCACACATAATTCCAAACTCAGTAACCCACAGGAATGCTCAACAGGGAGGCTGAATTATCCACAGAAAACCCAGAACCAGGGATGCAGCACTCTGAAAGCAGCCGCCAGTTATCGGCATAGTAATTCAATTAAAATGGTAAACGCACCTACAATAATTAGTTTATTAACTAAGCGGTACATAGTGGTTAATAGCATTACGGTAATAAACGGATTCAGCATTGTGCACCGGCCGCATTTTACGTACCAGACGCATCAGTTTGAAACTGTATGAACTGAAAGTTCATACAGTTCAAGATGACAAGGAATAGAACCCGGTTCTCCCGCTGGTAGTGTATTATATTAAACACTGAGCTAACACGGACTCAATATCTTTTGATTTTAATTTAAGTACTCATTGCTTATGAATAAGTAGTGATAAGAAAATTAGATAAGTCTAATTGGATACTAGATAACTCGTAAACTAACGCTAGCAGCACCTAGTGGTAAGTGTTAGAACTAAACAATGAAACAATACCTTAAATTTAGGCATAATTGCATTAATTTGTGCTTTAGAGTTATCCAGTTTTAGTACTTTTACCAGGAATGTAATAAAAATGCTTAGTGGTTAAAATGCGTTACCATTGTGTTTAGTGGTTAAAATGCTAAATACGTTAATGTTTACTCAAGTAGTAGTTAGTGTTTAGAAGATATTTAATATTTTAATGATTAAAAGTTTTTTGCTGGCTTCATAAAAGAAGTAATAAATTTGGTCTAAATACTACTATATATTAAAATAATTTAATTCCTTCCTTGATTTCAAAAATATAATCCAACAAAAAAGAATTACCTAAAAAATAATGTAAAAATGCAACAACTGCATTCTAAAAACAATTTCAGGCAATAGGAGAGCGAAAAAGCTCACTCCCAATGTCTAAATCTATATCAAAAAATACTTAAAGATACTTATAGGAAACTTTTTCTGGGTTTTCCCTTTTTTAAGCATGAAAACTCGGTTTAAAATAAGGAAAAAAAGTCTTGATCTGAAAATAATGGAAGACTTTTAAATGAATCTCTTTTTTTACAGTGACACTTTAAAAAAAATTTGGAAGGGTAAAAAAATTTTTTTTCTTTTACTGTCCACCTTAGATATTTTATTCAATTTTAATGCTTATAACAAACGGTTGTAGTTGATATTAAGGAAAATTTCGAATAAATAACCAATTTCAAAAGAGTAAAACTTCTGTCCTCCAAATAGATTTGAAAATTAATCGGAAATAAAAATTAGATAAAAGTAGTAGAATAAAAAAAAAAAATTAGAGTTTTTAGTGCTTATTAAAAACATTATTGTGATACAATTTTTCCCATTTATATATAAATTGATGATAAAATATGATGGTTTATAAAAAAAAATAAAGTTTCTATCACCAATTAAAAAAAAATTATTTTTAAGATCAGCTGTCCATTTAAATTTTAGGTATTTAAGTATTTTTCTAGATCATTTTTAGTATGAAAAGCTTTGTAATCATTTTACGTTACAGAGATTTTACACTTCTAAGTTAGCTTTCGTACGCACCCGTACGCAAGATTGAAGCAACTGCGATTGCTCGGGTTTATTTTAGATGCTACGTATCTTTACGATATGTTGGCGTGATTTACGCTACAAAGACAACGATACAAGTACGCTGCATATAGCTGTTAAATGCTGTTTTCTGTTTAACCTTCGAACTAAAAACATGGACATGGAATGCGAATTTGAAGAAATGTATTGATGAAATTTAAAAATGAATCATGTGATCTTACAACAATTGGTTGATTCAATAAAAAAATAATTTAATTGATTTTCGTTTAACATTATGGTGGTCTAATCGGGCTAGTTCCATAAGAAACTAATTATATTTTCGCCATTTCAAAATTGTAAATTATATTTATTTTAATTATACAGTGTAGTTAAATAATCAATCGAAGTTAAATAACTAGTCATACTTTCGCCATTTTCTTTTTTTTATTCCTAGTGCACTTTATCAACCAAATTGAGTCTGGGTGCTGCCATCTAGTGTGGCAGAAACTAGACGTCCAAATTAACATGGCCAACGGTATCTCACCCATTGTGGTGGTCGAAAGAGTGGATACCACTTCTGGAGAACGCACTAGGTCTTGCTCATCGGGAAGACTGATTGTGCAGCTCATTGGTAAAAAATAAAAAATAAAAACTTTCGCCATTTTAAAATTATAAATTATATTTATTTTAACTATACAATGTAGTTAAATAATCAATAGAAGTTCAATTAACAATTTTTAAACATTAATTGTAGTAATAATAATAAGCTGAATTCATCAAAATCTATATTTCACCAAATTTTTCTACTCACAAATCCACAGTTTTACGTAGATGAACATCTTGAATGGTATATGTCACAGCGTTAAAGAGATCCATTGTAAATGTTTGCTTTAATTTTGTGGTCAAAGTTAACCAGATATTCCTCTACGTTAGCATTCTTAACTTAAAATACGTGCTTATTTTTGGAAATACGTTTATAAGAGAATGGACATATCACAAAATGAGTGTTTGCGAAAATGGATTATCCTATTTAAGAAAATTGGCATAGCATTTGATTCCATTTCTCAAACTTCTTTTTTGATTTTTTTCTTTAAGAATAATCTAATAAATCCAAAAACATTCTTAAAGTAATGTCGTCCATTTTCATGAATGCCTTATTACATTTTATTAAATTAGTCTTTTTTTTAAAAAAAATACTCTAAAAATAATCAGCTATTTCTACGAGGTTGCAACGGATGCTATAAATTTGTAACAGTGTCCAAATTTGTAATTGTCGGTCCAGGAATTTAGAACTTTGAAACTCACTTTATCGTTTACTGTTCTAAATACAAAGACATCACCTGAAAAGTTACAGATGTTATGTGCCTAGCAACCCTGAGCCTGAATTCCAATTTGTCCCAACATGAGTTAGTTTAGTGTTTAAATAAATAAGGAAACCTAAGCACGTATTTCCAAATTTTGTTGTTAAACTTGAGTTAAAGACAGAAAAGGCAAATTTTTTGATGTATTCATTTTCGTAAACAAGCGTTTCGAGCTGTGTCTAGATTTTAAAACTCATCGATGAGCTCTTTTTTTTTTCTTCTGTTTACGATGTTTTTTTAAATGAAAAAACATATATGAATCGTGTTTCTAAATAATTTTCATTGCATTATAAATTATAAGGTAAGTTTTATTACTTTTCTTCTCCATATAAAATCTATAATTTGTCAGTACCGATTCAAAATAAATATATTTATATACGCAGTTTATCGTAGTTATATTATATAAAAAAAATTCTGAGGTTTTTTTTTTCTTCATTTAGCAACTCTTATTACTTTCACAATTACAAAAACAGCATAATTTGAAAGTATCACTTTCAATAAAAGCAGACTAAGGAATTACTTTTCTTATTTAACTATTCATATCTGCAATATATAAGTACCATTTCAAAAAACGTTATATATGAATAGTATTTCTCAGCTCTTTTTCATAAAATTACACTTTTATAAATACCAATCCCTGAGCTATGATTCCTCAATTTTGAAAATTATTTCGTCGCAAAATCATGTGGCATGTGACAAAACGGGAACTTTCAAATATCTGACGAAAATGTTTCCTCCACTTGAAACCTCATCGCTCTGCATTGAGGGAGATTGTTAACTAGAATCACGAAACTAGGATGGAGTCTAGACAATCGAAAATAAAGAAACGATATACGCCAATCGGCTGTATATTGTTCAAGGAGTGCAAGGAAGAAATGGGGTTCGAATCCTGCTTCGGACATAGGTGTAATTTATCTCTTTGTTCTAGGTGTCTTTCTTGTGCTAATCGGTGACTTTGATTCAGCTGCATGTTGAAAACCAATGTTTCAAAGCAATTATTAGAGAAATGTAATACATTAGGCAATACGGAAAAAAAAATTGGGAGGGGGAGAAACAGAATGACGAAATTTGTTTACTCGAAGAAGGGACAATAGTTATTTTGTCGCTTTGATGAAATATTCGCTCAGATCATTTATCAAAAAATGGTTTCGCCAAAAACAAAGAAAGTTTCGTAAAATCTGAGTACTCATTTTTTAGAGTGTACTCTTTTTCCTATCCTTCTCAAAAAAACGTATTTTTTCAATATTAAATTAAATAAAGACACATTTTTATTTTCTCTACATACTTTTATATTATAATTATAAAACGTTACTTACATACAATTATAAACCTTTTTTGTCGTATATCACATTTCTACAGCCACTCTTATATTCATGTTTGCAAGAAAAAAATTACGTACGTACATATACAAATCATGCACCTACACAATTTCTCATACGTTCTTATATTTATACGGACACATTTATTCTATGTCTATTAAAAAAATTAAAATTTTTAAATAAGTACATATATTTATCAAGCATATTTTGAACAACTTTTTTTGCATTTTATTTCTATATCAACTCGTATTTTTTGTCCATAAAATAATAAAACGGTAAAATAAAAAAACCAATGTTACATAACGTATTTAAATGGCATTGTAATTAACTTTAACAATAATTTTGCGGTAAGTACTGAAATTAAAGCACAAAAGGTTTAAAAAAGTATCTTTAATCAATCTTATGGGAAAAAAATCATGGTTTAGAAACTTTTAAAAAAAATTTAAAGAGCTTTTGAACTGAGCAATTGGCTCGTTTCGCCTGAAATATTTTGGCGTCGTAATTGTTTAATGAGGTGTAACCCTTTATAGTGCGGTCTTTGAAGTTTTGAGAAAGAATCCCTCTTAAGCTATTCAATTATACGAAACTCTCGGTGGATTATGCACTTTTTATTTATTACCTTAATTCTCCCGATATTATTCCTTATTTTTTTATTTATCCCCTAACATTTAATTAGACACGAACCTATTCAATGTCGTTAGATTTATACATAATGTAACAAAATTTAAGAAAAACAGGATTATATTGTTACATGAAAGTTTAACGTAATGAAATATTTTTTTATGATTTGGAATAAGTTAGGTCATTAGAAAGTAAAGAAGAAAATATTAACCGACTACAGGTGTTCTTTATTAAAGCATTGTTTTTAGTTTAATAGTTCTAGCTAGTACGATTTGATTTCCTATATTCTTCCTTTCTGCAACGATTTAAATTACTCTCACTGTTAAAATTTTATCAGAAAAAAATTGTTAAATAACAATTTATTTAATTGTTACTTTATCATACTCAAACGAAACAGTCAAATAACCATAAACAAGGCGGTAATCAAACTGTTAACTGTGAGAAAAACCGTTTGTTATCTGTTTCCACCTAATACGGTTAAGCAACAAGACTTTTATCGCACCAACTAAGCCAATCTAATGAAGCCACTTAGTCCCTTGCAACTGCGTAAATAATATAGCTGCGAAGTGTCAACTTCATGAATGACAGAATAAGGGTTCGAGTCCAAGCGTTGATACCACAATAATTGCCCTATTTCTTTCATATGAAAAGTTTCTGGTGTCCTGCACTCTCCAATGACCTTTAGTTAACAAAAAGCCTAACTCTTATGTCTATTTAATTTTCTTTTTACGGTTTTGAAACCACGCTAGTTGTAATAGGTTAAAAACCGTATAGTTTTGCATTCATGGTCTTACAGCTTTACTAATAGTGAACGGTAATAAAACTGTAAAGGTAAAAAATGTTCTTTACCGTAAACCTAATGGTTAAACGGATGAACAGACTGCTGCCGGTTATTTTACCATAATTTAAGAAGGACAATTCTTAATAATGTGGGATTTGAAAACAATAACACAATCCCATTTCCTATTATCTTTGCCACAATCCCATTTCCTAGAATTCTATATATAGAATTCTTCCTTTTTTAAAATGCGATTAATTTCAGGTGAATACACAATTCCTTGAGTTATTATGCAATTTTTTTGTTAATTATTATTTGCAAATATATATATATATATATATATATATATATAAGCTAGCATAACATATTTCCTAGCTTTTAAATTTCTTTTATTACATAAAAATGTAACTAATTATAATACAATGTCGAGACAAAACGAATATTAAAATCTGTTTTTAATCTTACATTCTTTAAGTTGCTTCATTTTTCTTTTACCTCAAAAATGTATCTGTCGGAGGATTATATTAAATTCTAACCGTCTTTTTGGTGATTAAATTGTAAGTCAGATTATATTAAATTTAATGTAATGTGGGGTTCGCTTTATTATTTTTTCAATAATTCGCTAATAATGGATCAGTTTGGTGCCGGTTTGGAAATACACATACCGTTGGGATTTGAAAATGAAAATTCGAGGATTGAGGTGCTTTGGATGTTCCCTCAGTCCAACCTTTGGATTTTGTTTTATAAAATTTAAAAAAGGAAAGTCAATTATGTCAACACTCTTTTTTGCTTTCGAAATCTCGTGTTTGTTGAGCTCAAAAGTGTTGAACTCCTGACGAGAATTATTAAGAATGGCACCCTTATGTAGATTTTTTCAATGTAACTTTAAAAATAAAAGAAAATGTTCTTTTTTTCTTCGTAAAGTAAGTACATGATAATTTTGAGACCCATTACCATCATGGCTTAATAAGAGTGGCCTAGATTTATGTTTCAGAGCATAAGTTTTGTTTGAGCTTAAGATATTATTATTAGTTATGAAAGAACAAGATCTATTACCAAGAACTGGAAATCAGTGTGGATATAGACTTGTAGGCTAAAATTTTCAAAGGCACTTAAAGCCTGTTTATACGATTCAAGTTCTAAGACCGAGATTGATTAAAAATGTTGGAAATTTGTTATGCTTGGAGCTACGATCATGGTAAAAATCATCCAAGTTCTTGGTCCGAACCCTTCCTTAGATGATAGTAGAGCCTGTTTTAATTTCCATCCAAGTTTTTCCTCCCTGAACCTGAAGTTTCATGACGTCAGTGAGGGGTTATATGATTATTTCATTTCGCTTTCCATTTTCATTTTTTCTAGTTTAAATAAATTAATTTGTTATGATATATTTGTGTTATTATGATTTTATTTTGTAATTTTACAATTATGTAAGTATGGTTTCACAATTTTGAATATTACAAATACGCACGAGTAGGTTTTTTATCTGATCAATTTGTGACATTTAAGAAGTTCGTCCAAATACTTGGACAGATAAATTCCTCCGAGTCCTCGAATTCAAGAACTTGGATCGTGTAGACAGCCCATTTGGGGATAAGTAAGCAAAGTAAATATTCTATGACATTAAATCTCGAAATTTACAACTATAGGAACACGTCTTATAAACAATCTTTGAAAAATCTTTCTAATCATTTGTTAGTGCGTCGATAAACTAACCAACATACGATTCACAATAAAGTGTGATAAACTGAGAATTTTGAAACTGTAATAGCTCTCAGTCTATTTTATCAAATAGAATCTAGTATGAATTTCTAACTAGGTCGTGACTTGAATACAATTTTCTCTTATTAGATCTTTGGAAAATATATATCCTTTACTTCCATCATTCATAAGTTTAATAATATACAAAAGTTTCTTTATCTAATTTTCACATTTTCAGAATAATAAACTTTATAGGACAATGCATTGATTGCACTTTACTTCACTGGGAAACATCTTACACTATACGTAAACTGTACCATATTTATGTTTCAACATGGTTATCATTTGACAAACATGGGGCATATTCAAATCTCAACAGGGTCGCAGTGTTACGAAATTATGACATTCTTATCTCAACAGGGTCTCTATGTGACTCAATTGAAACGTGAATATGTCATATCTACGTCACACGCTGACGTCACTGTGACAATTAAACATTGTGGTCTCATGTAGAGGTCTGGGTGAAGTCAAACATAACGTCATCAAAGGTGAACATACTAACCTTTTTAGATCCACGCATCGGCGTCTCAGAAAGCACATGCAACTTCATAAATGAATCTCGTTGACTGTCATTTCTTGTTGAAATCTGGTAACGGTGTCATCAGGGTATATACTGTGAATGAGTTTTAACTTTGTTGACATTTCACTTAAATCTTCGGGACTTTCCTTTTATTCAACCTGCGAACTTTTAAGTAAAACATTGAGAATTAAATGTTTACATTTTATTTACATTTATGAGAAATAATATATTTTTTTAAATTTTATGTTAAGATTTTATATACTTAAAAGTTGTAGGATTGTTTTCACTCCAGCTTAAATATCTTTAAGACGCAATTGGTTAAAGACGTGAAATATATAATATTCACATAAAAAAATGATTATACATATATAATATTTATTTATATATATTTAAAAAATATATATAATATTCATAGTAACCACACCAATCTTCACTTATCATTCATAACTATATTTGTCGAAAGACTCTAAATAAAGAAAACTTTTCTCGGACTTTTACACTTTTTATTACTACATTAAATGTTAAACTACGACAAAGTCAAATACATTTTTTTACTGGGCCATCCTTTGGTTTACCTTTAGTTTAAATAATCGTTCAAATTAGAAGAACTTCGAAATTAATATATTATTCACTATTTGCCAATTGAACTAAATTGGTGTATCTTTTTGCTTTCTCTTTACAACAAATTTTTCTGTTATATAGTGTAAGTCAATGATAGACAAAAGGTCAACGTTCTCTTTTGAGAAAGAGAAAGTTTCAAACCGCACAATATCTCTTTTTTATGCATTTTGTAGCACTTAAGATTTTATTATTAGTTAAGTATTTTATCTATAAAACAATATTTTTTTTAAATGATCAGAATGTTATTTTTTCTTCAATGTGTGCATTTTTTTACTCATCTTTGTAATTTAAAGTTAGTTTTTCACCTCAGACAACTCATAGTTTTGCGAACAAAACAATAGAAAAACTGTAACGTGAAGTTGAACAGCTAATGTATAGGCAGCATTGTTTCATACAGGTTTTTAATATGGAAAGAAAGATTATAAAAATATGTTAATAAAAACAAGTGTATTTCATTAAAGACCTAATAAGGTTTGTTAAAGTATAATCTTGCAATTCTTTAACATCTTAAGGTTATAAATTATTTTAAAATATATAGTGTATAGTGGTAAGGTGCATCAAAAAGGAAAATAAAAAGGAAATTAAATTGATTTTAATTTAAGTTAAGCCAGCAGAACACCTGCAAAGTTACATGTTCACTATTTTGAGAATTACGGTAAAATAAAATTAGCACCTTAATTAGCCGTATTTGAATTTTATGAATAATCTATATCTTGGTCAAAACTGTACCACATGGTACCCTAAGAATCTATAAATAAAACTAAAGTTAACACCACACGTGGTGGTTGGACAGAAAGAGTTTTAAATGGAAAAATATGCATTGCTATAAGAAATAAATTCTCTAGAGGTAAAAAATATTTTGAATAAACTAAGCTATGGCTAAAATAAAATGAAAAACATTAAACCCGCTTAATAGAAGACAACAAAAAATACTCACAAACTGAAGTTTATTTGAAGACGTGGCAAAAAAAATAAAAGAAAATTACTAAATCGTAAATTTAGCAAACATTACAACTGAAATCCAATCATGATCAATTACTTAAACACGTCTCACAGACGTAGCATCACAGATTTTTAAAGATCATGAAAAATCTAAAACTTATCAAAAATTAACACACACTCTTCCTCCACGAAGTAAAAAATTAAAGCTTGGGGGCTGAAGGCCCCCTCAACTAGCTTCACCACAATTTTACCCCATCTCTTTCAAAAGAACCGGCTAGAACCTTCTTTTCTAAGCGTTGCCACTTCCTTGTCAGAAAGTTCATAACATCTCTCCCTCAGTGGTGTAGATGGATCTGCTCCTTCGCCTGGTTGCATGGTGCATGTCAGCCTGGATGTCATTGTTCCTTCGCCTGGTTTCATGGTAGGGAGTTGGAAGCATAAATCAGTTCTCATTGCTCGTGACATGAAAGTGTTTTAAAGAGTTCGTAAAATTGGTATGATGTAAGTATGGTTGGAAAGCAGTGTTAAAAAACAGTGTTATATTTAAGTTGCAACATTTTCTAAAATTAGTATGATGGAAGTATGGTTGGAAAACAGTGTTATAAAACAGTGTTACAATTAAGTTGTAACAAGACCCTAAAAAATTTTAACGCTGTACTCAAAACAGCGGTGGTGTCACTTAAGGTTTTTTAATATTAAGAGAAAGATTTATTTTAACAAAAACGAAGTGTATTTTATTAAAGATCCTCAAAAAAAATGCAATATAAAGTTGTGTACCCAACACAGCGGTGGTGTTGCTTACCATTTTGTAATATAGAAAGAAAAGTTATAAACATAATAGTTTAAAAAAAAAATGTGTTTCATTAAAAAAAAATCGACAAATGTAAGGTAAAGGTGAACACCGAACTCAGGGGTGGCGTCGCTTACAGTTTTTTAATATAAAAAGAAGAATTCTAAACATAATATTTTAATAAAAACAAAGTATGTTTCATTTAAGACCCCTTAAACAATGTAACACTAAGTCGAACACCCAACACAAGTGCCGCTTACGGATTTTTAACATCGCAAAAAAAAGATTATAAACATAATAGTTTAATAAAAACAAGTGCATTTCTTTAAATAACTCGAAAATGTAAGGTAAAATTTAACACAACATTGCGCGTTGCTTGCGGTTTTTTTTTTAAAGCGAAAAAAAGAACAAACATAATATTTTAATAAAAAAAAATCAAGTATATTTCATTTAAGACCTCTCTACTTCACAATTTGGGTTAATGGAAAAGTTTTACTGTGCGAGGTTTAAAGTTTTTTTAAATGTAGAAATCATAAAACAAGAAACTACGTTTAAAAAAATACAAAAGGCTTGAAATTTATTTAGTTAAATTACATCCTTCCTTCAAAGCTACATTTTATATGGGTTTATCTTAGAAAATAACGTCTTGAAAAATGAATATCATTTCTATTCTTCATTACACTATTACTTGAAATTCATTTAAATCTAAGAAAATAACTTTTAAGATGAGTTACGTTTAGCGTTACCGAGAAAACGATTTGTCTAATCAAATGATGTAGAACAACTAAATTTATATTCAGCTATTTTCTACGTCATTGTTTTTCATAAAAGATTTTATTCTTCTATAACGCTTTTCTTCTCTGTTTCTATTATTCTTTCATTTTCCAAAAGTCAACCTAAAAAAAACTATACATAATATTTTTAAGGGTCAAAAAAGATTGAAAAAGAAATGATGGATGTTCATGGCGAAAAAAATTCTGATAAAATAACTGTACTGTCTGGCAACATTTCTGGTGAAAGAATAACATAATTTTGATTAATCGAACCAAAAATACAATTTAAACCATTCATGTGGCAATTTTTGAGTTCATTTAGTAACAGTTTATTTGGAATTCTGATTTTCAAAATTACAGTTCTTATTACCACGCATTTATTAAAAAATACTAAAAAATAAATTTAGCGGAATAAATCGTTTTTATGCCTTACTCTAAAATATCATGATAAAATAACCACGTTTTAACACATTTATTAAATTTAATCACATATTATAAAACTAAAAGCTATTGTTAATTTTACAAAAATCAATACCAAAGCACTAAGGTAAAAAATGCGGATCTCTTTGGTGTTTCCATAGAGCTATAAACGCGGTAAATTTTAACATATTCTGGTAGTGTTACTATACTTTTTTTTCACAGTGTTCAAGTTCACATATTTGACTATGTTTAGATTTAAAAAACTGAATTAAATGAGAATAAATTCAGTTAATATTTACAAATGGCGGCATTTCTTTAAGATATGAGAGTTTGACTTTTAAGATATGAGAGTTTAAAAAAATGTAAGCGTTTATTTTCAGAAGTTAAAAATAGTTTAAATTACTTAATTAAATGTTTCTAAGGCTTAGATATGTTTATCAAAATCGCAAAATAAAGTTTTAAAAATATAAAATGAATTTAATGCTTTACTTGTAGTTCTCGCCATTAAGTAATTTTTTTTAAATGAAATTTGAACTGTATCTCTTTGAGTTTCAAATCTGAAACGTACATTTTACTATCATATGATTTTCTGATAAACCCCTTAATCAATTTATGTCCCCCTTATTTAATTAATTATCCTAATTACTTAATTGATTATACTTAATTAATTAGTAAATCTATAAGATATGTCCCAAATGACAATTCTTAAAACATAAGATCATAGTATAAATCTAATATAAAGGCTGGGACAAAAATAAAATTTATATTTCTTTCACAGTAAATTTTTGAAGTATTTTTACAATTTTGTTTAGTGACAGGAATTTACATTGTTTTTGCAAACATTTTCAATAAATTCCTTTAACAAAAATTTCGAAAAAAGAGCAACTTCCTGGAATTTGTGTTGCTAACTGGGCCAATATTACAACTATGAAGTTTCAGATATTTAAAAATTAAAAGAAGAAAATATAATTTCAATTATATAGAAATAAGCACTTGCAAAAATACTTAACAAATTGCAGCAATAGATAATGTTATATTTTACTGCATGGAAAAGTTTTTAGAAAAGCAACTAAGTATTTGGATGCATGTCTTAAATAATAAGCTTACAAAACCGTGATACTATTTTACCAGAAAATAGATTTAAATAAATAATTTAAATTCATTTACCCATCCTTAAAGTAATTTTTCTAATATTTAGGTATTTTTTTAGGTTTTTACCTTTCTGTAACAAAATTAAATCTTCTTACGCGTGCAATAAAGGATTGTAGCCATACACTCTCAGAAATAAAATTCTCACTTTTTACGATTTAGCAATCTTTGAGCTATATTTCGTTAATTATGAGAATTATTTCGCCACGAAATTACGTGGTATGTGACAAAACGGGAACTCTCAAATATATGACGAAAATGTATCCCCAACTCGATACCTCATCGTAGTGCAATGTGGCAGATTGGAATATAACTAGGTAAAGACTAGACAATCGAAAATAATGATATAAAATAAGGTAACTGGGTTGTATAATGGCCAAGGAGTTTGCCTTGTACCAGGTAGAACCCGGGTTCGAATCCGCTTCAGGCATGTGTGAAATTTATCTCATTGTTCTATTTGTCTTTTTTGTTTTATTAAGGTGACCTTGACTCAGCTGTATGTTGCCCACGATAAATTAATGTTTGAAAAGTTAGGTAGGTTTTTTATTTCTTTTTTAGGAAAAAAAAAATAGAATGACAAAATTCGTTCGAAGAAATGCTGATAGTTATTTCGTCTCTTTGACGAAATATCCACTCGTAATGTAGATCACGAAACGGTTTCGTCACGAACGAAGAAAGTTTCGTGAAATTTGAGCATCCAATTTTAGCAGTGGAACAACGCTCATAATTTTTCCATAAATATATAAATAATATGGTGACACAATAAAAAATATATTTTACAATTAATTATAGATTTTTGAATAGAAAAGTATTTCGCATAAGTTGTGAGCACATTTAGTGAATGTAACATAGGTATCAGTAAACCTTAAAATTATCTGTAGTCAACATTAGTATTCCTTCAATTAATCTTGAGAAATGCTCTAAAGTATTTTAGGTGTATAACTCATAATTTTCTAATTTCAATTTAGAACATGAAAATTAAATCATTTGATGTGCTGAGATAAAAAGTACTGCCAAAACTATCAGAACATGGTAGAATTTACCATGTTTGTAGCCCTATGGAAATAACACCAAAGCACTCGGTATTTTTCCTCAAAGCGCTTTGGTAAGGATATTGATAAAACTAACAATACAATATTGATATATAGTATGTGATAAAATGTGGTAAACGCGGTTAGTTTTATGAAGATACCTTAGAGCATGTCATTAAAAAAGTTGTATCGTTAAATTTATTTTTCAGTTTTGTACTTTTTAAAAAATATTTGGTAATAGGAATTCTAATTTTGAAATTCAAGATTTCCGGTTAACTGTTAACAAAAGAATGGTTTAAATACCCCATATTTGGGTTTATATATTTACCAGAATTTGATTCATTTTACCAGAAATAATATCAACATATGAATCGGAAATTTTACCAGAATTTTTTTCTCCGCCTAAAAGTCTTTAAAATTTATTTTCTTCGGTTCACTACATAATTTCTTATTATTTTCATTCCTTTTAGATTTTTTTAAAATTTCTAATATTTTTAAGTTGATAACAAATTAAACAACATTATACACCATTACCCACCTGAAGTATAGCTCAAACATTAAAAAGAAAAAAAATTTAATTGCCGTTTCTCGCTTTTCTTTTTGAAAAAAATATCTGAAATGCTTTATAAAAAAGCAAAAAAAGTTACATCGTCCAACTTCCCAGAAAATAAGTCTTAAATGCTTTTCTTTCTTATATATTAAATTTTTTCCGAAGTTCAAGATTCCGCCATTCCTAACACCCAAGCATATTAGAATAAATAACATCAATTCGATTTTAAGTATTAATAAATTCATATTCCATATGAATGTATCTATTCCACGTTCGAAAATACTTTCTAAAATTGCAATGGAACTGTAACTCATTTCATCTAAATATTGATATCTGGTCCCTGTGGAAGCATTTTAAATCTATGCTCCTAAAGTTAAATAGAAACTTCAAACCAAACATCGCCATCCCTCAGAGACATTTCTAACAATCGAACTAGATTACTTCGTATAACAAAAGTATCGAGATACCGTTATGTTCCACTCAAACGATATAAGAGAATATTGCTATTTTGCATAAATATTTATATCATACTAGATATTTAATTTTAGTTGCCGAGTTTAGGGTAGTTTAGCTATCTGTTAAATAATACATTTTGAAGAGAGGGAGAAAATTTATTCATGGCTTTGAAAAGTTGAGTCTGCATATGGATGAAGATTTTTTCTATCTGAAACAATTCGTTTTAAAAAGAATAATATTTGTAAGCAGATTCTTAATTAAAATTTGAACTACTCAAGCACAGTCGGAACTTCGAGATTATGTTTTTGTTAAGGTAAACTGTAAAAAAATATTGTGTGTGAACAATAAAAATGATGGCTACTACTTCTCTCCAGACCACAGATAACTCTCAGTTCTTGATGTTTCACTACGCCAAGAATCAGAGATATTTGTTGGCAGATCAGTATAATATACACGAACGCCCTGATGTCGTTCGCGAAAAATTTACACCATCACTGAAATTTTTTTATTAATACTAAAAAAGAAAATAATCCACCTCTTCAAAGATAGTTTGTCTTTTTCGAATTCCCGAGAAAAAAAATATTGGTTTTAACGCTTTCCGACCGAAGCAAACGCTGTTCAGAATTACATTAACTATTAGATTTAAAATCACACATCGCGATTATTATTTATGTGATATAAGATCGCGTATCGTGTTTCATATTTTTACGACTTTATATCTAATATCGTGTTTCGTATTTATGCGATTTAAAAACCACTATTATGATCAAATGTCGTAAAAATTATACATCGGAATTCGTTTTCACGAGATTTAAGAGTGAAACATCGAGATTCGTATCCACGCGATTTTAAAACAAATCATGCAGATTCGTATTCTCGCGATTTTAAAATCAAGCATAGAACTTCATGCCCACGCTATTTTAAAATCAAACAACGGGATTCGTATTATTGCGATTTTAAAATTTGACAATGTGATTCGTATTTGCACAATTTTAAAATTAAACATTGAGATTGTATTTACTTGATTTTTAAACTAAATGCCGAGATTTGTATTCGCGTGATTTAAAAGTCACGCATTGAGATTCATGTTCACGCATTCGAAATAAATAAAATCCCGCATCGATATTTTTATTGAAACGTTATTATCATACTGTGGATAAATATTTTCTACATGCACTTTTCTCTAGCTTAAATTTCTGATATTTTTTTCAATTATTTAAAAAGTGCTTTTATATGTCACATGTTTTTAATGTGTCACAAAAAGTGCGTCACATAGCATTTTTAAATTTCTAGTTTAAGCTTTTTTCTTTTTCTACCAAACTCATGTCTGTGAATCAATATAAAATTCTATAAAAAATGAAAATAAAAATTTTTAAAAAATCTATGATTTTCAGATGAATTTCACCAAAATGAGGTGACGATGAAAAGATTAAAACTTGTTACGAGAGTTAAACATTGCGTACGGAAAGTTTTTTTAACTGAGATTTTGCGTTCACAGAACGTTTTTCATTTTATCTAACTCCGGTTCTAGGTGTATTAAAATACTAAGAATGTTTTTTACACTAAAAATGTATCCCTTTACTGAATCTTATGTGTATCATGTCTTACTGTAACTATAAATTTTAATATTGCTAAACATCAAAAACGGGGACAGCTACTTTACGCCAAGTAGTGTAAAACACTAGGAATGTTTTCTTTACACAATTTGGTGCAAAGTAGCTGTTCCCGTTTTTGATGTTTAGCACTATTAAAATTTACAATTACAATAAGATATGATACACATAAGATTCAGTAACGGGATAAGATAGGAAAAATACAATAAAAAGTATATAAAGCAAGATACAATATAAATAAGACATAGAAGAAGAATCGTTACTAAATATTTCTTAAAATAGAATTAATTTGCTGATAAAACATACACACAGCTGAAAGAATATTGAAATGCATTGGAACAAAGCTTAATGAAGAAGGCAGAATTGAAATAACTATTTTAACGATACAAATTAAAAAAACTTTTTAGTAAACAAATGCATTGTAAAATCATCATTTTTGTTATATCGTCTATTTATCTTAAGACGATGCAACTGCGTAGAATAAACAACAATTCGTACTGAATGTTTTGTTAGCTAATATGTTCTATTTATGACAATATATTCTATAGTAAGCCAATAATTCAGTCATAAGTTCATCATTTTTGTTATGTCTTCTCTTTGCCTAAGAAAAATGCGACTACGAAGAAAATGAAACAATCTGTACTAAAAAATAAATATTTGTAGTCAATAAATGTACTAGAAATTCATCATTTTTGTTATATCGTCAATTTACCTGAAGAAGATGCAACAACAAAGAAAATACAACAATTCGTACTGAAAGTTTTTTATTCAATAAAATTTATTATAAAATCAACATTTTTGTTACATTGTCTATTTACAGGGGGTGGACAAAATATTGTAAACACTTCTATCCTAATATATTATTTCATATTTTTCAAGAAATACTCAAAGAATAATTTTATAACTTTAGAAGTGTTTAGATCATCCGTTTGTCATACTTATCAAAGAAGTTTAAAGATTTCAAAGGGTTGAAGGACCGACAATAAATTACAAACCGAAAATAATGTTTTTGAACACCATATACTAAAAATATAGCCATAAACTTGTAACTTGTAGCAATTAGTTTGATATTATATGCAACAGTTACACAAATTTTCGTAAACCTAGTTGAAATATTCATGGAGATATGGACATTTATATAAAAAACTAATTTTTTGTCTTACATTTTTTTGCTTTAACTTTAAAAATATTCAATAAAAAAAAACTTTTTAGTGCAATTTAAAATTAGCTACAAAAAGTAGTTATTTCAATTTAAAATTAGTTAAATTTTGATAAAAATTCGCTTCAAAATTGCGCAAGATATAAATAATTAAAGTATTTCTTTTATTCTGCGCATGCACGGGAAGAGAGGATTTTTTTTATTTCAAAATTTTGCTGCGAATTGCATTTTTCAACTAATAAAAAAGTTCTGATTTGAATATTTTATAAATTCAAAAAGTTTACATCAATTTTCCAAGTAGTTTTTGTACTTTTTAAAAGAAATTCTAAAGGTTAAGGGGCTTTCCACAAATATTAATTTGTATGATTAAATAAGACTTATTAAAAATGACACCGGATTTGTTGGGGATCATCCCCATAAAAGAATTTTTTCTTTCGCATGTTTTCTTTTCTTATACAATCAAATTTCAGTGTAAGGTCGTTTATTGTAAAGCATTATCGATTGTTATTTATTTTTGTCTTATGACTCAAAATAGCATTTGTAGAGAACCTCTTTTTAAAAAATGTATTAATATTGAAGTGCTTTCATTATTTTGTCCATTCCCTGTACTTAAGAAAATTCAGCTATAATATTAATGTGGGAACTTTACAAAATGCAGTTTGTTAACAAATTTAATATGTAAATAGATAATTTTCCCGGTTTATTATTATTTATTTACAATCTACTTTCAAAGCAGAATTTTTTTTTTACTTAATCTAATGACTGAAGAATTAAAAAAAAAAAAAACAATCGACTTATTTCAAAATGTTTTTACTAGATTTAATTTGTCCCACACTTTTTTTTTTTCGACCAGAAAATTTTTTTATTCTAATTAATTAAAACTTGAAAGAAAACTATTTATAAATGCAAAGTGTTGTTTTATTCAATTCCTGCATCAGCGTTATGTTCTTGAGCAAAAGTAGGACTCATTTTCTTAATGGAAAATCTTAATCATCTAATGTAAATCGCATCTGTCCGTTTGAATCGCCTATTCTAAAATAACAAATTACCTACAGCAAATTGCGACATTTTCTCCCAGAAAACTCCAAAATAAATCATAAATAAGATATCATGCTGCTTTCGTTGAAGCATTCAACACCTTTGGGGTAATATTTCAAGGAAGAACAAATCCTTCTTGTCGCTTTAAATATTTTGGTAGATTATACGAATGATTTGTTAAAATTTATGTCGCGCATCTCTCTCGCCTTCAAAAGAAAACTCAAAACATACATTTATTCGTTTTTAGAATTATTCCATTTTAGATTTCGATATTTTTAAATAGTTTAATGGGTAGTGATGGAGCAATATTTTACCTAAGGCTCGTTTTAAATTAAATTAGAAATAACATCGTGCTTATATATAAATGCAGTTAGCAAAAAGATTAAATTCATTTAAGGCCTTGAAAGAAATAAGAAACCAAAGATGACTTACTTGAATATCGAAGTGATAGAAAATTTAGTAAAAGTATGGTATTTTAGATTAATTTATTTTATTTCGTCGCATCTTCTTACTTGAATATTCATTTAACTTAAGTCAAGAACCTTAAGAGGACGCTGAATCTTCTTATCACAAATTCTCTTTGAAAAAGCAGCATTTGAAACTTCCTAGTTATTTTTCCTAGTCAACTTCCTAGTAATTAGTATGAGCTAACAATTTTTTGACACTTTGAATTTTAAATTACTTTTGTAATTGGAAAAGAGAATTGGCCATGAAGGCTTTCGTTTTATAATCTAATCATATAATCGTCGCTGAACGCTGGCCCAATTTTGAGTTAACGACTACTGATTTTCAACTCCGTAATTTTGAATCCAATTCAGAAGACAGGGAAATTTCTGGAGGGAGGATTGAGGATTGCCTTCGTGAAGGAGTTTTTGATGCAATATTAGTTACGTTTGGTTTCAGCATAGACCTGAAAAATATGCATATTTTCATTCAATATTGTTCTTGTTCATTATCTGCTTTTATTTTCACTTTTATTTTGTGCTAGACGTAGTTCTTAATATTTTTGATTTTCTAAAGTTGAGTAAGCTGATTTTGATGTTTGGAACAGAAATATTCGCACCTATTTCTCGTGCGTTTAAATCAATTCAATTTTTACAGTCGTTGAACAACCGACCCGATTTTGAGTTTGCGACAACCTATGTTCAACTCCGTGATCTTTCAATTTTGAACCCAATTCAGAACACAAAGGAAACTCTTGGAGAAAAACTATCTTTCGTGCAGAACTTTTTGATGGAACTAACCCGCATTTGCGTTACACGGAGAGGAAAAACCACTAAAACCTTCCACGGTTAGCTTGACGGCAAGGTGACTCTAACCCCTAGTCCGTGCGTCACAGAGTATATTTTACGCCAGTACTGTTCTTGGTGCGGGATTCGTTTCGACCAGCCATAGCTGGGAATTGAACCCGGTTAACCTCACTTGGGAACAAGCGCTCTATCACCTGCGCCACCACATCTCAATGTTTTTGTTTGAGCAAAAGCGTGTTGTTTAAAGGACGTGTTATTTAGACTGTGGAAGAAACTTTTCATCGTAAGTTCTGTTTCTGAAAGTTTCATCGCACATTTATAGCTAACTTAAAATTTAAAGTATAGAAAAAGTAGATTCAGAAAAACCTAAAGTTTCAAGTACGGAAAAAAAAAAATATCAAAATGGATTACTTGGGATTACGCAATGGGGAAATTCTCTTCCAATAATTTGTTTGCAGTTTGACATTTTTTTAAAAAAAATTTCAGCTACTGAAACTTTATGGCTCATTTTAGGCTTGCTTGAACTCATTTTCTTTTCTTTACTTTAAATTAGTTATGGATGGAAAACAGAAATTGCAATGAAAAGTTTCTCCCGCGGCACAGCGTCCTCTTAAGATAACACTAACACGTGAACGAAAACCTTCAAGACCAATTCTCTTTCAACTTCATAAGTAATTTAAAATTCAAAGTATAGAGAAAAAGGTTCAGATAATTTAAGAGTAAACTAGAAAGTTTCAAAGTTGTTATTTTTTTGTTAAATTGCAAACAAATTACATTATGAAGCCACTAAGTAAGACTCATATAATTTGTCTGAAAATTCCTATTTCGAAAAAAAAAACATCAGTATTTGAAATGTCATAGTTTTTTTTTCTTTCTTTTCTTTTATCTGAACTCTGAACTTTATTTATCTGAAATTTATTTTTTAAAGTGAATCGGTAAGGCATATTATCAATAATACTTAAACTTAACTTTTCTAAGAAATTACATATGTATCACTTTAAAAAATTTTGGGGACATTTTAGATTATATCAGTTGTATGATGTGATACTGTTTAAGTGTTATCAGGAATATTTTTTGATTTATAAAAAATTTTTGATGAAACTTTATAAAAATTATAAGTTCTCAGTTCTTCAGTTTATAATTTTTTTAAAAATATTTCCACCAAGTTATGTCTTAACAGTTATCGCAGTGTAAACATGTATCTGTAAATATTCTGTGCAAAAAAATAGCAATGTCTTGTTTAGAGGCTGAGAAAAAGTACATCGAAAAAAGAAAAAAGTTTTAGCATTTTTGATATATGACCTACCGGCTCCACTTAATATTTTAAATTTCAAATTACTGTTGTGGTAAAAAGAAACTTTGCTATGATGTGATTTTCTCGTGATATAGCATCCACTGAAAAGATTTGAATACACACTGTCAGAGCTGTGGTTTAATAGTTCTCTGAAATTGATTTAGAAAAGCTCTATTTTCAAAGCATTTCATTACATAATTCATTAAATGTTTTTACGTGTGAAAATGCTTATTCTTGTAATATTTGGAAATTGTCAGAAGTTGCCATAGATTGCTTAGTATCTAGTACTTGATGACGTAAGTTTCCTGTTCTTTCATACGCTTCTACACTGTAAAAAAATGGATGCTTAAATTTCACCAAACTTTCTTCGTTTGTGACAAAACCGTTTTCTGATATATGCTCCGAGTGAATATTTCGTCAAAGGGACGAAATAACTATCGTCACTTCTTCAAGGAAACGAATTTCATCATTCAATATCTTTCTCTAAAAAGGGAAAAAAACACCTCGTGAAGCCTTCTAATATTCTAATAATATAGGATTTGCACTCGGTTCTTCCGAGTACGATGTAAACTCCTTACCCACTATACGCCCGGGCAGCTAATTTTGTTTCTTTATTTTCGATCGTCTAGTCTTCATTTAGTTTAATTCTAGTTAACAATCTCCTACAATGTGCTACGATTAGGTTTCGAGTTTTTTTTAATTTTTTTTTTTTTATTAAACGACTTAAAACTCCTCATGCACCACAAAGTATAACATGAGGCTTACAGTTGTAAGTAGAAAACAAAAGAAGAAAAATTTACAAATTTAAATTAAAAACAAAATTCCGCAAGGCAGCAAGACTTTCAATACTTTTGACCAGTTCTGATAAGACAGGAGGCCAACAAATAGAAAGACGCCTCAAATCAGTCTTTAATTTCATTCGGGCACTCGCATACAGATTGCAATGAAGAAGAATATGTTCAGCATCTTCATCAGCATCGCCCCAAGCACAAATTCCACTGGTCTCCAGATGGAAACGAAATAAATATCTCTTAAAATTTCCATGGTTTGTTAAAATTTGGGTTAATTTAAAATCAGTTGCAAAGAATTTACATTGCTAACGGTGAAAAATGGATGGAAAGAACCTTTTCGTCCAAAGCGACCGAGGCGAAGCAAGAAATTCAGCTAGGTTTCGAGTTGAGGATACATTTTTGTCATATATTTGAGAGTTCCTGTTTTGTCACATACCACGTGATTTCGTGACGAAATTCTCATAATTAACGTAATATCTCTCGCAGATTGTTAAATCGTCAAAAGAGAGAGTTTTATTTCTGAGAGTATTAACATTCCACAGGGATAGACATTTGCTGTTACAAAAATCCTGTATGCGTTTTAATTGTGCAATAAAGAAAATTATGTTCTCATAAGATAAATTACATAATTCTGTCATATGTAAAAAAAAATTTCATAATATGTAATTCAAATCAGCTTATGTTCTATTAAATATATTTTGATTTTTTTTTAATATTCTAGTTGAAATGCTGTGATGCCCTGTAATGTGATGTACAATGCGCAAAAAGAATGGTACATCCTGAATAACTTTTGATCTATTCATTGGATCTTATGAGGCAATACTTTCGGACTCAATGTTCTAGGACTCATTCCTAATGGTTCGAGGGGTTGATCTCAAATATGTTAATAAATAGTGCAGACGATATTTTAAGTTACAAAATCACACACAAAAACATACTTTCCTTGAATAGGCATACTTTGTTTTGCTGAATTCAGGTTTCTGACCCCCCAAAATATAGGAGGTAGCCGCAATCTGAAAAATGTAGTACATATGGTTGGGTCAAGAGAGCGAACCAAAGTTTGGACCCCTTTATGTTAATTTTACTTTTTTGCTCATTTCACCATATCTCGAGAACTTCTTAAGTGAATCGAAAAATTTTTACGCACAATTACACAATTCGTTTATTCAACGATAATTCCATTCACAAAAGTTTTAATTAATATTTATTATTATTATATATAAATGTAATTAATAGATTAAAAATTTGAATTAAAATTAAAATTTAAAAAATTAAAATTTAAAAAAATAAAATGAAAATTTAAAAAATTAAAATTTAAAAAAATAAAATGAAAATTTAAAAAATTAAAATTTAAAAAAATAAAATTTAAATTTAAAAAATTAAAATTAAAATTTAAAAAATTAAAATTAAAATTTAAAAAATTACAATTAAAATTTAAAAAATTAAAATTAAAATTTAAATTAAAATTTAAAAAATTTAAATTTAAATAAATTAAAATTTAAATAAATTAAAATTAATATTTAAATAAATTAAAATTAATATTTAAATAAATTAAAATTTTGAATTGTAAAGTATAAAATTTTATACATCATTTTAAAGAATGTAATTTTACTTGGCAAAATACAAAATTTGAGCGAAATTGGTCGCATAGGTTCTGAGAAATCGAATTTAGAAAAAGTCATATAGATAAAATTCAATTTCTCAGAAACTATTCAACCGATTTCACCTAAGTTTTGGACTTTGAAACCATAAATTAAATATTTTAAAATTATGTAATAAATTCTATTCCTTACCATTAAATTTTTATCGACTATTATAAGAAAATAATTAAAACTAATAAATATCTACTTTCATGCTTGGAATTATCTACGAATAAACGATTTTTACAATTGTGTGCAGAAATTTCTTAATTCGCTTAAAAAGTTTTCAAGATATGGCAAAATAGGTAAAAAGTAAAATTAACATGAAGGGATCCAAACTTTAGATTGCTCTCCTGATCAAACTATGGGGACCATACTTCCCAAATTACGGCTACCCTGATATTTTGAGAATCAGAAACCCGATTCCATTGAAAAAAGGTATGTTTATTCAGAGAAAATACGTTTTTGTGTCTGATATCATTACTTAAAATATCGTCTACTCTAATCAATTAGCATATTTGAAATCACTTTCTTAAGTCATAAAGAATGAGTCCTGAAACGTGAAGATCCGATCATTAGATAAGAAATTATTCCGGGTAATCCGTTTTTATTTTGCGCACTTTACAAACTAATTTTATTTCAAGAATTGCTGAGTGTTAGTATATAAAATTCTTGCTACATATTTTATCGTAAAAATAATTTTTATGTTAAGTAGTTGCAATTGTTTTTTTTATTAACACTGAATTATTTTTCAGAATAGTACTTAGAAAGCAATAAGCTTATCGGAAATAACTCCTTTTTAAACTTTTATGCCATTTACAGAATGAGTTTTTAATACAAAGCTGCATTTTTTACGGTGAAAAAACACATAGTTGATCCTAATATTTTTCTTAATTATTTTGCTTCATTTCAAAGAAACTTATTTAATTTTCAAACAAACGTCATACTTATAGTATCGATTAGAAACGTGTACTGTTGGAAAAAGCACATTTAAAATGAAGAAACAAGTTTAAATTTATGTAACTATATGTTTCTTATTTTTTTCATTCTTATTATTACGAATTGTTTTGAATTTTTTATGGCTTTGCAACAATATGTATTATACTCTGAAAACCGAAATCGCTAGATTATGGGGAGTGAACGAAAAAATTTTTTCAGTCACTGCTCGTGAAAATAAATTTAGTCCTGAAAAGTAACCTATAACTTTGACTTGGCCGGGAAAAATTTTGATTTTGTCGAGGATTATAATTTGGATAACTTGAGTTGTTAATGAATGGCCGCCTTGGTGTCCAGCCTTGATATTGTGGTCTATACCCATTAAATAATTTTTGTTTAGTTTCAGTTCGGGTAAGACATTAGGTACATCATGAATAATTTTCGACACAATTGTGAGCCATTCAATCGGAGTCTTGGGTTCTTTTAAAACCAAAAGTGTTTTGATTTGGGGAGGGGGGAAACCAATAGACAGACCCTCAATGATATGGTCATCACTTAAATTTATTTTTCGACCTAACTCTACCTTTTCAGTAAAATATGAATTTAGGTCTTTAGCTTGGCCAGAAAATTTAAAATTTTGAAAATCGTTAAAGCCAAAAGGAGGAGGAAAATAATGCTCTTGAAAAATTTCAACAATTTCTTGATATGAATTACAATTAAGGCAATTATTAATATACAATTTCAAAGCTGATCCTTTAATGAATTTTTGAAAATTTCTAACTTTCTATTCGTCATTTAATTTAGCATCTAGAGTTTGTTTTTCGAAATGTTTGAACCAGGATGTGAATTCAACACCAATGCCAGGCTCAAAGATTAGTATGTCTGGTTTAACCTGTACACTTTGATCCATATTTAATTTATGTAAATTATCATTTAATTCAATTTCAGAATTAACTGCATTGCTTTTAGCATTTTCATCCATTTTAAATTTGTAATTTTTGCCGCTCCGTAAGGGCATTCAAATAACCAAAATAAATTTTAATAATTAAATATTACATGAAAAAGAAAAAAAAATTTGGACATAAAAATAAATAAATGAAAACAAGAATGTAAACAAAGTGAATTTAAAGAAAAATAAAACAAAAAATAGACTTAAAAATAAAGATTGAAATAGCAATACTGAAAATAATCTTGAATTTTCAAATATTCTTGAGACTAAATGTGATAATGGTGCGTAACATTGTCAAAATTATGTTGACAGAATTAGGCAAATCCAAGATAATAAAAAAATTCCTAACTTTAGGAAACTTTGCAAAAAATTTTCAAATATTTTGCTATTAAAGTGACAAATATGTAAGGTAATAAAATAATAGATAAAGTGTGATGAAGCAAATACTGAAGTCTTGGACTTCAGAGTAACAACCACTGTGTCATTTTTATTTTATGTTGTTTTCAAACAAGCTAAACAACACTGAAGATAATTTCAGATTGAAGTTTTTCCTGTAAGACTGTTTTTGTATTTTATGTTTTACGCATTTACTTACACATTTTGAAAAATTTTTATAATTGTTTATTATGATTTAAGAGTTAACTTAAATTGTGTTATTATGAGGATTACTTCTTATGGTTCTTTTATGATCTCCAAACAAAAGACTGTGAACTGAAAAAACTGAAGTAAAAAAAAAAAAAAACTATTAAAAATTAAAATCAAACTTTTAAATTTGCAAATAGCTCTACTACTACTTTTTTTTATTCCTCAAACTGTTTATGTTATTATTTTTAACATGTGTACAAATGTGTTTTTTATATAAGTCATATTACTTTGTATCTTATTAAAATTGCAAATTTGATTATTTTCATTTTAATTGCGCTTCTATTAGAGGGAAGATTTTGCAAAGAGAGAATTTTTAAATTTTTTGGATTGTAATTAAAAATTTATCGGCGAGGGGGGATGTAACATAAAAAGCTTCTATTAATCTTTTTATGTTAGTTTCTTCGTTATAAAGCAACTCCTAATTAATTTCAAATCAAAACACTTTATCATACTTTTAAAAAGCCACATCCTGTTTCTAAATCTATTTTTGGACCAACTATGCATAAATTTAAATAAAGACATTTCCCCCTTTAAGCTTCGTCGGAATCGCGTGATCTATGTAATTAACCAAAAGTAATTTCTAAGATTTCCCTCTTTCCCTAAATTGAAACATTTTACGGATTTACTTTGCAAGATTTTCCCTAACATGTAACCGAGGAGCGCAACTTTTCGTACTCACTCTCATGACTGCTCTGACCAATAATTAATAAATAAATTTTGTACCTTCCTTCTCTGCCTAAGACCTGATTTAATCCTTCCACTCGGCAACGACGTTCCATAAATATTGTGTAATTTAATAAGCAGTTCCATAAATATTGTGTAATTTAATAAATTTTTCAATGGAACTTAATTTATCTCCCTTAAAATCATGAATTGAATACTTTTTTAATAACTTAGAATTTTGTAGTCTTCAAATGAAACTTACACAGTTATGAAAAGGCATGTAAAATAATTATTAACTTATGTAATTGATTTTTATTGTATTTACATATATATTAGATATGTTTTAAAATTGATAATGCTACTTTACAAAAAGTCCCTTCATGTAATACTTTTCCAGAACGACTTTCGATATAAAAGAGTATAGAAAAAAATATTCTTGAATAAATCATCGAATTTGAATACTTTTATTCTTACAAACCTTAAGTGAAATATCTAAAATTTAAATCTCAATTTAAATCATCGATTCATTTCAGACCTTCTACGCTATTCAATTAAGAATTCAATCAAATTCATCAAAATAGCCAAAGGAATTTTAATTTTAAACTAATTTAATAATTATTTCAAAGAAAGAGAAAATGAACTGAAATTATAAATCGTTTCCAATCAAATACTTAATTGGAAGAAAATTTCCGATTTTCTCTTAGAGCAATTATTTTTATTTCAAGTTAAATTTGAATAAAATGGTAATCACCCTTCTATTTCTGCAATTATTAAGTAAAATTATAAAATCTTAATATATGATTAATAAATTATTTTGTCATGAAAGGGATCATTAACATCTCAGTTCTCATAAAATAATCTATTTAAACTCAATCTCGCAAATTACGACAATTCAGTGGGTAGACTATTTCTTTCGAATGAATGTTAGTCACAGTTTTTTTATTCATTTATATCTTTTTTTTTACTATTTAGTTTCTTCAAAGCTTTGATCGATTACCGTTACTTAACTATTAGCTCTTTCCTATTATTTTTTCAACATGTAGGCAGATTTTTTTTATAAATATATTTATCTTGATTTCAGTTGAATCCACAGTCCCGAAGACGCTGTATTTAATTGAAACAAGACTCTAAGGTACTGAATTTCAATTAAAAAAAACTTATAAAATGAAACGTAATTGTATTCAGTGATTTGTTTAAAACTTCAACGTTTTTTTAACTAATGATGATTTAATTAATAATGTTCCAAAATTTTAATTAATATAAAATGAAGTATTCATGATTATAGATTATTTGCATTTTATCATTATACTAATATTATGCGTTACACATTTGAATTGAAGGATTAAATGAAATTTAAAAGTAATTTTATGTTAATTCAACAGATATTTTTTTTAAGATGTAATCAAATATAAAATGAAGTATTCATGACTATACATTATAAGTGTTATATAAATTATACTAATATTATTTACTATGTACTTAAATTATTGCATTTGACATTTCTTCTCGATCAGGATAAATGAAAATTAATAGTAACTTTTCTTCAGGGTCATGGTAATTAAATTAATATATTTTCAAGATATAATAATATAAAATAAAGTGTTTGTGACTATGCATCATAAATGTTATACGATTACACTAAAATTATGTATTATATGCTTGAATTGCAGGATAAAATGAAATTTAAAATCTTCTGTGATCTAATATAATATTAAATGAAGTAATCATGACTAGGCATTATTAGTATTATATAATATTACTAATATAATCTATTATACACTTAAATTGTATGATTTAATGAAATTTAATAGTAAAATTTTTTCAGGATAATGTTATATTAATTAATAGTTTTTACAGGATATAAATGAAGATAAAATGAATATTCATGACTATGCATTATTTGAAATACATAAATATAATAATATCATGTATTAAATATTTAAATTAAAGATTAAATGAAAATTAAGTGAAAAATTCCTTCATAACTTGACCACTCATCTATGGATTTTTACAGTGTAAACAAGTCAAATTTATTCAGGAATGCTATTCCAAATATTTTATAAGTTTTCTAAAAACAGTCATTTTCAAAACTTTTCTATACTATAATGATATGTAGTTTCACTGATTTAGTGAAATAATATTTTTCAAAACCACTTAAATCCATTTTTCAGCTGAAACTATTGAGTTGTTCTTTGTTGAAACTATTAAAAATTATTTGTTAAATCTATCTTGTTGAATCTATTGCTACAAAAAATATCGAGTGCTTTTGCGATTTAATTCGAGACTGTAAATCTAACAAATATTCTTCACCCATTGTAAGACAAGCCTTCCATTTTTTTGGCTAATACAGTGACCTCTCACTTATGCACCACCTCTTTTATGCACCTTTTTCCTTTATACGACGATTTTTGTAGGTCCCATAGTGCATTACAGTGCATTAAAGAAAAGTGCATTACAGAAAAACACCGATTCGTCGATATCTAACAGAACTGGAAACAGGCAAATCAGCAGCAGCCGACGTAAGAATTTTATTTCTTGGTACCATGAATATGGTATGCGCTGTATGGAAAAATTTGGACAATCCAGCATAAGGACTTACTTCAAAAAGCTGGATTTCTATTTTCAGAAGAAAATGAATTTATGGATCAAATTAACGAAATTGAAGAAGATTGGGATATCGATCTTTGTGATAACGAATGGAAAGTTGTATCAAATACACTTGTTTTTAATGAATTTATTGTATTTGATGATAATCTATTAACAACGGAATTAAGAGACATTGATGACATCGTTAATGAAATGGACGATGAGAACGTGGAGGATGATACTGACGAGGATGATAAAGTTCCTCCAAATCACACAGCAGTATTAGAAGCTTTAGACACTAATCGTGACTATTTACAATTTAATTCTGCTTCTGAAACGTCTTTATCCCATTCACATAAACTGGAAGAAACTGTTTTTGAAATACTTTGGCAAAAACAATTGCAAACATGTATTAAGGATTATTTTGTAAGAAAATAAATTGTCTTTTGGTATATTAAATTTTTTCTTTGTATGAAATAGTAAATACCAAAACAGTATAAATATTAACATTTAATCTTTTGAAACATATTTATTCCTATTATCACTGCAATTTACGTTGCGTTTTAGAATTTTGAAGTATTTCATCTTATGCGTCTTTCTCACTTATGCTCTTTTTTTTTGTTGGTCCATTACGCCGGTGCATAAGTGAGAGTTCACTGTAATTATCTTTAGAATTCTAAATTTCATGCGCCAAGCTCAAATTACAGACTGAACACACTCAGCCATTTTGCATCATTTTTTTCAATGTAAATACCATCCTAAAAAAATTCTTTCTGAAAAAAAGGTATATATATTTTTTAAGTTTCATATATTTATCTGATATAATTTACTGCTATTCATCGCTCTCTGGATCTCCATACAAAATAAAAAGGAAAATTTTAATATGTTAATTCTTTTATCAATTTCGGTCTTATAATAATTTTACTCAGTTATTTTCCTGAGCCGTGGTTGCTCAAGCTATAGAGCGTTCGCCTCCCAATGAGGTGCCCCTGGTTCGAATCCCAGCGGTGGCTGCTTGATACGAATTCTGCTTCCGTTTCGCACTAGCCACAGTGCTGATGTAAAATATCCTCAGTAGTAGACGGATTATAGGTTAGAAATCCCCTTGCTGTCGGGCTAACGCAATTGAGGTTAGTTCCATCAAAAGGTTCTCCACGTGGGCTAGTTTTTCCCAGTGCATGATCCAGAAATTCCCTTGTCTTCTGGATTGGGTTCAAAATTACGAAACTAAGGAGTTTTTGTTGTTGCTTATCTCCTTGGTCTAGAGCCCTAGACCAAGTCCAGAAGATCATGTCGCATCGGCAAGCAAAAACTACGGAGTTGAACATTGATAGTCGTAAACTCAGAATCGCGTTAAATGTTCAAAATCATGATATAATATAAAATATTCTATCTTTGACAAAGCATTTTACTACTATAGAAACCTGATACCATATTTTTTTGATTTCACACTCATCGCACAAATACGGACCAGTTTCACTGTTGTTCTGCTAATGACAATTTTTAAAAAGTCTTATACCAGGAGTTTCCTTATCATCAACGGAATCATGATTATATGGCTATGGATTAAACCTTTTTGAACAGCACATATGCTACAGTAATGCGCTGTGAAAAACTTGTAGTAATAAAAAATTAGTTTCTTCTGAAACAATATTGTTGTGTTACATGAGAGATCTTTAGCACATTTCAAGTGAACTTCGATCCATCTCTATAATTTTATAACAATGAGTGTTAAACTTAAAATGAGTAAAAGAACTTAAGTTCACCTAACTGTTACCGCAAGGTTTTATTTTTCTTTTGGAAAAAGTATCTAGATCTAAACAAACACTAACGTGATTGAAATTCTATTCGATTTCCCTTTTTATATCCCAAAGGATCGTAAAACTTCTCAGGCAAAGAAAAACTGATCAACAAATGCAACGTCAAAAAGGAATAAAGCTTCTCTTTTTTCAAAACAAAAAATGCTTTTAAAATATTTGTCACAATAATTTGAAGGCTTTAAATGTTGTGTTAAAGTTTGACCAATTGATACTATGACTTTCTTCTTAAGCTATGAAAACGCAAAAGAAAATATCCTTTTCTTATTGATGCAAGGTATTTAGAAAAAAATTGGAAAATTTTATAAGTAATCTACTCTTACTCTCTCTACTTCGGACGATATTTTGCGGTTCTTTCTTTTTTATGGAAGAAAAATATCTACATAAGGACGATATATTGTTGATTCCAGCTCCTTCATAATAGAAAAATCTATACTTAAGGGCGATAGGTTGCGGTTCCGGCTTTTTCAAATAATAGAAAGTTCTCGACATAAAAACGACGTGTTGCGATTCGGGTTCCTTCAAAGAAGAAAAATCTTTACGTAAGACGAGATGTTGTGGTTCTGGGTTCTACATAGTAGAATAATCTCAACTTAAGATATGTTGCAGTTCCTCATAGTAGAAAAATCTTAATATAAGGACGATATGGTGCGAATTTCGCTCCTTTTTAGAAGAGAAATCTAATTAAGGATAGTGTGGTGTGGTTGTGACTTCTACATAGTAGAATAATCTTTACTTAAGAGGAAGCTATGCTACAGAAGAAAATTTTCCTCTCAAATTCTCTTTCTCCTTCATTACTTATTTAAAATTTAAAGTGTAGAAAAACATAGAGTAAGCCATGAAGTTTCAAATACTGAAACGAACATTTTAAAATATACAAATAAAATAAAATTTGAAATGACAACTTAGGATTACACAACGGTGAAGTTCTCTTCCAATAATTTGTTTGCATTTGAATATTTTAAAGTATTTTTTTATCAATTGAAACTTAATGACTTACTTTATTTTTGCCTGAACTTACTTTCTCTTTCTTTTAAATTAGTAATGAAAGAGAAAGAGAATTTGCGACGACATACTAGAAAGATCTCTACTTAAGAACGATATGTTGCGGTTCTGGCTCCAATATAGTAGAAAAATCTCTACATACGGATGATATGTTGTGATTCTAGCTCCTTTATGGAAGAAAAAGTTCCACTTAAAAACGATATGTTGGGATTCTAGCTCCTTTATGGAAGAAACATTTCCCCTTAAAGACGATATGTTGTAATTCTAGCTCCTTTATGGAAGAAAAATTTCCACTTAAAGACGATATGTTGTGATTCTAGCTCCTTTATGGAAGAAAAATTTCCACTTGAAAACGATATGTTGTGATTCTAGTTCCTTTATAGAAGAAAAATGTGCACTTAAAAACGATATGTTGTAATTCTAGCTCCTTTATGGAAGAAAAATTTCCACTTAAAAACGATATGTTGTGATTCTAGTTCCTTTATAGAAGAAAAATGTGCACTTAAAAACGATATGTTGTAATTCTAGCTCCTTTATGGAAGAAAAATTTCCACTTAAAGACGATATGTTGTAATTCTAGCTCCTTTATGGAAGAAAAATGTGCACTTAAAAACGATATGTTGTAATTCTAGCTCCTTTATGGAAGAAAAATTTCCACTTAAAGACGATATGTTGTGATTTTAGCTCCTTTATGGAAGAACAATTTCCACTTAAAGACGATATGTTGTGATTTTAGCTCCTTTATAGAAGAAAAATGTGCACTTAAAAACGATATGTTGTAATTCTAGCTCCTTTATGGAAGAAAAATTTCCACTTAAAGACGATATGTTGTGATTCTAGCTCATTTATGGAAGAAAAATGTGCATTTAAAAGCGATATGTTGTAATTCTAGCTCCTTTATGGAAGAAAAATTTCCACTTAAAGACGATATGTTGTGATTCTAGCTACTTTATGGAAGAAAAATTTCCACTTAAAGACGATATGTTGTGATTCTAGCTCCTTTATGGAAGAAAAATTTCCACTTAAGGACGATATGTTGTGATTCTAGCTCATTTATGGAAGAAAAATTTCCACTTAAAGACGATATGTTGTGATTCTAGCTCCTTTATGGAAGAAAAATTTCCACTTAAAGACGATATGTTGTGATTCTAGCTCCTTTATGGAAAAAAAATTTCCACTTAAAGACGATATGCTGTAATTCTAGCTCATTTATGGAAGAAAAATTTCCACTTAAAGACGATATGTTGTGGTTGCCGCATCCTTCATAGTAGAAGAATCTTCATTTAAAGACTTAATTTTTTAATACACAGTATTTAGTTTTTTATCTTTTTATCTGAAAGAAACAATTTTTTGTGAAAGCAAACAATTATGACTGCATTTGGGTTACGAAAGACAGAGACTGTGATGGTGATATTTTAAAAATTCACCAAAATATTGTAAATAAAAGTGATATTAAATTTGAAGTGAAAAATGAAGCATCTTTGCTTCTTTACATATGCAACTACTGCTATTGATGGTTCAAGAAGATATACTAATACCTAATTCTATGGGAAAGAAGGATAATTTAATATGGCCGAAAGTACAGAATGAAAGATTATTATTGCAATACTACAGCAATTAAAGTAATGAATGTATGTTTTTTTTTTTAAATGACTACATTACTATAACTATTCTAATATAACGACTTTACTGAATTTTCGTAAGTCTGTCTTATTTTTGTTTTGTAATTTGTGCAATAGCAAATAAAAAAAATAAAATTAAAAAAAAAATTTACACGATAATTTATTATGAAATAAATTAACAGTCACAAGCTTGCAAAAATGTGAATTGAAAAATCTTCCAAATGTTATATTTTTTTGAAAATTTTATTTAAGGAAACATTCTACTTTAAGAAAAGTTTTCATAGTATCTTATAAGTCGTTAAACATAAAGAGCCAGTTATAGAATGGGTTAAACAATTAAACACATGTGCTTCACACACATTTTCCCAATAAAAACTGCTCGAGATTTTAATTGATAGCATAGCCAAATGCATAACTGTAACTTTTTTATATCAGCATGCATGAACCCATTTCAAAAATAAATGTCTCTATACATAATAAGCTACAGTGGTTGCAGCAGCAGCAACAATGGTTAAAAATGCCTAAGTTAACTTTACAGTAGTAAAAAAAGAACATTTTTTACAGAAGATGTTATAATGAAAATTCAACATAAAGTTGGATCGTTTTCTGTTGAGTTTTAATCACGAGAAAAATGTTACTTTTTTCTTTATTTTTGAATTTCTCTAAATTGAATCTGCGTATTTTTATACCTTTGTATATAAATCATATTTTAATACATTTTATGTAGATATTATAGATAACATATTATATTATACTTCAGATTTATCATTAAACTATAATTCAAACATATAATCAAAAGACATCCGGAAAAAAGCAAGGAACATTCTTATACATAGTTCGTGATTAAAACTCGATACAAAATTCGTTAGCAAAATTGAAATTTCTCAATAGATAATGCTTTAAAGTATAACTCAGAATGAACAGACACTATTTTAATGAATAAATAAACAGATTAAGGATAAACATTTTTGCTGTAGAAGAGAGGTAGTAGCCCGAAAGAAAGAATGCATAACTGAAATTTGGAACTTGAAAGGTGTTATTTAATAAACGAGGTCTTACTACGTGCATTTAGTGATAATGCGTCAATTAGAAAGCAAATGTGCTCGTAAAAAGTAAATAAAAAATTAAATATAACTCTTGCATTCTGCAATATTAGCATTAAAAATTGATCAGAAACGCAATCTTCTTTTCCAAATTAAATTACGAAGAACGTGTAAAGAGCACATCTTGAATATTTTAGTTGTTTTTTTTTAGTTTTCATAAAGTAAAAATTATTCAGCGAAGAAACTACTTTGAAAAATAAACTTTTTAAAATGAATTTTGTTAATTTGGATTTAGAAACTCTAATATTGTATTTAATTCATCTGTATTAAAAAATATTATTTTGGTTGTTCAACTTGCATTTTGTTTACACGTTACATTTTCTTTAGAAGTATTCAATATTATGCTACAATTTGTTTGGACGCATTCAACTTTACGTTGCATTTAGCTTTGAAGCATTCAATATTACTTTACATTTTATTGTTTTAAACTATAACAGCTTAAAATGGTAAGTCAACATTACATTTTGTTTTGAAGCATTCAATATTTACGTTGCATTTTGTTGTTTAGAAATATAAAAGCTTAAAATGGCGAAAGTGTGTAGAAAAATCAACAGACCGTACAAGGGAATAAAAAAAATTGAATTAAATCATTAATGATTGAATGTCAATTGGTTGGACAATTATTAACTATTCAACTTGTGTTTAAAAAAATGTAGGTCACTCCAGAAAGCGCAAAAATATAACTAAAAACTTGAAATTTGACGACTGAAAGGGCCGAATTTCTGAATTGGTTGGACAATTATTAACTATTCAACTTGTGTTTAAAAAAATGTAGGTCACTCCAGAAAGCGCAAAAATATAACTAAAAACTTGAAATTTGACGACTGAAAGGGCCGAATTTCTGAATTTACGGGCCAAATTTGTTGATTATTGAATTAACATTATCTTGAAGTAGTTTTATTATTTAACATTATATAATGGCATTGTTATAAATACTTCATTTTAGATTTTATTACACTTTGAAAAAATTAATAATTAAATTAGCATTATCTTAAATAAATTTCGTTATCAGATTTCATTTAATCTTGTAGTTTATTGTTATGTTTTTTTTTTCAATTTTTGAGTTTTTGCTTTTTTTACATTTTACTGCGCGAACACTTTAGGACTTTACTAAAAATTTTGATGAGAGGTGCAAAATTGCACAGAAAGTGCGATGAAAAAAATAAAAATCAGTAATTAATTCGATAATAATTAGTTGTTAAACATGTAGTAAAAATCACAATGCACGCCGTTCTGCAGCACGCTGAAATGAAACCATGCAGTTGAAATTTAACATGCTCAGAACTACCTTGGATTTCCCGTAGTTACAGAAAGTATAGTTTTTAGTGATAACAAAGGTAATGTATTTGTATTTACAAAAAAATTTTCTACCACCAAACACGAGTAATTCAAACAGATATGTATAAGGCCATGTAGACGAATTCTTAAGTTAATTTCTAATATTTAAAAAAGTGTGTTTGTTTCAAAAATCTTTTGCTTCAATTCACTACTACTGAAAACAAATTCGCAAAAGCCTCAAATAGTTGTATTCTCTACGTGCCATTTTATATATATATATATATATATGTTGACCACCCTTGTAAGTTGGGCACCTGCATAAGTTGACCTCAATTATCAAGAACGGAATTTTTCCTATATAATATGAAGAAGCAAAACCTTTGTACCTGTCTTAACCTAACTTGACCACCTATCTATCTTGTATGTTGACCACTGAAATAAGTCAATTTTGTCTAGGAGTATTATGAAATTCTATTCTAAAACCCTCATAAGTTGACCAGAAAAAAAAATTCAGAAAATGTTTTGTCATTTTGCAATGTATGTTAAAATTTCACTTGTTTGGTGAAATAGTGTATAAAGCCAATCTAAACCTTTTTGTGAGTTGACCATCTGGGGAAACTGTAGGGGGGGGCAGCTTTTGACCATTTCTTTCATTCAATCATTGAAAACAGGTGTGTTAGTTGAAAAGTTGCTCTTCCAGTTGCAATAGTGAGCAGATAGTAAGTGTAGTAATAACAGAATAAATTTTAAAGTGTTCAAATAATTTTGTTTTGTTAAAGTTTTCAAATTACATGTCTTCGTGTTTTGATATTTTAAGAAATTATTTTTATTAAACACTTCACATGCATAACTAACGAAATAATTTTTTTTAAAAAAGTTAGTTCAATATTAGAATTATGTATCTGTAACAAATTGAAGTTTATTCAGGTTTAAACACATTTCTTAAGATATTCATTTAGTTATTTGCTAAATAAAATTTGAAAGTCAAGTAAAAAAAAAATATTAAATATATAGCAACATGATATAGGAAATAAAAATTTAAATAATGACCCACCCTATGAACAATGACTATAATTTGACCACTTGTCTAAGTTGACCACTAAAACAATGCACCACAAGTGGTCAACTTACACAAGTTTTACTGTATATATATATATATATATATATATATATATATATATATATATATATATATATATATATATATATATATATATATATATATATATATATATAAATTTAAAGAATTCAACTGTTCTTTTGCGATACGATTTAATTGATTATGGCGAGAATTTTCTCGAGATTTTTCAGGTATATTCGTAAAAAACTGTAAGTAACATGTATTTTGTTTATTCAATTTAGTCAACGAAAAAATAAAACAAAAAATTATATATATTATTTCAAGCATAAATCTGCATAATGTTACATATACAATACGCCAGTCCAGTTTTAATTTTTCATAAAAGAACTATATCGCTGGTTCAAAACTAAAACGACTCATCTGCAACGTATTATGTTTGCAGATGTGTCGTTTTAATTTTGAACCAGCGATATATTTTAATAATTTAAATGCAAAAACATATCGTGAAACGTTTATGATATATATATATATATATATATATATATATATATATATATATATATTATAAGCCATTAATTATCATCACAGCTCTACAAAAAAGTACTGAAACTAGTTTGAACTTCCTTATTTTGGAAGAAATTTATTTTAATGTGTTATTCATTTATATGTTGATATATTACTTTTAAGTATGTATATTAGTACTGCGTTATAACTAATTGCGAATATGATTTGTTTTTCATTAAAATCATGTCCTAATTAATAACAATTAATATAGATATCTTAAAGCACATAAGTATTTTTTTGCTATTATTGTTTCTTCAGAAATAAATTGCTATATCAAGACTAATTTATTTTGAAATTATAATAACCGAATTTTCGTTTAATAACAGGAAATTGAGTAGTGTTCCTAAAAAAGGAGCAAGAAATATTTGTATTGACGGAGAATAAGAGCCAGAGATTTGTTGTAGAATTGGAAGTGCACGCATAGCTCCTTCGGAGTTGTGTTCTTTTAATGTGGATGTAGAAAAAAACTTCAATTGTGACAAAAATAAGGATTTTGGCGGAGAGAAAGAATCAGAGTTCTGTTATTGAATTGGAAGTGCACGCATAGCTCCTTCTAAAATGGACAGTTTGAATATGGATGAAGAAAAAAACGTTGGTGAAGACAAAGGCTGTGAATTTGGCGACAAGTTGGTGCCAAAGCATTTTTATAGGATTGGAAGTGCTCGCATAGCTCATTCCAAAATGTATTGCATGAATATTGATGGAGAAAAAAATTGATATAGCCAAACCAGTTATTTTGGTGAAGTGGGGGAGCCAAAGCTTTTTTATCGAACTGAAAGTGCTCGCATAGCTCCGTCACAGATGCATATTTCCATGGTGTTATTTTGAAAAAAAAAAAAAAGCTGACATCAAAATGACTGACATTAAAAATGACTGATATTAAAAATGACTATGACATTAAAAATGACCTTGACTTTAAAAATGACTGTAACATTAAAAATGACTTTGACATAATAAAAATGACTTTGATAAATGACTATGACAAAAAAAAAAAAAAAAAAAACGGGCGATGTCCATCGAGTGTAATAATATTATTTTATGCTAAATGGTATTCCCAGCGTATTAGCGTTCTGGAAACTATTTCGCTGAAAGACACTCGTAAAGCTCCCACAAAGCACAAAACAACATCTCTGCTGACCCCTTACCTCAGTATCGCCCGGGCAACGGTTAATCCGGCTAACGAGGGCAGCGGACGTGGGAGCACAAGTAGTTTCCTAAAGAATTCTACTATTCTACCATCTGATATTATCAAAATAATAACTAAAAACTAAAATAAGGAATGATCAAATTTAGGAAAGGAATACGAATAAAGCACATTTAAAAGCAAACCGGTTTGAGAAACTTTTACACTAGTGTAAAATTTCCAGATTAATCTAATTACCGATACTTCTTTTATAAAGAAAATTAACTAGTCTTTAGTTTTCACCTTTAAAACTTAAGGTAATAATTCAGTGCAGACCTTATTTTAAGTAAGGAACTTAGACTTAAAAAACGTACTTTCTCTAAAAATTACACTTTTTTTAACCGAGACATTCAAAATACCGTTTCAGAAATAATAGTTCAAACAAATATTTTTTTTTACTGAATTAAATCTCTCAGTTTTTTATTTCATCCACATAAATATTATTTTCCTATGTCGGCATCTTTGAAATTAGCTTATTCAGGAATAAACTATCAGCATATCGTAAGCACGAATTTGTAAAAGTATATATTAATTCTTACCGAAATGAATTTATTCCTAGTTTTACCAAATAACTTTTTAATTCATTTATAACAAGAATTATAATATTCATGAAATAATTCTTTAAACAAACACTTTTCAAATCTGAATTAATACACATATAGCTAACTAATTGTTTGAGAAAATAGTACATATTGTATTCTCGTATTTATAAAGAAAGCGCTTACTGCAAGTTCAATTATGCGTTTAAATCTAATAACTCGTGTTCCATATCTATTTTACATTATAAACGTTACGTTTAAACTATAATTCATTAGAAAAACATATGAAATGTGAGTTCGGTAAGATTTTCGTTAAATATTTCAATTGTTTCTAGATAGTTAGAAATTAAAATGTTGATAAAGGACTTTAAAGTTTAACTTGAAGCTGTTTGATTTTAAAAATTGTTCAATTTAGTTTACTTATTGAGTAAGTTAAAACAAAGAATAAGAAGAAGTTTAAAGTAAAACCAAAAAGGTAAATTGTCTAAAGAAAGTTTCTTAGTTAGTGTACCCATCAAAATTTAAGCCATAGTGGCTTAACATTCGTAAATTTATTAAAAAAAAGGAAAAGAAAAAAAACTACTATAATATGAAAATTCAAAATTAATTATAAAGATATTAACATACTTTATACCAATCTTTCTTTTACACAATATGTTACGCCAACATTGCAATATGTCATTAAAATTTTTATTCGTTGAATTCAACAGACTAATTCATAATTACATATGAAGTTGCAATGTTTTAGACATATAACATAAAGTTATAAAAAACGCTAATGTATGGATAGCATTTTTTTGAAGAGTTTTACGAGTTTTTAATTTCATTAAAAGTATTATTTTATGTTTAATCTTACATGAAAATGAATGATTAATTATGAAGAAATAGCATACTTTAGTTAGACACATATAATATACAACCTGTAATGTCGACAGTACAACGTAGGATGAAACATGTTTTTTTACGTTTGTTTTTAGAAATAAAAAATTAACTAAAAGTCAACATATTTTAAAAGAAACAATCTATACAAATGCTAAATAATTAAAATTCTCGACATGAAAACCAAGGCCTGTTCCAGAAATGCGAGGGCCCTAGGCACAGGACTGTCATGGGACCCCTGGTGTACATTAAGCTAAATTTAATTATGTAATTCTGAATTGATTTTAAACTATTTTTAACACAAGTAAATTACGATATATTAGTAAATTTGAACTTATATTTACTTAATTTTCAGCTAATTCATTACTCTAATAGACAATTAAGGAAAAACACAAAAATAAATTATTTGCAACATTTCTAGGGATTTATCTTAAGGCCTGGGCCTCTCAGGTCCTAAGATAAATCAGACAATGATGAAAATATTAATTTTGTTAATTCTACGTGTAAATGTTTAATAAATGAAAAAGAAATAAGCATGTTTTTAGTTGACCAGTCTGGCAAAGAAGAATGCAGATTAGTTGATGAAAATATGATAATTAGAAACGTAAATTTCGATGTAATAAAGTTTACATTTTAAGTAGATTTCAACTAACTGGAATTGTGATTAAATCGGGCAAATTATAATGTAATATTCATCCACTGTAAAATAAGTTTGCGGACAATGTAAATTAAGTCTATTGTCGTCGGCTCATTGTTGAATATTCTAGTTCTCAATGTAATTATTTCAGAGTTGGAATTCATTTAAAATTAAATAATTTTCCCATTATCTCATTCTGAGTTCAATCTCAATTCAAGTTTTCACGGTAGTAGAGAAACCGAACACTATCTCTATTGTAAATCTCGGAATTTAAAAACCGACAAATGTTTCGTTTCAAGTTTATTGTAAAAGTACTACTGAGAATGAATAGACACTTTTGAAATCTAAATACAAAGCAGTTATTTCTCAAAAGCCACAAAAATTTTGAAAGGATGTAACAAATCGTAAAATAACCAACTGTTTTGGGATAAAAGCATTTTAATAAAAATGTAATTGTGCACATGTTACTGACTAAGTGGGATATCCGGTATTGTATACAATGTTTAAAATCAACTAACGAAGTATGAGATGATTAAACAATCCCTATATTACCAGGAAAGTTTGAAAAATGATTATTTCTTCTTTTTATTTAACATAATTATAGTATATCAATTGAAAGTAATTTCTTGGTCAATCAATTATATTTATATTGAATAGGAAGATCATTAATTTTTAGTAATCAGCATGCATCATTAATAATAATATCAGGTTTAAACGAGGAAACTACCCGGCAACGTTGTGAGGACCATTTTCCGGTATGCCCTTGCGCAGCAATACTTAACTGCTATATTTCAACAAAAAAAGAGGGGTCTTTGCCAACACCTCCTAGAAGAAGAAAGGCCTCCGCACGGATCAATTTAGTAGTCCGATGTGACGAAGTTAACTGCGCAGTTGATGAAAAATAAGAAAGATGTCATGACGTTCGGGGTACTAAGCTGCGCAGTGATTGAAAATACGAAATATGTCATTACGTTTGGACTACTAAAGGATATTTATGGTAACCCGTGCTGAGGCCTACTCTTTTCTAGGAGGTGTTGTCTTTGCCCGATATTCCCAACCCTGTTTATTTTTTATCGCAATGATATTATTGATATTCACCAAATAAGTAAACTAAATTATGTATTGCAATTAAAAAATCTAATATACTGAAAAAAATAAAATTTTATTTTCCTTCGGTTTAAAAAAAAAAAAGGAATAGAAGAAATTGGTGAAAAGATAATAAATACTTTTTTTTCAAAAGAAAAAAATCTTTAAAAAAAAGGAATAGAAGAAATTGATGAAAAGATAATAAATATTTTTTTTCAATGATTTACAACCGCTAAAACATACTATTGTACTTTACGTAAGCATTTACCATTGTGTACAATATCTAGGTGGTAAATTATATAATTGTTCTCGTAATTCATACGTAATTTAAAAATGCCTCGTACTGTTCAAAATGCCGTTATTTTACATATGCAAATAGAAAACTATCTAATAAATTTATGTTTACAAAACTTACAAATAGAGTTTAATTCGCAGTACGTTTACAAAGAACATTTTATCTCTAGATGTTTTAATTATAAGCAACCTTTTGCTTGTAAATTCTGCTTCTACAAATGCCACAATGTATTATAAATTAGATATATATCTTGCTCTTCTAGTAGATAATTTAAATGTAAATATTTGTAATCCGAAGCTCTTCTCTAAAAAAAAGAGTAGAAACAAAACTTTCACAATAATTTAAAGGTTTTTATGTACGAAAAATTCTCTAAACGTAATTTGTTAATATTTTTATTAGAATAATACGAAGTAGTTATTTTATTTTTCCATTTCCAAAAAAGGATGTAGTAAAAATAAAATGTAATTGGGATTTTACAAATGCTTAAGTGTAATTTTTACATTGAATATAACAGATAATTCTTTAAGCTTTTGTTGTATAATTTCAACATATATTAAAGTAAAAAAACACTTTTGAAAATATTTTGTCCAGTTTTAAATTTCAAGAAACGAGTAGAAAAATAAATAATTTATTTAAATTTTTGTCTTTCCTTCAATTTCTTTCGTGTGATCTTGAGAAATTTGGAAAGTTGAAATTGTAGTACATTTCTGTATTTCTAATTAACTAAGCATTTCTTATTAACTAAGAATTAACTCGCAACTTCAGCATTTTTAATTAACTCATAAATAATTGTAAAGCATTTCTAGTAAAAAGCAGAAAAGAAGCGCTTACATACACTGCAAAAACTATATTAAAGTATATCTCCGCATATGATGAAAACTCACAAAATTGCGAGAAGGAACACTTAATTCTTCGTTAACACCAAATCTAGCATAATTTAAAAGGTATAATTTAAACCTAAAATCTTAAAATTTAGTAATATTACGCCAAACTTTCACACTATACGAGAATAACTTTCACTTCTGAAAGCACCTGTTGACATGCTTTAAATGTCAAAAATTCAAGAAACATCAAGTAGAATATCGCGGTAAGATATTTTACAATCTGGAATGAGCCCGGAAGAGTGTGCAACAACGCTGATATTCATCAACAAAAGCAAAAATTCACCATTAAATACGAATGTATATTTTTAGCTGTGTAATAAGAATATTCAAATTTAAGTTATTAAATCTCTGAGAAATGTAATAAATGATTTTATAATGTTTAATTTCTATCGCCTTAGTCTGGCTCGTTTTCATCGTATCGTCTTTTATATATATATATATATATATATATATATATATATATATATATATATATATATATATATATATATATATATATATATATATATATATATATTAAATATGGCTTACTTATACAACTCATACTTCAATGTTCATTAATTATCCAACTGCGTAAAATAAAATTTATAAATTTAAAATGAACTCATAATTAAGGTATAGTTTTATTATTATGATGTAATTCCCTTAATAATGAAACTAACAAAAAGAAAGTTTATAAAAAAAATTAAGCTCAAAATTAGATCTGAGTTTGTTTAGAGAACACTAAGTTTACCTATAAGTTCTTATATGATACTTTAAAAGCGCTATATAAAATTAATTTATTAAAGTGAAATAAATTAAAAATTGAAGAAAATATTTTTTTAAATATGTAAACATCTTGCTTTAAATATGTAAACATCTTGCTTACCTTAATTTATCGAGAAATCTATTAATTCTTTCTCAGTGTCCTTTTCTAATTTTCAAAATGCTTTCTAATTAGTTTTCGCTATTTAAGTAAAATTAGTTGATGTACGTAAAACAGGGTAAGAGATATTTTTCTATAGATTTTCAAGCAATTTTCTTGGGATTAATATATTTTTTTCTTTATTCGCCAGTTTCCTTTCACAATGAAAGAAAAAAAAATTCAGTACCATTAACAATACTACTTGTTAAAGGAAATGATAAATGGTTAAGTTGCAAACTGAAATAAACTTTTTGCAATGTTCTCTCGTAGAGTATCGTAGTTTAGAAAAAGTATCCCGTGAATGTTATCAATTAAAGGGTTCTGTGCCAGATGAAAAGTGTTAAGGTTGTTTTTACAAAGGTTATAATTTGTCTTCTTGGCGAGAAAAAGCAAAGTTCTAATAGAAAAGTCAATTTATGGTATAGTAAATGGCTTTGAAACTTTAGAAAACTGCAACAAAACTCCGGTTTTCGTGTGAAATCTTTATAAATAGAATTGTACACATCTAAACAAGGTGAAAAACAACCTTTTTTTTTGTTGTTTAAAAATGTACTGCTAATAAAATTTTAAAGCTATTTTAGAGTTTCAAATTATTTGCATTTAAATTTTTTAAAGTCTTAATGCTCTTTAACTCATAACTATATTTTCTATTACAACTGTCGTGATTGATAATTTTAGTTAACTATCGCGTGTTCATATTAACACTCATTGTCATTATCTTGCACTGAAATGGGAATCTTGATCTATTATGAAAACCTCATACGCAAGTACTTAACTAGTGCTATTAGTAACAAAGAAAATTTTATTATTATATTTAATAATAATAATTTATCATTTTAAATAAATTCAGGATGCTAGTCTGCCAAAATCGGTGATGTCCCGATTTAGGCTTTTCAAATTTAAGCAGTAAACGGAAACTAATTCTTTTTTTTATAGTGAGGTAAAGGACTCCCTTAGTATGCTTGTTTGAGACTATGATTTCATACTTGGCGATACAAACTAGCTTGATTTCAAGTATGGATATTGTACGCCAAATATAAAACAATATTTTCAATATACAATAATATTTTCAATTTCAATATACAATGAACAATAATATTTTCTATTAAACGGCTCCTTTATTTTCCTCGAAATTTGTATAGATTTTTGTTTTAATATTATTCTTCTTCCTTATGACGGATTAAGAAAAGATTGGGGAAACGAGCATGGTGAAAATGTGGTATAGTGATTGAATATATAGTGATTTGTGAGTATATAGTGAATATATAGTGAGTGTATAGTTATTTGTTGATGACATGGTCACTAGACTGGTAATTATGACCCCCATTCTAAATTAAGAATACGCTATACCACGGGAAAATATTTTGAATAATTATTTAAATTATTGAATTCAAGCTATTTGTCTGTTCTAAAACTAAGATAATTCGACACAGCAAAATGATATATAGCTTAAAATCATTACTTTGTTTCAAGTGTAAAGCTCTTAAACTGTGGCTTTTCTAATTTTTTTTTGGCAACAAATCTTCGTAAAACCATGTTAAAATAGCTTCACTGAGAGATGCATATGTGCCATACTTTAACAATAATCACCGTTTATTATTACTAATTAACGATATTTCCTGTATTGATGTTTTATTAAGGTTAAATGCTAATGCTCGGTATCCTACATTAAAATTATTTTAAGATCAAATGGCACAAAGAAAACAAAATCTGGTAAAATTACTGTATGGTATTGTAATTACAACTTTTTTGATATTTTTTCCCGTATATATGAAAACGGTTTACCGGAAATTCTGGTTTTCAAAATTATAGTTGCTTTTAATTTACATTTAGTAAAAAATACACAACTGAAAATTAAACTTAACCAAATAAATAGTTTTTATGCTATGCTCTAAGAAACTATTAACCGCACATTAAAACATTAATATTAATGAAACATTAAACCGCACATTATGAAACTATATTCCATTGGCTATTCAAAAAAAAAACCTTACCATAGCACCTCGGTAAAAATTAGCGAGCTTTTTTGCTGTTCTCATAGAGCAAAGAAACTCAGAAAATTTTACCTTATTCTGGTAGTTTTAATCATACTTTTTTTCTTAGTAAAAGTTAACCCCAACTTGATGTTAGATTTAATCCTTATACATCTTAATTATCGACATAATAAATATCAATTATTAAAAATCAATAAAATGAGTCTGTAAAATGAAACTTTGTGTTTTAAAAAAATTTATTTCTTGAATGTTATTTTTCGATTAATTATTTAATCATATTTTTCAAAAATAAAAAAAGAATGCGCACTTATAACGTCAAACATGATATTTTAAAAACCTGCCAATTAAAATGGCACAAGCCCTAGGCCCACTCCGCCATCCCCACCAGAAATAGAAGGATTTTCTATAAGAGCCTCACATAAGAACGCGTCAAACGATTAATAATTTAATAAACTACGATTAATTTAATAAACAAAGACATTATCTCCCATCCTAAAATTACTAGTTTCAAATAATTGAAAGCAAATTTTCTGCAGTTTAATTCCGCAAAATAGCCTTAATGTTACTCCCATAGGAAAAGTTGAGTTGTGTTAGGTCCACTAATTCAAACCATCTGCTTTATTCTAAAGGCGATTTTCTATATTCTATTGCGCTGCATTCCGAACATTGTAGCCGAAAAGGGCAGATTAAATTTAGCATAAGATAATTCGCTAGTGAATATGAAGCATTCACAACCGATGAAATGTGAACATCCTGCCTCATCAAACCAAGCACTAAATATTCAGTAGCAATATATGCATTGTTTACAGTTAACTTGAGAAAAACAATCTTTATAAAATCTAAATGATAGGGAAAAAAGCTTTTTCTTCACTTCGCTTCCTTTTCTTTAATCCCAAAATTTTTCAAACTCTTACAGATGATAACTTTTAAACTTACGAAGCAATAAAAGCAGTTTTTACGTGAATGGTTTTGCCTTAAGCGTTATCCTTAAGTTGCGTTGTTTGGTGCAGAATATTAATTTTTCATATACCATATCAAAATCAGTAAATAAAACAATGAAATAAATCCCTATATAGATACTTTAATTGAATTGTGCGTAAAATGTGCTGAATTTCAATCAGTTTATTCAGTTTAAATATTGGTTTATAATCCATACAATGTTGAAAAAGCTTTTATAAAATACCGCACACAGCATATTTAGCAAAATTTTTGATTCAGTTTCCTTATTTGAAATATTATCCTTGCCAAATCACTTAACTTGCGAGAAAAACTTTAAAATATTTATTTACTTTAAGGATTTTAAAAATATTTACTGAAAAGAAAAATTACAACAGATGTTTCAAACAAGGCGATTATTTTAAGATCTTTAAAATCTTTGAAAATTTACGTGCCCCTTTTCTTCCAGTTTGAAAATCTAAATAAATTATTAAATGATATATGTGAGGGAAATGTAAGAAAAATAAAGGCTTTAAATATAAACAAAGACATTTTTTTTTTATATTAAAACGCTGCTTGCTAAAAAACAATTTAACAATTTAATATTATGAAAATAATCGAATAAAAAAAAATTATCTCACAACTTTTGTATCTTTCATGACGTGAATCTGAAATGAATTAAAGCAATTCATGCCTCTTGAACTCATAGGGTATTACAAAATGAATAAGTAAATGGATCAAATAAATAAATGTTGTAAATGATGTTAAAAATATAATATTTATTCTATATTAATATAGAAATTAAATCTATATTTATATAGAAAAATATAACATGCATGGAAATCGATAATTATATATGAATATATTAAATTACATTTTTTAATCATATATTTATTCACTTCATTACCAAAAAAAAAAACAAATATATTTTGAAAAATGCTTAATTCTTTTTGAAAATAATTTTATTCATTACTTAGTTTTAAATAATAAAAATTTTAAATTTAAAAAAATAAATTTTTGGCTTTTTTAAATTTAATTACTATATTAATTCTATTTATTAATTCATTTTAATATGAAATAAACTGTTCTTGTTCCAAAATAATTTTCTGTCTGAAATACGTGTTTTTCTTAAAACGAGTGTTTCAAACAGCAAATTTTTAACACAATAACAGCATATTTCATATTAATATGAATCAATAAAAAGATTTAATATAATAATGAAATATAAAAAAGCTTTAAGTATATTATACATGAATACATTTAATTATTTATTTAGCAAAACAAATAAATAAGAATAAATGCATAAAATTATATTAATATATTTATAATTATAATCCAAAATATATGTTGTGCATGAATAAATAACGAATCCATGAATAAATTTATTTCCAATTATTTATTATTCAAATAGCTAAACGTTAGTACTTTTTCAAAAAGACTAATACATTTTAGCAAGAAAAGACTAAAACGATTATATAGATAAGATCAGACAGATGATATAAATAAATAAATACATATAATAAATATTTCATCATGAAATTATGAAAACTATATAATATCTATGCATAATATAACCATTTATAGGAATAAATAAATATATTTATTAATACTTATATTTAATATTTAATTTCAAAATTATTTATTATAAGAGGGATATTATTCGAAACGTATTCTAATAATAAATTATTTCATTCAAATCAAATTCATATATACTTTTTTTAAAACTCAATTAGATATAATTTGTGAAACATATTAATAATTAATATAACTATCATATTTTTAATAAATGAAAAGAATAACTTAAAGAAGCTATTTATTCTACAAGGTCAATGCACTCTTAATAATTATTCTAAATGCAAATTAACTATTCTCTAATTGACAAATTCTTTTAATTTAAATCAATATTTATAATTCACTTAAAATATATAATTAGGTATGGCTTAATATTTAGTTCATAGCAACAAATTAATATTTATCAGATAATAATCAGTCTGTGAATGGTTCACGGTATCTTTTCCGATCATTCGCGCTAATTTCACATTCTCCGATAATTTAAGGAAATTTATCGCCGTCGCTTTGGGAGAGTTCGCTAATTAACACAAAGTCCAAACCCTGGTTCGGAATCTCTAAACAGTATACAGAATCACTAATTATATGTAAAGCTGTCGAAAGTTAGACAGAAACTGGCGAAAAGGAAAGTACACTTGGATACTGGAGAGAGGTTATTTATTCATGCTAATGATCAACGCCGTGGAACAATAATTAAAATTGGGTGCCAGACTCACAGCATATGCTATATAATAAGGTGTTCAATTGAGGTATGAAATAATAAACGCAATGAAAAAAAAGAACAAAAAAAGCTTAGGCCTATTTTATGATATTTTTAACTAGTCCACGTTTTTAAAATAATTTTTAGGTGCATTAATTTAAAAACTTTCTCTTTCTATCATTCTGATAAAAGAAACAGTTTTGTATAAAAATTATAGCATAAAACTGCATAATTCATTATAATATTAATAAATAAATAGAATTATTATAATAATTAAATATGAAAACGTATATAGTATATAATACATGAATACGTTAAATTATTTATTTAATATAATAAATATAATAAATAAATATGAATAAATATAATATTATGTTAATAGATACATGTTGTGTGAATGAATAATTCATACAGCAATAAATTAAATTTTTTTGCTTATTCATATATATCCATGCATTACTTTTCTAAAAAGGTAAATCTTAAAGCATTTTAGCTAAAAAGACAAAAAAAAATTAGATATAAAAGATCAAATTACAAGTAAACAACATTTCGCATTATAATATCAATAAATTAATAAATATTATATTTCTTTTATTATAGAATTATGAAAAATGCATAATATCTATGAATAATATAACTATACATTAATAATATAACTATATATGAATAAATAAATATATTTTCCGATACCTGTTGGTGTTGTTGTCGTTGGCCATTAAGGCATTTTGTGGCCTGACAGATTTAACGCGCACCAGTCACTACACGTTCAGTCTTCGGCCGGCGGGGTTCGAACTCCCGTTCTCACCTACGGAACTGCAGCTCAATGCCAGCCAGGCTATCTCGGCCTCTCCGATACCAATATTTTATATTTAATTTCCAACTTTTTCTGTTTTTTGAGGAGTCTAAACGCTTTAAAATTATTCGGAGAGCAAATTAAACATAATTCTATTAATAAATTATTACATTAATAATATCAAATTCTTTTGACAAAACTATTTTCTCAATGTATTATTTTTAAAGCATTTTCTTTCTATCATTCAGAAAAGAGAAACATTTTTCACCAAAAATTGAAAAGGGTTTTTGGACTATTGTCATGTGTTACCTCAAAGGTTTTTGTAAAATGAAAGGCTGATAATAAATAATCATTTTAGCATAATAGTGCATTTTTTAAATGTTTATAATATTTATACTGAACTTCTAAAATCATCAGAGATATTTTGAATGTTTCGGATACAAGGAATACAGTCAATTTTTAACATTGATGATTTTGAGCCTACAGTAGTGGTTTTATTAATTCTTAACTATTTACTCTCCCTACGAACTCATTATTGAATATAACCTTGATCATATTGATTTTATTTTCAACTTTCAATTTCTCAACTTTCAAATTTCTCAAAAATTCAACCGTTTCTCTTTTTCAATTTTTAGATTTCATCATTTAAAATTACGTAGATAAAATCCGTTTGTTTTTTGCTATCTTTACAATTCGAACTTATTTTAGCCATTAGTAAATTAGGTAAAATAAAATATATAAATAAATATTAAAAATTAATGTTTTTTTATTCGCATCGTTAGTTGGGTGATTTGGCGAAGTAATTTAAGAGATTTAAAAGAGCAATTAACATTATTGGCCTAAATTTTCGACTGCTCAAATTGCGTTTTTCTTTCTTTTTTTCCCCCTTAACTATTGGAATTATATTTTTCAGATCGCATTTGTGCCAAATATTTCGAAGTTCCAGAACCAAAATCATTTAAGAAAGCAAATTTTAGATTTGATTCAATAATTTAACATATCATCTGTACAAATTAAATATCATATTTAAAGTAAGGCCCGTGAAAACACGATATTTAAATCAAAGGTTTTTTATAGCGTTTTTTTTTTTTAAACTCTGAAGGATAATAACTCCTTCCATCTCACTCCAGTCAAAATCACGGTTTGAACTTACGTCTCCTATTTCTCGTGCCCGTGATATTTCTGGGCTAGAACATTCAAAGTTAATGCACCAAAAAAGTTTAAATGTATCTCTTGTGTCAGGAATTTTTAATATTACTTACTTAACATACTAGATAGCTGCACCATACTATTTTTATTGTAGCTGGAGATAGTTCGTTTATTTATATGCATCTCATATGCGTTGAAATTTATTATAAAAGAAAAAAATGCTAATATTTATTAATATTATACGCAGGTTCAATACAATTCAGTTTCAATGTTTAAAACATATTTTATTTTATTTTTTTAAATTTCCTTGTTCACTAGAAACCATCATTCGAAATCGGTAGCCCTGAATGCTGGCTTCACCTAAAAAAATATTGTTTAAAATTTTAAGGTAAAAAAAAAAATTAATGCATATATTATAGATACATCTTTTTTAAGATAATTTTCTTGATTAAAAAATAGGCACTTTTATGACCGTTTTCCTGAAGATAGTCGTTAAGGTATTAAATCACAAATCAAAATTCGCTAAATGCATATTTTAATTGATATAATCTTCGAGAAAAAAATGTATAAAATTTCCAGAAGTCATAAAGTGCTATTAAGGCAAATTTTCTTTTCTCTACCTTTTTTCAAAAATACTGCGCTGCGAAATGATAACCTCTTTCATCAAAAGTCTGCTAAGAATAAAGGAAATCAAAAAACTTTAACCTAAAACCCAAGATGGCAAGGGAAGAGGACATAAATATAATTTAATAAAAAAATTTACTCTTTTAATACTTTAAAATATTAACTTACTTAAATCGATGTTTTGCATCTATCATTAACTGATAAATGGGATTTACTTTAAATCGCTTCAAGATAATAATTTTAATAAAAACTCCTACTTAATGTTAAAAAAATTTTTCTCTCATTAAAGTAGCAATATTAATTCATTTTTTATGCGAGAATCCTAAGGGAGATATTAATATCTCTTTTGAAATTTATTCCAGATATTTATCACCAGAAAAAAAAAACATAATGAAAATTTAGATTTCGTTAAAAGGGAAAAAAATAGATGAGTAAAGGTTTTTAATAGATATTTAATTGCTATGGTAGATAAAAAGTATTTAGGATATAAGGATAATGAAAAGATTTCTAGTTTAAGTCCCTCTAAAGCATAACCTATAAAATTTTATGCTTTTTTTTTCACAATAAAAATAAAAGTGATTTTAAAGTCCATAAAATGTGTTTTATTTTAATCTGGGGATTATTTTTAATTTCAGATGAATATCTTTGAAGAAAAGGCGGTTTTTAACTTCGATAGAGATTGTGCTTTCAACTAAAGAGAAGAATAAGCTAAAACAAAGCACTTGTATACTTAAAAAAGAACTTTAAAAGAAGTGTAGTTATGAAATTATTTTTCATTAAATTCTTTTGGATATTTGCGATTTTTAAAAAAAATCCTGCATTATTTGTTTTAGGTGTTTTTGAGTAGCTAGTATTTTAACAATTAGCTTTTCATCACTTCATGAAGCAAAAATCAATTAAATAAATAGCTTTGGAAAATGCATTCCTATAAAAATGATGCAGATAGATATAAATATATGTATACAGTGTGTCCCGTCAATGACCACTCTTAAAATAGACTTTTAGAGTTTTTGTTAGAAATTAAGACGAAAAATATACAAATTAGGGTTCGTAAATTAATCTTTTAGAAACATTATTGAAACCTACCGAATGCCTACCGAATAAGGCCTGACTTATAACAAAAAAAACTAGATTGACGGGGTTGCTAATAATTTTCTATCAATTCCTTTGCTTTTCCACCAGCATATTTTGTAATATTTGACCTGAGGCGAGATAGCCAGCCGGTAGGGTGTTAGACTCGTGTTCGTGAGAACGGGAGTTCAAATCCAGCTAGCCAAAAATACATGTATATTGAATGGATACAGTTAAATTTCGGGTCACACGTCCGGGGTCACAATGTCCTCCGAGTCCTCATAACAAATCAATACCTCTGGGGGTACTGATCCAGGAATTCCATTGTCTTCTGGATTGGGCTTAAAATTACAAGGTTATGGAGTTGAACAGTGGTAGACGTAAACTCAAATTTTGGATCGGCTGTTCAACAACGGTTATAAAAGGATAAAACATTTGACGGGCATAACGTTTAAAAAAGGTTCGAAATGCGTAGTAGTTTACTCCCTAATGTGTAGAGCTACCCGCTTCAAAACTAGAAGCATTTTCCTTACGTTGTTAAAACGTATCGTAAACGTCGCAAACACATTTCTATTTTTCCCATGTATTATGACGTATAAGTTATAGTGCTGCCACTATAGATAAAACTAATTTACAAATTAAAGATTGATCTTGAAAGATTGATCTTGATTAAATTTGTGGCGCTTAAAAGTTCTATTTCATAAGTGAAAGATTACGGTATAACTACCGTCACTTTGAGTGCGTAAATTCCTGAAATCCATTTTACCATGAATCCATTTTTGCTGTAATAATTTAATTAGAATGATTCAGAGATTCTTTGGTAATTATTACAGTAAGTACTGTATCAGATTATTGTTCCGTAAGTTGATTCGGTTACTTTTCACAGTAATTTTATCTGAAATTTTTTACAGTGCATTCACCCCTTGCGTCACTTGATTCTATAGTCAGAATTCGAGCTAGTCAATGAATGAAACTAGTATCAAGCTTATATACATTGTGCACGATGAGATTCTCAAAATACCGGAAGTTTTCTTCGTTATTGTACTTAGGTTCGATACATTTTGAAGCATTTTTTTTTTTAAATCACTACCTTAGTTTTTGAAACGAGCAATTTACTTCAAAATATTTAGCTTAATCGAACTATGGAAAATTTAATTAACAAGTAAGTGCAAGAATCACTGTTAACATCACGTCAAACGAAGCAGGTTCAGAGAAAACTTACTCCATGTTAGAAATTTTACTCTATGTTTGTGAATGTTAGAGAACTTGCTCTAAGATTAAAAATGAGGGAGGAAACATTTCGTCATATATTTAAGAGTTAAGTAGCGTAAAACATCATGTAATTTCGAGATGGTATGACTGTGAAAAATGACGAAATTTAATTCAAGGATTGCTGAATTGTCAAAAGTTTTATTTCTGATAGCTTATTATTTCTGCAGGAAATATTGTGATGACAAATTTACTAGAGGAGAGCGGGCTTAGAAAGAACACGTTGAATTATTATTATCTTTTTTTTTTTTTTATTATTTATTGGTCAAAGTTCATCTGTGAAGTATCGTAGATTAGCAGTACTGGTATATATTTTTGAGTGCAGTTGCACGATCACACTGCGAATACTTCAATAGAAATTTGTTAAAGATATGTTCTTAGGTTGATAGGTACTTTATTTACGTCGCACTAGAGCTGCACAATGGGCTATTGGCGACGGTCTATGAAATATCCCTCAGGATGATTCGAAGACATGCCATCGCAGGTTTGATCCTCTGCTGAGGGGATAGCTCCCCTGCTTTGGTTGCCCGACGACCTGAGCGCGAGGTCGAGCATTTTACGGTAGAACAGTTTAACGAGGACCGATTTCGCACACCCTTGATCCCTACGCAGGCGGAACTGTGTCTTTACGATCAGTCCACTGCGGGACTAAATGTTTTTAAGATGCAAAAGTAACTTCCAATTTTTTTTAGATTTTCCAAAATAGATTTTCAAAAAAAGGAAGAATAGGAGTAATTTTTGCATATTATCCCTTTTTGCTGAAATTCTGAAAATAAAATAATTTAATAAAAAATTAAAAAGAAAAATTTGGAAGTTAATTTTTTTTTAAGATACAAAAGTAACCTCCAAATTTTTTCTTTTCATTTTCATTAACTTATTTTGTTTTCATAATTTCCGCAAAGGGAAAAGCGGAATAATTTCCGCTTTCCGCTAATTAATCCGCTGTTTTCATAATTTCCGCAAAAAATTAGTCGTTTTTTTATCTATTTAGATATTACCTTTTGTTCGGTATAGATTCAATTAGCCATGTTTAGATTTAAAAACTAAGCGAGACGAGTGCAGAGACATGGTGGTGGGGCTAGTTTTGACAATTCTACATCGGCCCATTCGACTCCCAATGGAAAAAATATGAATTAGTTACAAATTTAACATTCTTGATATTACAAATAAGGATAAACAGTTACAAATAGGGATTTCAATCTCAAGTAAAAAAAAAAATTACGAAACCTTTATATTAACGTAGAAACCTAAGTTTTTAATAAATATTTATCTTTTGCCATTTATTAAATATACATTAATTTTCCATGGAACATCAGTGAATGGTCTCACCTTTTGTGACTCATTTACTATTTTCAAAGGTTTTAAAAAAAATTGAAGGAGACATTTACTCAAGTTTATTAAAAGATGAATTAACGCAGAAAACAAGATTTTTAATAAATATTTATCTTTTGCCATACATTAGTTTTACGATAGACAGAGAGGTCTCGTCTTCTTATTTCCGACTTGTTTACATTGTTCCGGTGAAACACAGTAGGGGAAAATTTTTCCCCTACTAAACACTAATTGCATTATTCTAGTGTTGTCAATGCAGACCATTCCATCAACTAATTAAAACTACGGTTATTAAAATTCATTTAACCTAAATTTGGTTCTTTGCTTTCAAACAAACCAATTTGAATAATGGTTTTCAACTGTATTGATTTACGTTCGAAATATTTTTCTTGGTATAGTGAAATGCTCTATTATGAATTTGTATTTTAACTCAAGTGTGCCAATATTCATTCTCCAATAAGTATTTTAGACACGGGGCTAAGAGCAAGCAAAATATGTAAATGAGACAAATAGAAAAAGGACACATTATATTTTTTTACTTATTTTAAATCACGCGCGATAACCACAAATTTATTACGGAAGTAAATAAATCACAATAATTAGAAATAAAAAAATCATCAGTAGCAAGAATATATTCAATACTAATGTTTTGAACGTATTGAAAAACCCTTTTGATGTTCAATTTTAACTCTATCATAACGTAAATTACGTTTACTCGATCATAAAATAAATAAATATAACATCCCCCTGAAAGACATTAACCGATCACAAAAGAATTCCTTCTCAATGGTTAAAATTTTAAAAAAAGAGAAAAACACAGACTATGAGTGAATGCATAACTTGTATTACTTTCTAAGCATTCTGTCACAATCACTCGATTATCAGCCCCCGCAAATTCTTGTCAAAAGAAGTTTAACACGTTCATCCCTCTTTTTCGATTCAAACATCATTATTTTTTGAAATAAATGTTTTAATACCAAAAGAATGAAATGCACACAACTCTATGTACGATTTGATATTTAAAAATAGAATGAAACGCCAATAAGCGAAAAATGGAACATTTTGATTTAAACTAATATTTTTACTTAAAATTTTTAAGAAAAAACTTTGAATTTGATGTTTAACAGATGATTGTAGAATAACTTTAAAAACTTGTAAGTATTGTAGTCGATTATAAAATTTAGATTTTACGTAAATTGTATTACAAGCAAAACAAAAATGTAAAAATTATATAAAAAATTTTACAATTATTAAAAATCAAATAATTGTGATAATGGAACCACACTATATGCAATAATACTTTATAATATAAATTTTAAACATATGAAAAATAATATTATTCAGACTTTAAATGTTCATGAAATTTAAACCCAAAAGACATATTTCATTTTTGGAATAACGGCATGTAAAAGGTTAATTTTTTTTTTTTTTTTCAAATTCCGAACGAACTATTTGGACTAATATTTTCACTATTTCATTTTTTATTTATTTATTTATTTTGTATTCATATTTTACAAATTCATCGTAAAGGAAATTAATCATAAAGTTCATAAAACCTTTTTAACTTAAGAATGTTTGGAAAAAAATATTTTTTTAAGGAAAAAATTTATGTTAATTTCTGGCACAACTATAAATTTATTCAAAAATGTTTACTGCGTATTGAATTGAAACTTAATGATTATCACTTAATTGTCGTTCTTGTAAACATAATGGAGCTTAAAGTTTATATTTGTATTATGCTCCCACCTTTTGAGAACTGTCCTCGAAATATTCCCGTGACGAAAATATGAAGCAATTTAATCCAACAAAATGTAAATTCTAAACACATAAAAGAACAAGCATGGCAAGCATATCATAAAACGTTCATTATTTAAAAATAAACTTGTTAATTCTAGACTGAATTACAAATTTATTCAAAACTGTTGACTGCGTATTGAATTTAAACTTAATTGCTAACACTTAACTGTTGTTGTTGAGCGCACAGGAAGCTTAAAGTTTATACTTAATTGTTAACACTTAACTGTTGTTGTTGTACACACAAGAAGCTTAAAGTTTAGACTGTATTATGCTTCCACCTTTTGAGAACTGTCCTCGTTGCAGAAAACTCGGGCGTTGCAGAATTCGTCAGTAAGTTTCGTTTTATCAAGTTTTTACTCGGCCGGAGAAAAAAATATATATATATAAAAATAAGTTAATTAATAATAATAATCTGTTGTGACTGGAAGTTTGCCAAGATTTGTTTGGGATTTGCTGTTAGATTATGGGACTGCACACATGTTTCGTGTGATTGTATAAACGATGGTTGCTGAATTTACATAGAAAAAAAAGAGTAAAAAAATGACTTCCCAGTACGAAAGTAAAAGAAAGGCAGATGATTTTTCAGATTATGAAGATGTGAACATTGCATATAGTGGAAGTCATTTCAGAAAATTATTATTTAAAAAAGTAATAAAAAATTTTAAATTTCAACTTAAAACGTAGTGTAATATGTTTTTTTTTTTTTTTTTTTTTTTTTTTTTTTTTGTTTCTCGTATTTATTAATAAAATAAGAAAGTGTCGATTTTTTGCCTTTTTTTCTTCCTTCAAATAAATTGATTAGAGAAGTGGTTAAACAAATGAATGCAACAAAAGCAGATTTCAAACATATAAAAGAAGAAGCATGGCTAGCATATCATAAAACATTCATAATTTATAAATAAAAACAATAACCTATGGATTTTCTCACCATCATTAACACGGAACAGAAGAGTTTTAAATAAACATCCGAAGAACCGAGTTAAAAAAAATTGAAGTTCGATAAAACCGTAAGAAAATATCAACCCCAAGTACCTAAACTTAAAATTCGAAAACGAGTCACAAATGACTAAGGTAATATCCAAATTTCAAGAAGTTTTTGCATAAATTTCTCTAAATCGATTAGAATATGTCAACACTTTAATGTTGAACAGCAAGACGTCGTTACGTTAATGCTCAACTCCGAAATTTCGTTTTGTATTTAAATAATCCAAGCCTTTCCTGCTATTTATTTAGAAAATACTCAAAATTCCAATTAAGGCAGAAAGTCTCCACAAAGGAAATCTTTCGGCGACATTTTAAAGCACCTTCTAACATGGATAATATTTTAAAGAGCACTCGAAAAGAATATTCTTGGAAGCTTTGCGCTCATTTGGAGTTTTATGATATTTTATACCATGCTACAAATTACAATTTTTCCTGCTTTTAGTTATAGAAAAAAATATTATTTTGCTTTTTAAATAAAGATCTAAAGACAGCAAAAGCATACATCTTTTCAGAGAGTTGAAAATACTAAATAATTTTTATTTTAAGTGGTCGTTATAAAGGAGTTTAAAGGTCATGTTAAAAACCAAAATATGCAAACTGGATATTTTGCAATACATGGATTATACCTGAATGCATTATACATATTTGAACTTTAATTTTGAAATAGTTTTTGCAAATGTGTCCTTTTAAAAGCGTTTTTTTTTTTTCAAGTTATAAAAAGAATAAATTATTTTAAAAAATTTATTTCTTGTTTGAAGGATTTATGTTCAAGAAATATTAATATGGCTAAAAATTATGGCGTCTCTGATTTAGACACTTAGAAAAAAATTTTCCTTCCAATTAAAATCAATAAAGATTTTGCAAAGATGTATATAATTTAAAAAGAAATAAACAGAAAAATTTCGACATAACGTAAAAATGCGTTTTATTTTTATCATGCTCACAAAAACGTTTGAAAAGTCATAGGAAAGTTATAACATATAGACATTTTGTACTTTTTAAAACGCATTAATTCAATCTTTTTTAAAATATGCTAAAAAAAAATATTTCATTAGATCTAAACACATAAGTCTTAAAACTATTATTAACATTGAAAAAAGTTAGAAATGTTATTTACAAAGAAAAATAAACAAAATTCAAAAAAGAAATAGGGAAATTTCCAAAATTTATGTTGTTTCTGTAAGCTCTCGTAATAATGAAATATTACATATGAGCACTTCTAGTGCGCATGCGTCAATTCTGGAAAAATCCTCATGCGCTCGAGAAAAAATATCAAACTAACGTAAATTAAAATGAAAGATTTTGCTTAAATCTGTAAATTAAAAACGCTAATGTAGTGGAATATCATTTTAACTATGACCGCAAAATCAAAACAATCATTTACGATAGATGTAGACTATCTTTTTAAAGCTTTGACACGCAATTCAATATGCTTTACTCTACGTAAAACCGTGGTTCTATGAACAGAAAAATTTGGAAGATTACAGATTTTGATAAATTTAGAAGTAAAAAATGCAGCTTATTATTATTTTTTTTTTTTAATATTTAAAAAATATATATTATTGAACTTGATTATTTAACATCTTTTAACTAAATTGTATAGTCAAAATATTTAAATATAATTTATAATTTTAAAATAGGGAAACTATATCTATTTTCTCATGAAACTAGTAAAAATTGACAACCATAATAGTAAACAAAAACAATAAAATAATTTTTTTTATTAAATCAACCACATTGTATTAATATCACATGATTCATTTCTAAATTTCATCTATACATTGCTTCAAATTTGCATTCTATGTCCATGTTTTAAATTCGAAGATAGGCTTAACAGAAAACAACATTTAACATCTATAACACAGTATACTTGTAGCTTTGTCTTAGTAACGTAAATTACGCCAACGTAACGTAAAGATACGTAGCATCTAAAATAAAAGCGAGCATGCGCATTTACTTCAATCTTACGTACGGGAGCGTATGGAAGCTAACGTAAAAGTGCGAAATCTCCCTAATATTGAATTTTGCCTCTTAAGTGGACAAAAGTAACTGGTGGTTTATGACGGTTTACGGTTAAAACTGTGGTACGGTAAACTGTCCGGGTTAACATCGAATCAAGTGTTTTTGTACGATTTAAAGAGTGTAATTAAAATCTAAACACTTGTGAGAGAATAAGCTTAGCAAATTCTTATTCCCTTACATAAAACGTTAGTTATTTTCCCTTTCGAAAACACCAATTATTGGCACGATCGCAATAAGTTGCGCTTGCAATGAAGAGTTTATTGCTGTTTATCAAATAATCGAATGACCCGTTGTTCACCTTTAAAATAGGTAGTGGATAGAAATTATACATTATAAAATCATTTAATGCGGTTCTCGGAGTTTTAAAATAATTTAAAGGATTAGAGTTCATTGCCGTCAGGCCAACAGTGGGAGGTTTTCGTGGTTTTACTCACCATGTAACGCAAATGCAAGTTAGTTCTATCAATTAGTCCTCCAAAAAGGCAGAGTATCTCCCAATTAATTTAAATTAATCTAAATAAAAAAATCAGTTGTTTCATTTTTTTTTATTGGATCCAACAATTTTCACTTGTTGCCGACATAAATAAATACCAACGAATTTAGGTACAGTTTAAGACTAATATAAGGATAGATGAGTAAACTAGATGCATAATCTGCTACGTCTTCCTTAATAAATGAAAATAAAAAATTAATAAAAAATTGAAAATAGGTATATAGTCTTATTGAAACATATCAAAACCCTGATATAATGATATTATTTCATTTTTATTTCTCAAAATTGAGCCAATTTGCACCTCAGCTATTCATAAGTCATAAGAGTTGTCAATTGGATACTTGCACTTCCAGATGAAGAAGAAGATCACAGATACCCACACATGTGACCTATGATGTCTGCTAATCGTTTATGAACAAAATGGGGAGTTAAAGTTGATCTCAGTTTCTCCACATAACTTAGAATGATTAACGTGAAGTTAATTAAATACAGCGCCGTATCGCACATCGAATTTGCTAAAATATAATAATCTCTCGTTTACGACTTTTACTTAACTTAGATTTATTATTTGCTCATGTATTTTATTGTAATCGTGATATATTTTTGTTTTGTGTACCTGGCAACTTCAATGCATAATTAGTTTAGGTTCAACATGGCTTCATGCCTGTCTTTGCGCTAAGTAAGAAATAAATAGTGAAAGAATTGAAATCCTTGAGTAAGAATGTAGAATGTGTCACTTAAGAGAACTGATACTAGACGATCTTGGTTTACTCGAAATAGAATGGAAAGAATAGTTGTTAATTTAAACAAATGCCACGTTTCAACAACCAGTCAGAATCGAGATACCCACACTACGTTTCCCATTGTTACGGTGATAGTTCACAAATAAATTAAAAAAGTAAACACAAAAAGCCATTGTGAAAAACTGCAAACAGACTTTAAATATTTTTTGGAAGATTTTTTGTTTTCATGTGCAATTATTTTCAATGTTTTGAAAGTCTTGCATAAAATTGTTTTCTTTATGGAAACCGAGCAAATTACCAAAAATGAATATGGTCAGATTAAAGCTTTTGTGTTTAATTTGGAGCCTGAATATTACAGTTAACAAAAACTGATCAAGCATAGAAAACTTCTAATTTGTTTAAAATAACAATCATTGCACATAACCTTGCAAATAATATTTATTTTTCAGACAAATATCTGCTATGCCTTATTACATGCAACTGCTTTTACTTCTTAACCAAATTAATTTATAAAAGAATTGGATAGATGTAAGTTAATTCCTAAAAACATTAATCTGTCTGCAAAGAACAACAATTCTGTACTTACTAACAGACAATTAGAAGAACTAGTTAACGATTCGAAACTTATTTCTCTTAAGTGTTCTAAATTGTATTCGTGATCTGCCTTTGTTGCAATTGTCCTAAATAGAATTATAACAAGTAGTAGCAAACTGGACTAAGAACATGTTTTCCGCAATCTTTACCACAAGAACACCAATCATTCTAGAAGAAAAAAAAATAAATCGAAAATAGATTCGTAAATTGTTTCGTTAAATGCTCAAATGTAAAAAAAAATATATATATATTTATTAAATGAATAATATAAATTAAAAAAATAGAATATAAAAATTGAAAACTTTCACTTTATTCGATTTTAATAAGGTAAACTTCTAAGGTTTAATAGAATATGTTCCGATATTCGGATTTTGTTAATGCTTAAAATAAATAAATAAAAATTAAAAACTTTCGTTATATTCGACTTTGATAAGGTAAACTTCTAAAATTTAATAGAATATGTTCGGATTTTGCTAAACGCTTAATTAAGTAAATGAATAAAATTAATAAACAAAATAAATAAATGAATGAAATATAAAAATTGAAAACTTTCATTATATTAGATTTTGATAAGGGGTAAAACTTCTAAGGTTTAATTGAATACGTTGCTGATTTTGCTAAACGCCTAATTTTGACAGAAACGAAAACAAATTGTAATAACATTTTCTAGGTGGCTTCTCAAAAAGTGGTAACAATAATATTAACATCAGTTTATTCCAAAATATATTTATGTAATATGCATTAAACATTTACCTATGCAATATATACTTTTCTACTTAAAATTAACACTACAACAACTTTTTCCATGGGATTTTGAAATAACTGAATATTGTGAATACCATAAATTGATGGGGAAAATTATAGGCGTTGCGTACTTAAAAATTTTTTTTTAACGATCCTATATTTCACGCGTAAGGACATGGTATTTTGATCCAGAAATATTGAATAAAAATCTGAGGAAATACTAAAATATTTGAAAACTTATTTTCAGGAAGGATTAATAAAACTTATTTTCAGGATGGATTAATAAATTAAAAATATTTAATTCATTTTTTGTTAAAATAGTGCGGTTTCGTACGTTGGCTTTTTTGGACATATATTAAAATACTAAAATGTTTTTTCTAAAATTCTTCCACACAGTAATGTAACTTATCTATCACTGCTACTTGCTTAGGATATTAAAAGTAATTGTTCAATTTAGACTTGGCGTTCTTATTTTCATTTGTAAATATCACTTTTAAAAAGAAAATGCAAAAGTGACTCGGTTAACATTATGAATGTCCGAAATGTGCCCTTTTGGTTTGAAAAATGTTTAAGAAAATTCTTTTACTAAAATGCATTTTCTAAAAATCTGCCACACGGTAATGAATTATATCCATCGTTGCTACTTGCTTAGGATATTAAAAGTAATCGTTCATTTAGAATTTATGTTCTTATTTTTATTATATTTTAAATTTTGGTTACTTAAAATGAGAACTGCTAATAAAAATAATATATTAAAGTTATACAGGAAGTTTTTTTAAACTAGAATATGGTAAAATTGTCGCGATTATGGTAACAGACATGGTAATTTTAATCGTATTTAACCAAAAAGTATCGTCAAAAAGTAAATAAATATGACGGAGAAAAAAGTATCGAATGTATGTAAACATTTAGTAAAAAAAATAAGAAATAAAGTATTTAATTATTTTAAAAGATTGCGTATTCTCATGAAACGGTGTTAGCCCCCTTTTCAATTTCCAAATGACTTCGAATAATGAAAATAACCCTCATAACGATTGAAATCAATGGGAATAAAGTGCGCTCTTGTTCAAATAATAGACACGTGAGTACTTCCCACATAAAAAAAATAAAAAGGTTTGGATAGCGGTCACTTTATACAAATAAATATTCGATTACTTACTTAAAATCTTCATTCCTCTAAGTAAACCTTTTATATTTATTTCTTTGAGTCTAAGAATTCATAATCTCTAAAGACTAGCGAGACAGAAAAGAATAAAGAACGTATTTTAGGCAATTGCCTTCGTTTCTCGAATTCCTATTAGAAATTCAATTTGCCTCAAACCTGTGAAGTTGATGAAATTCGTTTCGAAAAAAAAAATCAAACAAGAAACCTGTGCTGAATTCATTTCTCGTTTGGAAATAAGTGATTTAATCAGAGTAAGAGCGTTTCGAACAAATATCCGCAAACGATTCGAAAATTTGTCGACAGGCAATTGAATTAGATGTCTATTTTAAGAGACTTGAAAACAGATTGATCACTAGTATTTTATTTGTTTGTTTGGACAAATGTTAAATTATAAACGTTCAGGGAAAAAGACAAACTTTCGAAGTAAGAATAATCTGTAAAAGGCGTTTCATTCGCATTCGTTTAATTCTGTTAGGACTTCCGAATGGTTCAGGGATTTGTCATGCTTATAAATAAGTCAGTTGAGTATGACCAAATGTGTTTGATCAAATCTTTTTCTATTTTAAAAGCAAATCTGAACAAATATTTTTCTATTTTAAAAAGTTGACATATATATTGTAAAATATTATTACAAGTATTTTGATGTTAAATTGTAAACGCTAAGACAAAAATTTTAAGAAATAATAATAAGTAAAATGCGTTCCATTCCTAGGAATTCCGAATTCCTCAAAAATTTATGTCAATAAATAAGCGTGTTTTTTTTTTTTTTTTTTCGATTATAAAAACTGATTAATATAATATATTATCAGGGTCGGGTTTAGGGGTGAGAGATCGCCCAGGTACTCTAATATTTAGAGCCTCCAAAAATTCCAGACTGATTAATAGTTTTTCTTTACAATTGCTAAATCTTGAATATATTTTTACTATTCTTTGGATATATAATTCATACGAGTTATTATAATTTATCTTTCTAAATGTGTCGAATTTCAGTTAAAGTTTTTTTTTTTTTTTTTTTTTTTTTTTTTTAATATCAGGAGTGTAATTTTTAAAATAACAAATGGAACTTTTTGTCCACTTTCAACTTTTATGTTATAGAAATTAATTGTATTAAAATTTGAAACTATTACCGACTTGGGAATGTGTGTGGAGGGTAACTTTTAAAAATGGAAGGAGAAAAAATTAATTTCGGAAGAATTAAAAATTTCGGAAAATTTCAAGAAAAATAAAAAGAAGTAGGGCTGGCATGATTTAAAAATGTTTAATCAAAAAAATCATTGATTTGAATCACATGATTTTTTTCAAATCATAGATTTATCTAAAGAATATTATTTACACAGTACTCCATTAACTAATATACTATATTTTAATATTGTGGTCATAAACCATCGATATCAAATTTCATTAGTAATAAATGCTAGTAATCGAATAAAAAATATAAGTTAATAAATGAAGAAACAAAATATTATTTCTTTTTTTAAGAGCTTAAATGTAGACAAGGACTTAACTGTACCAACTTTCAAGTTATAATTCTTCATTATTCATTTCATATTTTAAAGTGCTCATTGTAGGATGTAAAATAATTTACTGTTTTGTTATAAAATAGCATATAAATCAATTTACCCAATTAATTTTATACACATTTATTTCAATAAAATTTAAAAACTTTTTAAATATCTACTTGTAAATAAAGAATTGCTCTGCCAAGAATAATTTATTTTTGAAAATTTTTTCTGATCTAAATTAATTTACATTTCATTCGACAAGTGGTTCTCTGTCTTTGCAAGTCATTAATGTTTTTAGTTTGATAAAAAAAAATAATATTTGGCCTTATTTATTTAGTAATTAGTTTGCAATAAGTAAATAATAATATTAACCTTTTTATTATTAGAGGTTTTAAGAATTTTAGTTGCACTATTATTGTTGAATATTAAGGATTATTTATACAGTTTGACCGAGTTTTGATCGTTAAACGCTAAAGCAATTTTTAAAAAAATCTGATTGAAATAAAAAAAAATCCAATCTTTATTATATACTTTGTTAAAGAAATCACGATATATTTTAATCATGATAAAATTAATGTTTCGCCCAGGGCCACTAAAATGCTAAGCACACCCCCGATTATTTGAGGAGAGGGACATGGAAGTTAGATTTCATAATTTTAAGAATAACAGCATGATCATGGCAATGTGATGAGCACAGCGCATCGGTTGCCTTTACTTCCCAGATAGGGTGGTACCTTTCTATTTAAAAGTAAAATAGGAATATAGAATGCAACAATTCTTTATGGTTAAGTGCTAATAGCAAAACTATTTTGGTGTTTTAGAGGGAAAAATGTCTAATGCAGCCTAGATTGGGGTTGAAAAAAAACTTCATTGAACTGTAACACTTGTAAAGATTAATATTTTGTATGAAAGCTGCAGTTTTTAACATAAAAACATGCAGTTTTGAGAAAAGTTGTTAACCTTTACAAAAGGCAGCTTCTATAGTTTTTTTTTTTTTTTACTTGAACCTAGCGCTAACTTTATAAAGGCTTTTTTAGTAATAAATGCTTTTGGATTAAGTTACTTAAATGGAAAGTCGTAAGGAAAATACTGTTTATATTGATTCATCTTTTAAATGACATTAATTTTAATTTTTCTAAATTGTTAGAGAATAAAAAATTAAGGAAATCATAGAGTTTTATGACGGTACTATTTGGGCGTTTTAGTGGGTTCAGTAAATTTAACTTCTAAAAAACAAATGAGTTTTAGAAAGGTGTAACAAAAATAGAAATAAAACAAGTATCTTTTTGTAAATGCATAACTTGGGGTAAACATTATGAATTTTCTTTAATTAAAGTTTATATTACTCTATAAAATGCATATATTTTTTGCACTTTCATTCTGTAAGCTTCTTTTTGGTTGGAATTTATATACCCCCTTCCAATATATATGTATATTTTATAAATTATTATGAAAAATGAAAAGTTTTTTAAAAAAAGTATAATTTTAAATAATTAAAAGTATTTAATTTTCTGCAATTATGTTATTAAGTTTACTGATAAAAATATTTAGTGCTTAGAACACTATTTTTTGTATAAAAATTTTAATATTTGCCGCTAATATGACTAAATTTGTGTGCGGCCCTTCGATAATGTACCAGCTGTGCGAGTGGTTTACACTCAAAAAGGTTGTACAGCCTTACTTTAACGAGAGAAAAAAATACGGTTTAAGTTAAAATAAAAAAAGGTTGTACAGCCTTACTTTAGCGAGGGAAAAAAAATACAGTTTAGCGTAAAATTTTAAAAAAGGCTTATTTCTTGCTTCATTAACCAAAAATGATTATAAAATATTAATATTACAAATATTTATTACTTATTTGTACCGTAGAAAATTCAAGGCACAGCCACCAAAAAAAAAAAAAAGAAAAAAAAGGGGGGCACCTGTTATACTGTATTGATTTGTTTATCAAATATGATAATAAAATAGTAAAATCATACTCTTTTATACTAAGCGTCATTCAAGCAGGAATATTTATGATGACTAAAGAAATCTTATAAAGACTTGTATATCAGAACTAGCAATAGCACAAATACCTATTTTTGGGAATTTTATGCAGTTCATTCTTAAATTTTTAGTTATTTAAATTTCACAGTTCTTAAAATATTAATCTTAAAAGTTTACAAAGTCACCAGTTTTATTTATTCTTAACAACACTATAAAAAGACATTTTTTACTTATACACTGATCCCTCGTTTTTCGTGGTTAATGGGGACCAGAACCTTCCGCGAAAGCTGAGAAACCGCGAAGTAGGATTTACCCCTAAGAATTTTTGTGTATGGGGATACACGAATGTTTTAAATACGTGAACAGTATTTATTCTTTACACATTTAAGACAAAAATTACAACAGTGCACGTATTTACTTAAACTTGTCAGAACTAATTAATAAGGTTAATTACAAAACCTTATACAGTAATAAACATTGCTTTCTGAGAAAGGCGAAGAGTCTTGTATTGGTGGTGGAGGAGAGGCTCTCACTTGACTCGTAGAAGCTTTAGGCTCACTCGGAGACTCTTCTGCTGGAGGCACTGACGGTAGAGCCGGGGACTTTACCTTGGAGAGAAACATGGTGATTTGTAGTTATTGTCTCTGTTTTTTCTTTTCCTTCAAAATTCCCCTGTACAAGGACATAACCCCGTCAACGCGATTGTTGAACTCGACAGCTCGAACCACATTGTCATCAATGTCTTGTGCAAATTGTTGCATCGCTCTTACCATGTTGCACAATTGCTGCAGATTCTCCAGGATAAGGCCACGCTTTTCAGCTTCTGCTTCATACTCCTCACTTGTAGACTTTGTCACCTCATAACTCATCTCTTTGTTGGACATGCAGGGATCCTTCTCTCTCTCGCATCATCATGAAACAACGCTTCTTTCCGCAATGGGGCTGCCGACATGATAGTGTTTTTTAATTTTTTATGAATATTTTGGAAAAAACCGCGAAGCACTGTAGCTGCAAAACATGAAGCGCGAAGTGGCGAGGGAACACTGTAATTAGTGTTTCTTATATAACTTTTAGTAGATCTCATACCAAGAAAAAATATGTAAAATTAAGATTGTGGAGTGGGCATTGAAGGCAATTTTGTAGGATTGGAAAAATTTCCTTAACTGCGAATAGTAAAAAATTACATCTTACTAGTTAACAGTTAGTAATATAAGAGTGTCACAATTACTATATAATATTACAGTTACTCATTTATTTAAATGTTTTCATCGAATTATTATTTTTAAAATATTTTATTTACTCTAATTTTATGACAGTTTTAATTGATTCTATGCAAAATTTTCAAATGATTTTGTCTTAATTTAAGCAGTATACTATTTTTGCCTTGCAAAATTTCACTTCTTTTTTGGAAAAGGATTTTAATTTTCTTTGCTATCAAGGGTCTATCTAATTTTAAGTTTCCTATGGGTGAGAAAAGCCCCTCTAGGTGTATATTAGCTGTCTTGCCGCATTTTCAAAGAGTATGTCATTGAAACATGGTCCATAGGTTTGTTTTTTACAAAAGACAAAATCAAAGTTTGTAGGCAGTAATTCCTCATTTTAATTTTTGGGAGTTCACTAATCTTAACTTAACATTCAACTTCTAACCCTTTTTATTTTTTAATATTTTAATTGGATATAGTCACCCCTGGAGGTTGTTCTTTACATTGAATTTTATTTGATAAGTCAAATAAGCTTAAATACTTTATGATTTGCCATACTATTAGGAAGCCAATAATGTTTAGTTAATTTTCGTGATATGTCCTAATTTAAATAAAAAAATAAGGTAATTCTTAAAAAGTAAAATTAATAACAAAATGTACCAATTCGTTTAAGAAAAGCATAAATAATAGCTATACTATTATTTATGTCAAGGATGCTTTATTCATTTTGGTAAATAGGTATTAATTGAAATAAAAAAAAAGGTAATTTTTAAAAAGTAAAATTAATGACAAAATGTACCAATTTGTTTAAGAGAAGATTAAATAATAGCTATACTATTATTTATGCCAAGGATGCTTTATTAATTTTGGTAAATAGGTATTAATTGAAATAAAAAAAATACTTTATGTACAAAAATCAAAATCAATGGTGAAATGATGCTAAAATATTAAGGAGAAATGTAAAAAAATCACCAATTGGTCTAGTTTTAATAAGTACCAATATAAGTGGAAAGTATTATAAACTGGTTTTATTTTATATCACATGTATAAGAAACATATTTCCATGACATCTAATATAACAAATCTAATATTTATTTCTTTGAATTTAAAAAAATTTTTTTCATCATGATTTTGTACACAAAGTATTCTATCCCATTATGAAATTTATTTAAAATTTATTAGCTTTATTTATCCTTATAATCCTTTAAAAGTAAATATCATTTTAGTACTTTTTGTCTTGCTTGGCACAAATCCTACCTAAAAGCATAATGAGCATAAGCAAAACAAAACTTCATCAATATAAACATATAAAAGTGATAGTTGTTAATTTTTTTTTTGGAACTCTAAATTATTCGGTGAGTTCGTTTCCACTAGCACCCAGTTAAAAAAAAGTACTCATGATTTTTTTACACAAAATTAAACTGGATTATAAGATAAAACATTTGTTGTCTGAATATCCACAATTGGTAGAATATTTATTTAGTTTTTAATCAAAATCACAAGTCAGCAAATTGCTAACACATGTGTATATACTTAAGTTAAGAAGTGAAAAAACTTTAAAAATGCAATCTTTAATAACAAAATGAAAACAAGATAAATATAACTTTAAAAATCTAATAGAATAAAAAAATGACAACTTTAAATCCTACAAATGAACAAGAAATACTATACATAGCATATACACATTCATAAATTTTGACTAGTAAAAATAACTGCAAGCACAGATTTCATCACAGTTTTGATGGCAAAAATACATGCAATACTGGGATTTTCCAATGATAATATACAAAGCAGCTTCTCTCTCTTTTTTTTACCAGATCAAGAGTCAATACCAGTGTCTAATCCAAATATTTGTTTCCCTAATTCATAAGTTGATAATGATACAGCCATCATTGGGACAACTCGTAAGTAGTTAATGGTCATTCCCCTAAAAAGTCCATTTGCTATGCCATCTTTTTTGTAGGTAAGTACCAGTGTTTCAACAAGACCACTCCTGCAGAAAATCAAGATAAAAGAAGAAAGTTAACAAGGTTGTAATAGAAAAGCAATAAGTAAGTTGTGATACAAAATAAAGTTTGAATGTTTAACTACATTTGATAATTCATTGATTACCTACCTTGAAAGTAGTTAATTGTCATTTCCCTAAAAAAAATCAATTTGTATGCCAATTTTTTTTTTTTTTTTTTTTTTTGTAAATACCAATGTTCAAACAAGACTTCTTTTGCAGAAAATAGAAGAAAAAATATTTAATCAAAAGTTAATTATATTTTTAAATCAAGATTATAATGTTTTAATATAATATTATAATATTTTTAAGAGTTAAAAATATAATAAGGTTGCAACAGGAAAGCAATGAGATAGTTTTAACCCTTTGCTTTTGGCTGGTACAGCATATGTACTGGTAGAAAAAACTCCTCTTATTGGGGCGCTGGATCAGCAGTTGTACCAGTTGTTCTCTCTTCCCCCTTTTCTCCTAGACCGCCATCGCGCCTGTCATTTCTTCAAGAACCCCCTGTAATTTTGGCCTATTGTTTGAAAAAGACTTAACACTGCCCTCTTTGGATTCAAATTGGCTAAAAGATTTTTCTCTTTTATAAATAGTTGGTGAGTTTTAAGGAATGAGAATGTCTTTCTTTTTCTTTGTAGTACTAATTACATTTCATTCGAGATCTTTTCATTGACGATATTTAACGAATCCTAGTTTATTTTTTTCGGTTAATTTATTTGTTAGTTACGTTTTTGTTATTTATTTCAATCTTTTGATAACGTTTTAACTAAAATTTTATATACTTTTTATTTTTTAATTCATTGCTTTTAATTTTTTGCCATTTAGTATTGTATTATTCTATTTACATTGAAAGAATTTTTAACATTTCAAGATGCCACGTAGTGTGAGACCGCTCACTCAAGAAGAAATCGATAAGTTAATGTATGATTTCGATGTTGAAACCAACTCGGATTCTGGATCTGAGTGTTAAAAGGAAGAAGAAAAGAATGAAATTCATTAAGTTGATAGTGATGTTGAGATTTCAGTATTTTTAAAAATAAATTAAGTCTCAAAAATAAAGTTTATTAAAAAGGTACCGCATTAATATTACGTACGAAGTCAGATGATCATAAACAATCGAAGCCAGTCTAGAAATTCTACGCATTAATTAGAAAAAAAGATGTACAAATTATATATTTAGCTAAGCTGTTTTCTTAGAAGTTTTATAAATATTTACTCTCTCTTCATATTTGCACTGAGTTTTTTTAATTTTGTAAAAACGTTGTTTAAAAATAATGGAAAAATTTAAAATTTGTTTTAGGGGAAATTTCACATCGCATAATTTACCCTTATGTGTCGGGTAAAATAAAGAAATAAATAAATCACCGAATGAAAGTACCGAATACTATCAGATAAGACATTACTCGAGAAATAAACAGTATTAAATTTCAACTAAATAATTTAAAGTAAAATCGTTCATTATTACATAGATGATCGATAAAATATTTGGTATTTTGCGAGCTAATGATTACTTTATAGTATTGAAAAATCCCATAGTTTGATATATAAATGTATTTTTTAATATTTTATAAGTTTGTTTTAAAAATTTAGTAACAGTATTAAAAACCTATAAACATCATAATTTCAAATTTATTCTTCTAAAAATTTTAAGGTCTATAATAATTTATATTGCCCCTTTCCAAAATAATCTTCTAAGATTTTCAATATTGTTAATATTAGAAAAGCAAAAAAATTTTAACTATATTATTAAAACAGAATAATGTTCATTTTTTTTTTTTTTTTACTATGAGTAATCTGCAGTTTCATAGTGTTAAAGGGAAAATCTAATCTAACGTGGAACAAAAAGATAGAAGCATACGTAAATTTCTTTATTGGTAATTATATAGAACCGAAGTTTTGCAACCGTGAAACAATTTTTTTTTCTTTACAAAAAATAGCATTTACATTATTAATTTATTCCAAATAAAAAAAAAATACTGTTGAAAGTTTGTTAAATATTTGTGGAAAGAGGAGAGAGCATCTATCAGAAGGTTTTGAATGCTTGACGTTGAAAAGAAAGTTTAGTCACAATGAAACAATTTCTATTTTTCAAATATTCATACATTATAAATAACTGAACTATTTTAGAAAGGTATCGTTCCCGCCTCCTGCGTCTAGTTCTCAGAGAAAAAATTTTCATTGAAGTTCCGACGAAATCTTTCCATTGAGAGCTTTAGAGTTTGTCATAATGTAACTTATTAAGCACAAAATAAACTATTATTCTTCCTCTAAAGATAACGGATACCAAAATATTCCTGCCTCTTCCACAGCAGGTGAAGTGCCATTTCCTGCTTTTTTTTGTGCTATCAGTCAGAATATGTTTTAGGTGGTCCTCTTGTTTATTATATATTTTGGTTTCTGTCATTTTTAAAATTCTTAACAATAGTTATTCCAAACACCTGAGGAAAGACCACACCATGACTAAAGGAAATGTATGCTTTACAATCATTATGTCAATAGAACTTGTATAGATGCGTCTGATAACAATTAATGACTTAAAAATTTTCATATACATACGGCAAACATGAAATACTTCAACTCAGCGGTTCCTTTTTTTTGGTATAAAACCTTTCCTGCTTCTAACAAAAATTAAAATAAATAAGAAATTTAGAGGAATATTCTTTTTTGAAATATAGAAAATAAGGAAAGTATTAAGGTAACCTATAAGTTTAAAATTTCACTGATAACTAAAATTATTATTATTTTGTATTAATTATTTTATAAAAATAACTAATATTTCAAAATTTTTTTTTAAAATGAAATGGAAATTTTTTCTTTCAATATGAGGCTCAAATATAAGCTAAATAGAAACGTGGCAAATTATTTTATTCTGTAATATATTTGTTGTAAAAAATATAAACAATGGTAAGTTTAACATTTTCAGTGTTTTTTACACTATTTGTTTATAATTCCAATAAATTTCTATTGAATATATGCATGTAACATTTATGTATTTAGAAAAGAAATTAAGGCAAAGGGTACTTGGAAAATTTTTAACTTCAAGAATGTTTAGATTTCTATTTTGCGTTCATGTAATAAACGAGACTCTACATTTGTTATATTTTTTAACAGATAAAATAATTTTCAAAAATGTAAGAGTTACATCGTTCTTCGTTAGAAGTTTCAAAAATTTGCCTTTTACAATTATTTATTATAATTAATGTGTTTATGATTTTTAAGATGACAATTGCTTCAAAAAATACTCCATTAGAAAAAAATAAGAGTTTCGTTTGTAAAAGTTTATTAACAATTTTTCTGATCCAATAAAACGCATGCTTTATTTTTAAAAATTTTTTCAAGGAATGCTTGCTTTGCATAAGAGAAAATATATTATTATGTAAAATTAATTAAAAGTTATAATATAATTTTTCTAATAATGTGTGAAACATCACAAAAAATGCCACAGTATGCATAACTATGCCAAAATATATCATGATAACGATGTACACTACAACCCTGCAACTTTTGCTTCCAAAAAACGTGGTATACAAATTACAACAAAACGTTTTCTATTCATATCTGGTTGAAGTAGTTACCTCCCACTGACTAGGGGGGGGGAAGAATTTCTGAATAAATGTGCCGTAACCAGAGGAATTTTTTTTACCTGACTAGCCGCAACTAAAAGGTTAATACAAAATATATATTGATTGTAGAACTTCATTTTGATAATATAAATTCATTTGTAATCAAAATTTGATAATCTAACAAGCAAATAATTGATCGTCATTCCCCTAAATATTTAATTTGCTGTACTTTGAAACGAGAATCAATGTCTCAACAAGCCTTTTCTAGAGAAAATAAAGATTAGAGAAGAAACATAAAAATATAACATTATAATGCAGTAGGAAAGCAGTAAAATAGAAATTAAAAATAGAAAATCTTAATAGAAATTAAGAAATATAAATTTAATTGTTAAATTACATTTCCAGAAGACTATAAATAGTTGTTACAATGATTTTTTGTTAATGGTGTCAATATAAAACAATACATGGGTCGGTTTAAAGTTTAACAAGTACTGAAATGACTGACCAGAGAAATTTAAATGAACTAGTACTAGTTTTTGGTCAGATTTAAAAGGATTTTTTTTAACATACCTAGTTACATTATGATTTGCAAGGCTAATGTAAAAATATAAAGAATATATTTTTACAAAAACTATAAATTAATAAAGGGCAGATGCGTAACTATAGTTACAAAATATTAAAGTTATGGATTTATTTGAGTATAGAGTTGTTTATCTTTGATAACAAAAAATTAAGCTTATGATGTTAATTAAAATATATACTGAAAGAGTATTGCAGAAATTTTTAAAAAAAATGCAAATATACAGAGTGCAAAAAAAAATTACCTTGAATAATTTTTATCTAATGATAGAATTTTATTGACTAAGGACTCAGTCTTAATGCTGCAAGGGGGTGACCTCAACTGTACTAATTAAATAGCGCAGATGCTGCTTTAAATTAAAAAATCAGAAACACAAAATCAGACATGAAAAGGTACTTTTTCTAAAAATAAAATTTTTTTAGATGATGGATTTGGATTTCTAACCTTTAAAATATGGGGGTAGCTGCAGTCTCGGAAATATGGTTCCCATAGTTTTTTTCAGAACAGTCCAAAATTTGGGCTCCTGAATGTTAATTTTACTTTTGGCATATTTTGCCATATTTCAGAATTTTTTTTAAGCTTATCAAAAAAATATGAATACAATTCTAAAATCCTTTTACACAAGGATAATTTCATACAAAAATTAATTTTTAATAATCATTATTATTTTATTTAATAATAGTAAAAATTTTTGAATTGTAAAGTATACAAATTTATACCTCATTCTAAAGAAGTTGTATATTTAAAATTTGATTTCTCAAGAACACAACCTTTGAAAATTTCGATTGACATGAAATTACATTCTCTAAAATGGTGTAAAAATTTTTGTATCTTACAATTTAAAATGTTTTAGACTATTATTAAATCAATTAATAAAAAAAAAGTATTATTTAAAATTATTTTTTGCATGGAAATAATTTGTGGATAAAGGAATGTTATAGCTAAGTGCAAAAATTTTTGATACACTTAAATTCCAGAAATATAGCGCAATATACAAAACATCAAAATTAACAACAAAAAGGGTCCAAACCTCAGACTGCTCTCCTGACCACACTATTGAAACCATATTACTTACATTGTGGCAATACCTTGTATTTTGAGGGTTAGAAATCTAACTCTGTCGAAAAAAAGATATGTTTATTCAGAGAAAGTACATTTTTGTGTTTAGTTTCGCTAACTTAAAATATACCTGCACTAATTAATTAGCAAGTTTGAAGTCACCTATTTGAATCATTAAGAATAAGTCCTGTAACACAAAGATCAAAAACATCATCAACATTAGATCAAAAGTTATTCCAGGTGATAAAGTTTTTTTCTCTCGCATTGTTCATGAAGTATATTAAAAAATTAGCTTCTAAATCAAAATTTTGTTTTAAATTTAAAAAAAAAAATGCATACAGATTTAATAATCTAATTTACATATTAAATTTACATTATTTAAATAGAATTAGATAGCATATCTCAGAAAAGTAAAAGCATTTCAATTTATATTGTATGCCACTAAATGGATATAAAAATTTATATATATTCCAAATTATTATTAAAAATTCATTATTTTCAATTTCATCAATATATTATTAAAGCTGCATAAAAAATAGTCGCTAACATGGAGGAAATTAGAAACAAAAGAATATCTTTAAAAAAAAAAAAGAAGCCACTCAGTTAAAGATACCAGCTAAATTTATATTCTTCAACAAGAGAGGGCACCACCAACAATGATACCAGGACTATTTTCTTCATATTTTTGCCCTCACTAATCAGTAATAAAATACAAATTCAGAACTTTCCGTTATCATATGCAAACTACCAATAAATATTTTAGGAATATAAAAAATATTAATAAGGTCTTTTAAATATCTACTTTTACTTTTAAAATAAAATATGAACTCAAAATCGTAATTTATACCGTTTGAATAACTCAGTCTTCTTAAATAAAGAAAACACTGTGTATTTTCTTCAGTGTAAGAAAAAAATTTAAAACAATTTGATATTTCATTTGCTGCAATGGACATTTGATTGATGCATTTTAAACGCAGAAGAAATTATTAATTTATCTTTGAAATTAAGTAAAGAAATCTATAAAAAAATATTAAAATTCTTAAGAAAATAGTAAAGCTTAAAAAACAGAAAAATTTAAAAACCTTAATAAAAGCTTCATAAAAACTGAAAATAAGCAAAATATTTATCCACAAAGGTAATTAAAAATATTTTCTAATGATAAATACATATTATAATGTGTCTAATATGTAAAGTATTGTACATAGATTATGAACAGATTTATGCTCATTATGAACACACAATTTTGAGGTGTGGTAATTGACTATTAAGAGCACTTAATTAAACATTAATTTTTAAACCTAAAATGATGACATAGCAAAACATATGATATTCCCAATGATAAAAGGAAGTAGGTATGGGATTAAAGAATGATACAATCTTCCAACCTTAATCTTCTTCCCGCATTAATCTGATTATTCTTATTTATTATTTACTTCTGGATAATATGTCTGGCACGTATCATGGTAGGTGCCAACCATGATATACACATTATAAAAATACATAATATAAATAAACATATTATAAAATTATTTTCATTTAACTTAATAGACTTAAAAAATTTGCTTACAATTTTGTGAGTGTACTATTTATGCAATACATTAAGTACCTGTTCACTCTTTTGTATTTAGTGAAGTATTTTATTTTTTATATTTAATGTGATTGCAAAATTTATACAGTTATACTTGATTTTTGTTTTAAAAAAATTAATTTAAAATTATTTTAACTATCACTACATTTAAGTATTTAAAATGTACTTATATCAGTCCTAGTAGATATCTTATTGTGTAGAAAATATTGCTCAATGTCTGCTTACATTTTAATTGATATTTCATAACTATTAGAAAAACATTTCATTAAAGAACATAAAATGTGGCAGATATGCATTGTAATAATACTCATTTTATCCCTTAGAATTTATAATTCTGAACCTTCCTACCTCAAATAAAGATTCAGAAAGAAAAACAAAGAATTATTTTTCTTTCTTTTTTAATGCATCTTGATATAATGCATCTTTTTGTGGCGTTACCCCACACAGAATCATTCATTTTTACATACAATAAGCTTTTCTAAGTTTTATTCCTCATAGTTGCATAATTATTCCTCATAGTTGATATGTCATAATCCAGACTAAATAAAAAAATGCTAATTGGCTTACTATTGACGAAATAAGTTTTGACTTTGAGGCAGAATCGCCGCAACATAGAGACATTGTTATAGAATGCAGCACAGTTCTTGCAGAAAGATTTTTAATTTGGAAAAATAAAAAATTTTGGCTTTTTTTGCAGAATTTTTATATTTATTTATTTATTTTTTTTGCAGAAATTTATTTTAAATATACCTTTCTTGTGCATTGAACGGAAGAGAAATGCTTGTGATTTTTCTAATCTTATTTAAGAATAAAAGAAATTCCGTAACAAGTTGCTTCAGATAGAGTTTCAAATTGATAATATAAAAAAAGATCTGAAATTGTGAAAGTTTAAAAGATAGTTAGCTTCAGAAATGATGTTTTTTCCCACATATATTTTTTTTTTTTTTTTTTTTTTTTTTTTTTTTTAAGAACACAATATTTTACATTTTAATGAAATTTGACTGAGAGTGGGGATTTCGTTACATATTCAGATTTGTAGAAAAACAATTTAACTTAATCATTGTGGTACATTTGTTGTTTTTTTTTTAAAAATTTGGATGAAACAAAATTGATTCAACAATTTTAATATAATAGATATTTTAAATATATTGAGTCTCAATTTTCTTAATATATTGGTAGTGAGAAATTTTCTAAAATAATCACTGAATAATGCCTATTCTAAAAGCTTAGAGTAGATTGTGGGATTCAATGATAAATTTCTATAATTTATTTATTTTCTGAACAAAATCATTTAAAGAAGTTATCAGCATTTAATGATCATTTTTTTAATAGTTTAAAATATTCTAAAAAGGATTCTTTTTGATATGCATGTGGTAGAGTGTCCTTTCGTTTTTAAAAAAAAGCATCCCGAACAACTATACTTTTTTTCACAAAATCTTGTTTACAATGGAATATGATTCTTCTTGTAATTTATGCTAATATGAGTCATTGTCGCAAACATTAAAATTGTGTTTTTTTATTACAATAGGGCTTATTAATTGAAAATAACTAGTAGATAAACTAAATTACCAAATTAACATAGTAATTTCACTGTGATAAATTTGAAGTCTCTTTTAAACTGATTACATAACACAACTATAAATGGGCATAGAATGTTCTATGCATTTAGCTACAGATATGCACTTTCAAAAAGTAAATTATTTGAAAAATGTAATTAGAACTCACTATCATGCTTAATTGCATGTGTGCAATTCATTCTGCATAAATAGGTAGTATTCATCAATGCTAGAATACTCACATATGATAAATATCATCATACTCAAAAGAATAAGAATTTAAATCGATGGAAATCACAAATTCTGAATGCAATTTTCTTCAAAAGCATCTTCTTGAAATTAATTTAATAATAGAATTTACACAACAAAAATAATAATCTATTCTATAATACACATAACTGAATAAAAATAAGAATTAACTCACCCAAATTTTTGAGTTTCAGCTGTCATCATGCCTAACTGCATTTTTCTGCGAGCAACATCCAATGGGTAGCTATAAAAACATATGCATTTTTTTACAATGCTTATAAAAGCATATTCTGAAAACTGTGTATAGCTAAGAATTAAGAAATGTTTGTCTACAGAAGGGTATTATTTTGTATCAAACTAATTTAGTCATAATTCAGAGATACAATGACTTCAATATCCAAATTAGTAGCAACAATAAATTTTATATCTATTAAAATATATTATAAAAACAGCTATAAAATGCAGTATACAGAAGCATAACACTTTGACTAAAATTAATAGATTAATTTGTCATAATTCAGGGATCCAGTGACTTCAGAAACATAAAATATAAATTAACTACAACTGGATGCAGATATAATGGAATTATCAAATATTTTTTCAACTCAAATTAAAAAAAAATTTCATTTTTTTTGTTTGTTTTTTGTTAGGAGTTTTGCCAACATTTAAAAAAAAAAAGAAAATATCAAATAGGGATCTGATAGTAAATATTTGATTTTGAATCTGATAAAAAAAATCTTTACTTTTAATTTTTTAGAAATTATTGAAATATTTTATTGAAATATATTTTTATTGAAAATCAAAGAATTAAAAATATAAAAAATAACTGAATTAAGATATTGCATTATATTTTAATAGCATAACTCAAATGGTTGCACCCTGCATTAATAATAGTAATGTCACACAGTCAATAGAAATATAAACGGAAAGATTCTTCTAAACATAAATTTATGGCTTTTAATTCTTATATTTATTTTTGCATTCAATCTTTTTTTTTTTTTTTTACGTGGGAAGCCTACATTCTGAAAAAGTTATAAAAAAATCGACCTCCAAATTTTAAGATTTAAGGATATTTCCTTACAATCAGATTAAAATGTAAGCAAAACCCCATATTTAACAAATAAAAAACATTAAATCTAAAAATTATTTAAAAAGTGGGAAAAGGTTTGTTAACTTTTTCAAAAAACAAATGTTAAATATATATATTCAGACTTTTTGAAAAAATTAATACGAGTTGATGACGATACAAAAGAGAAAATATCTATATATTAGAGAACTACTTATTCTTCAATTTACAACTTAAAAAACGGTATAAATGAGATTTTTCTTGCTAATGGTACAAGTGTGCTGCAGTCATTATACAGTGGAAAAATTTGTTCTGAAAAAATTAATAACACAGAGTTATTTCTGAGAAAATTTAAAACATGTAGAAATGAAGTACGTGTAAAAAAAATGTAGAAATGAAGTAAAAGAAAGCAAAAAAAAAAAAACTATTTCCAATGCTTTATAAATTTAAGGAGACAATCTTAGGACCAAGTTTTTCACAGTACAATTGATAAATGCTTTCAGTAAGCAAAATTTACAGGCACACAAGAACATTTACAAGTAAAAAAGAGCAAAGGGTGTACTTTGTGCAACATAAATTAAAACAAAAAGCAATGAGGATAAAACATTTATAAACACCCACAAAATTCTATGTTTTGGACAGCTGAATAAAAAGTGTACAATTTTTAAATATGCAGGTGCTTACAGGTATCCCATCAGGCAATTGAAAGAAATTTTTAGCGGTTCCACACCAATATTTCAAATAATGATTTAAAGAACAAAATCTAGAGTTCATATAAAATATATTAAAATAGGGCCTGACTGTACTAAAATAACCTTTTTCAAAAGAGTATGAAAAACACATTAATTACAAAATTAATTACACAATGAATTATATTCACCTAATCATTTTTAACACACCATTTTATAAATAAGAAAGCAAAAACTTGTCACATACAACAGTAACACAACTTGCACATAGAAGGGTGAAAATTATATCTATATAATACTTACGATACAGTTTGTGCAATACCGCCTGCAAGGCCACCACAAAATAATTTAGCAGGTAATGTTAGAACTATGCCTCCACTGCTACTTGAATGAGATCGACCACATAATTCTGGCCTATATTCCAATAATAAAGCCTTGCTACGCTCAAACACATAGAAAGAGAGACCTTAATCGATACAAAACTAAAAATTAGGTAAAAAGTTGACTTAGAAAATACAATAAATATTGTATGTAAGTGAACTATGTCAACTAATAAGTTAATCTAAGTTAACTTTTCTAATAAATAATTTTCAAATTATAAATAAAAATAAATTTTCAACATATGAATAGAGAAAATAATTATTATATTTTTTTCAGAATAATATACTAGAACATAGTTTTATTGTAACTTTATTTAAGATACAAACACAACATTAATTGTTTCATTCTTATAATTTGCATTAAATTTTGGAAAATTAATACTTACCAAGGTTGTAAAAGACCAGTGTTTCTTTTTTTTTTTTTCTTTTCAAATAGCAATTTTAACTCATTTAAAAAAATAGGTTAAATATTTTAAGCTGCAAATTAAAAGTAATACTTTAACCAGACGTCCTTTTATTTCATAGAAACCTTATTTAACTCAAAATAGATGAATGGAATTTTCATATTAAATTGATCTGTGGCCATGAAGTTCTCGCCAGTACATTAACAAATTTGTTGTGGATAGACAAATATTTATACTGACTAAGACCCAAATGGAAAAATAGTATCATGAAAACCAAACAGATGAATATTTAAATATTATTTCTCATAATATATTTAGACTTTCACAAATTCATTATGTGATTTAGAAATAATGAATTTTGACATAAAGAGCTTTCAATGCTATCAGTACAAAGCATTTTAATGAATACAAAACAATAGTCATTTATTGATTCTATATATAAAGAAAGTTTTTTTATTTTATTATAGTGTGATGAAACTACTATAAATGCTTTCATTAATTTGCCAAAAATTTTATCTAAAAACGTGAAAATAAAACAAGAGGAGGAGAACAAATTAACTAGGATGAGAATACAAGGTTCCACCTCCAAAAGGCTGGTGTTTTTTATAAATCAAAACCTCTTACAATGATTTTAACATTACTTTAATGATAGATACCAAACAGTGCATAAGTAACGGGACATACATCAAAAAGTAACTCATAAAGATAGCATGGTGATGGATAAAAGATGATAATAATTACAGAAATCAACAACACTGCATTAGCATACAAGTACAAGTGATAGCTCCATTTACATAGCTACAACATGGATATGAAAAAATCCAGTAGATTTCACGAAATAATATAAATTTCATGATAATTGTTGCATAATGTACTAAATATTTTACACACTGGGAATTTTATGGTAATCAAAATAGAAAAACTGTAATATTTTCCAGTTATGATTGACATTAAACATACTTGAAATGTTATATATTATCTTTACTCATAATTTTGAATATTAATAGGCATTAATTATAAAAGATAGATAATCACATCATTGGCATATCATAAAAGATAGTTAAAAGGTTTTTTAATTTAAAAAGAGAGCGGAATAAAAATAAATTGTATATTTTATAACAAAAAAAGTTTTGAACTGATTTCAATAAATGAGGTTTGCTTCATTATGAATCAGTAATAATAATTTTAGTATTCCAGCAAGCAATAATCTGTACAAAAATTCTATTTCAATAGGGATTTTTTTTAGAAAGCAATAGGATTTTTGTTAGGGAATTTTCTAAAATGTTCAAAAACCAGAGGAATTTTAATTAAACCAGAAGACCAGGAGGAAACTAGCAAAACACAGTAGTCTACTGGAAAATCCAATAGAGTTGGCAGCTATGTATTTAACTTCCATGAGATAACAAAAACTAAAGTATGATTTTACCTAATTTAAAAATATTCTTAAATTTTAATCTATGATGTAAAAAGACAAAGTGTAATGCATTTGATATCTCTGTACCCTAGAGACAGACCATGTTTGCGGAAAGAGGTGAAAACAAAAATACTAAATACAAATGAAATTAGGACTTTCGATTAATAACATTAATTGAGCAACACAATTAACGTCATCAATCAACAAAACCTCACTACAGACAAAAAATATTTATTCATCCCTAGTGTATCAGACTAACAAGATGGTTACCTGCTGATGGAATCTTGGCAAGAATTGTAGGTGACAAACCTTTATAAAGAGCAGAGATACCTCCTTCCTGAATAATAACAAGAATTATAAATATATTTTTAACTTACATTAAATCATAGATTTTATGAATTGAAAAAGAAATTAAATGTGAATGCACTTACTCTTCTAAACATTAAACACAGTGTATTGCAAATTCCAGAATATACATGTTCGCCGGTAACTTGAAATGCTAAACGTGCTCTCACAACATCTAATGGATAAGTCATTATTGAAGCAGTTACTCCTATAAAACAAATAAAATTAATTTAATTATTGAATCTGATTACTGAATTATATGAACTCAACTCAGTGGCGCGACAGCCCATAGAGGGCCAAGGCCGACTGTGCCCATCTCAGTTTTCTTGACCCTGGGCTCAGGGGTGCAGGAGCAGATGTTCCGGTCAGGAGGTCAGCCGAACGCGGAACCGCCAGTGTTTAGTTCCCAAGCATACTTGGTACTCATTTATCAACCCACTGAAGGGATGAAAGGCTGAGTCGACCTTGCCCGGCCCGAGGATCGAACCAGGGACCTGTGGCACAACAGCGTGAAGCGCTACCGCTCAGCCACCGGGCGTCATTGAATTATATGAAACCTGTTAAATTTTTTTTAGAGAAAATTTAACAGTTAAACATATTTCCAATAAATATTCACAAACGAAACTCACTGACTTTCCTAGACCATTTCAACGAAGCTATATATCCTATTTTTATTCAAACCTGTCATATTTATTAGAAAACAGGTTTTTTTTTCAATATTTAATACAGGGGAAAATTTAATACCAGAAACAATTAAACAGTTATTTCCTATAACTATAAACTTGATGTAACATAGAGTAATATTAATCATGTACTGAAATTTTTAAAAGTAACATTTGTTACAGATATTATAATTCCTTGCTTTAAACCTCCATGGCTACGTATCGTTATCACTAATTCTAAAACTAGCTGTTTTTCCAGACTTTTTGGAGGATTTTAACCTAAAACATTTTCTTGACTTTTTGCAAGAATCAAATTCCTAGAAATGAACTTTGAAAAACTTTTGAAATCTTCATAAAAAAGGATTTAAAAAATTCAAAATAAATTATTTATTGTAACTTTTAAGTTATTGAATTCTTCACCACTGATTTATCAATGCTTTGATGACTATTTCATTACTTTAAAAATGAATTCACAGGTGCCACTAGACTACACGTGGTAATGATAATTATCAACAGCAGCAAATCCAAACACTGTAATCACCTAAAGGCGAACTGAGAGATCTAGTTATGAAACTTTTGAAGCATTTAGTAATATGCTGATATGTGTATGTTTTGGTATTCCCTAACACTCCAGATTAGCCATTGCCAATAAGTGCCAATTACAGCAAAAAAAATTTCAGTTGCAATTTGTGACAATGTAACAAACTAGACATTAAAAAATAAGAAGAAAAAAAACATGTTTGGGTAACATAGGTTTTTTTTTAAAAAAAATCAATTAGACACTTCAATAATTTTTTATGCAAATAAAAAGCTTTGATATTTTTAAAAGAATGCTATGTTACCTAACTTCAGAATAAACCTTTTTTGAGGGATTTCATCTGTGAAAATTTCATTATCAGTACAGATACTTTGGTTGATTGTTTTATTGAAAGCTATCACTGTGGCTTTAAGAATCCTAATATTTTCAACACAATATTACAACTAACGAATTTCAAATCGTAACTAAAAAAATTACTTTTCTATTGATTCAACTCATCATTATGGTGTCTCAATTTAGGAAATATCGACAAATTTTTTGAATTTTAAAAAATAACTAACCACTCTAAAGTTTCCTTTACATTTCCTGAATAAGAAACAAAAATAATTGCAATTTTTAAATACCCTGTACTCTTGTTAAAATGTACACTTTTTCAAGTTTTTGACACAAAATTTTATATTTTTGATGAACACCATGTTATTTTGAAATCCCTGGCCCTTTTAAAGTTTTGTTTTAAAACCCACACTATGAAATAAAACTTTTGCTGTATTCATAAAATTTTTAACTATCTTACAATGGCTTTAAATGTTAAAATATTTTTTTAAAATTTATATTGCAATTAACATTTTTAAACACCCCACAATGGCTTTGAATGTTAAATTCTATTTTTTAATTTATCAATGAGATGCTCCATTTTGACATTGAATCAGTGACTCAAAACTGAAGCTGTTTTTTTTTTTTTACAAAATATTTTTTAAACAAAGCACTTATTTAATCACACTATCAGTTTTAATTAATAGCTAAATTATCTTGTATCACTTATCATTCATTTCGCTTTCTTATAGCCAGTCAATAAACTATACCACAAATATAAAACTCTTCATTCATGATCATTGCATTTGTTTTTGGAAAAGTGGAATACTCAAATTTCAAATAACTGTTAATAAAATATGATATTTTGAAATTACTTTTGAATATTGAAGACTGCAAATATACTTTCATTTAAAGTTGCCTAAAATGGTCAAAACAAAGAGGCATACAACTGATTTTATATTTCATTACTCTCAAGAACTCGGTGGCAGAAATCTATCTATGTACGGAAGGCAGGTATTTTCTTCAGAAGGTTTCTTTACACATGGTATTATGGTTTCTTCATGTTAAAGAAAAGCTTAGCTCAAGAGCAGTGAGTTTTTACTTCATGTACTGAAATAGCAACTCTTGTTATAGAAAGAATAATACAAATATGGCAAGGAAATGCAACAATCAAATGTGTCTTATAAGAACAATTGATTTCAAATTTACTACAAATTATTTTTTTTAAAAAAATGGAATAATATTTTGATGGAAATTCTGTAAATTTTCTCAAGGAATAATAAGCAATTTCAGGGAACATGCAAAGGTAACTTTTTTTTCTTCCTCAAATGCAAATGTGAGGATTTTTAAACACATAATTATAGAGTACAAATTTCTATTAGATCAACATAAAAAACAAAAGAAATGGTTCTTGGTAATGTTAATTTGCAACTAACTGAAAAAATATGAGAAGACAAAAGATATTACAAACTAAAGAAGGGTGCCACATTAGAAAGTCCCAAGAATTTCATCCATGCAAGAGTTCTGAAACAATCAAACAAAAACAGGACTAAATTAATTTGCTCTCTTAACTTAATTTCTTCCCACAATTGCATAGTGACTCAAAGAAAAAGAGTTTATTTTTTATCTGCTGCTTTCACTGACAGTGGACAAAAGAGTGTGCCAAAAGTCAGGAGGACAATATGCCAAAATTTATTAATTATCATTAACTTGATAAAGAAATAGCAAAAATGCATAAATCTGCTAAATAAAACAGCAACAAAAAACAACTCAACTCAAAGAACTTTATTTTGAAGGCCAGAAGGATTCAACACTAGCTATGGATAAGTGTTAGAAAAAGTGGAGCAAAAAAACAGTAATCGAAGAGCTTTATGTAATATTGGTAGAATCGACATCTACATACATTGGTCACTTGAAACCAGTTACAGGACATTCATCTTCCAGTATTGATCACTTGACAAAAGAAAAAATTAGCACATTAGCATATATGACAGAAATGCAGCTGGATATAGGATCCTATAAAGACATGATTAGAATTTGAGAGAAATAATTAGAATTTGAGAGAAATATATTAATAAGACCATTGCATTGATTCATATGCCAGATGCATGAAAACAAAATTCTATTCTCAGAACCTATAGAAAAGAAGTTGATCACATGTGAAACTATGGAAATTTTTAAATTTCACAATCGAACATTTTATCCACTATTGTCCATAAAAATATGAGCACCAATTAGTTAACCAGGGAAGGTAAGCCATTTTTGCGGGATTACCACTTTGTATTAAGGCAATACATTTCAGCTCCTTAAGTAGATCTATAAAAGAAACTAAAAACTCTTGCAGAATGTGTAAAGAAAATTTACTCTGTTGTACGATTCATAACAAAGACCAGAACAAATTGTACTCAAGGAGCCAATTACTTGTGGCAACTTTTAAATTCTTCAAGGTAATTGCCCAAAGAGTGAAAGTTGGTTAACAAGATAAAAACATACCGCTATGTATTATAAATGACAACTATAAACACATCAGAAGAGTAGATTTCAAGAGAATTCTATAAAGCAGAAAATCAACAAACAAGCCAAACGAGATTCACACCAACTTTATCCCTATCCTGAATTGCAAAGCTGAGAATTACATTCACATTTAAGACTGGAGTAACTGATTAGATTGATAATTGAATCACTGACTACTACACACTTAGCCCCTGAAAAGACATACCGATAATGAATTTGAAATTTTACATACTGTACTTTCTTTGCCACACAGAATACACATAGAAAAAAAGGTAAAAGTGGTGGCAGAAGCTTCGACAAACGTTTCTGGCCAGGAAAAAAAAAGACTGGCATACTAAGTTAAAAATTCAATAAAGAAAAGAGGTATAAAATTTAACTACTAAATTAGTTTACCTTGTACAACATAAAAATTTATTATTAGATAGTTAGTACTTGTGGGTCACTTTCTAGATAGCTAAATGTGCACATTAGTATACTGTTTTTAAAATACCTAGTTTATCATTATTATAATAATATTTTCACATGTGAAATTCAAACAGCATATATGAGTGATTACTTTTTGATTCACAAGATTCTCAGCACTATTACAATGCCATCATAAAATTAACGATTTTATGATGGCACTGTAATAAAGCTGAGAATGGAGTACATCACTATATTCAGTTGTCTTGACATACATAACTTACTTATCTTAATACTCCTAGGGTTAGCTTAACCTTTAAATTTAAAAACAAAATGAGCGAGAATTTCAATTAGAAAATATTTGAAGAAAATTACATGTTTTTTAAAAATTTATTATTGTATGATTGGTTAATTTGTTCATTTAATGTGTTTCTTCATAATCTGCTTTAACAATTTTAATCAACTCATTCTACAACTGAACAACATTTCAAATGTTATGCAGTTTAATAAAATCTTCAATTATAATTTTAATCAAAAAAAATCTTTGAAATATTGCACAAAAAAAGAAGTTACAATTAATAATTGTCAATTATCATTTCCTTTTAAGCTAATATATTTTTCAGTTTATAATAATCAGGGTAATGTCACTTAAGCCCTTACGATTGAAAGGACTTGAAGTTTTCTGCAAATATGTTATAAGTTTTTATCCTACATTTTTCAATTCATATCTTAAAATATTACATGATACCTAAGAAGTGAGAATGTTTGCAGTTTTATTCTAGAAAATTGCAAAAGAAATAAATTTGGGAAGTTCTCTAAAAAGAGTCATGCAGACAAAAAATAAATATTTTAACGCATATTTACAACAGTACAAAATTTATTATTACAGTTTTTTAAAAGAAAATAATTAATAAGTAGCTAAAATAGAAATGAAAACTATTACAGTAAAATATAGAACAGAACAGTTATATTACTAACGTAAAACAAATAATAAAATAATTTAATTTTTGAAAGGGAAATATATATATATATATTTATTTATAAAGCATAATTGGCATGCGAAAGTTTTTACAAAGTAGTAGCATAATAATACTGGGGTTGTTATAAATGTTCTAACATTAAAACTGATTCACCAACACATAGAAAAATAATTGCCTTGTTAACATATCTAACATACATATATTGGATTATGGAATTGTTATTCTAAGAGAAACAAAATAATATTTAACTATTCAAATTATGATTCATACATTTAAATAAAAATATTGCCCTTACTAAGAAAAGAGTTTTTCAATAACCATACAAGTTGGTAATATTAAGCATATAATATAATTTTAATTCATTCTCAACTTACATAAAAATTTTATTCATTCTCTTCTAATAGTTGAAGAAAAAATATTTTTTTTAAAAACATATAAAATAAAATTACCAAGAAGAATTTAAATATATATATATATATATATATACATATTCAATAGAAAGAAAGAAAATTAGTCTATTAATAACTAGTAAAGAGTAAAATGTTTGCATATCTATTAATTGCTGAGAATAATTACATTACTTCTTTAAACTAAAATATAATCAATTTTCCCTTATTATTAAAAGAAGAAATATTTTTCAGGAATATTTTGGAAAAATCTCTGTCACTATAATATGGAGCTTGTACATTTGTTGACTGATGAAGATTAGATTTGTAATTATAACCACAACAATCCTTTTTGTGATACTTAAAAAAGTAATATATATAAAAAAAAAGACACGAGAGTAGAAATGTTTGATAACTAAACTCAAAAGTTCCCAAAGCATAACATTTAAATCAGTAATCAATTTTAAGGATTGTATTGATTGCAGGAACTAAAGCAGAGAAAAATTTAAATGCAAAATTTGTGACGATGTACTTAAATATAAACATTTTTGCCCATTATTTAAAAAAATTGTGATAGCAAATTTTAATACAGCCATCACAACCATGAATGTAGTTCACAGGAAAATGAAATGCAAGTTAATGAAATTTCATAACCTTTCAGAAAATTTAAAAAATTTTTGTTTTGTGACATTTACATTGGAAACAAGTGTTATTTCCAGAATTTGTTAGAGTTATAATTCATTATAAAATTTTTATAAAAGCAAAAATAGATATTAAAGAAAACAATTATTGTCCATAAATAAGGAGAAAGAACATTAATAATACTATTTTAAATTAATAAAATTAATATTTAAAAAAATTACCAGCCGCCGAACCAGCAAAAAATTTTGAAGCATGAGATGGTCCAAACGCGTTTTTGATCACCTAAAAAAAAAGTGTTAATGAAGAAAATAGAAAATACCACCAAAAGAAATTCTTAATTACACTATAAATTGTACACTTTATGATGTAATTCTAAAGAAAATAATCATGATGTTTTCTAAATAAATTGTAGTTATAAAAATAGAAAATGATAAAAAATAAACTATTTAAAAAGATTATAAAGATTCATTTTTTTAATCAAGAATTATGAATAAAAAGAAATACAAAATTATCTTAATCTAACTTAAAATGTGGTTAGATCTAATAATGACTAAAATATTAATTAATAACAATAAAAATGTCAGGTGTGTACAAAAAGAACAAGATTATTTCATTGAAAGATAATGATGAATTAATAACTGATTTAAAATAATAAAAATTATAAAAATATATATTTCAAAATACGTGCAATAATATGCTGCATGAATATCACTGCCACATAAAAATAATTTATTTCTTCATACGTAAACAGAGTAGATTCAGTAGAGTCTAGATAGTTTGAGTATTGATTGTTCCTTAAATCTGATCTAGTGAAAAAATATCAAATAATGACCAACACACACACAACACATGGAGCTATTACTATGACTGGTATGTATAAATGATATTCATTCAGCTTATCTTTAATCATAGCAAAGAGAAAAGAACAAAACCAATATTAGAAATAAAACTAAAGATAGTCATAAACATTAGATGATTATTTAATACAAAATCCTAATGTTACATAAAACAATGAATAAAACAATATTAGAAATAAAACTAAAGATAGTCATAAACATTAGATGATTATTTAATACAAAATCCTAATGTTACACAAAACAATTATGTTACATAAAACAATAAAAGTTGTAAGCATAAAACAAAAAAAGATGCAAGAATAAAATATAAACAATAAAAATATATTCAATTGAATTAAAACAATGTCAAGCAAATAACAGAGTCCTAAAAAATACCTTTTTATAGAATTCAAAAGAAACAAATTGCACAGCCCCATAAGGAAATATTCTTATCATCTGGGCACCATTTCCTTTATACAACCCTGTTATACTTTCCTTCTCTACAATACTTTTCAAACAGGTAAATATTCCTAAGAATAATTTTAAAAAATTAATACAAAATGAAATAAGATATAAAATATTTCTACAAAAACTAAGGAAACTTAAAACAAATTATCACTGACATTATTTAGAATGCTTTAACACTACTAAATAAAAACTTAGAAATTTTAAAATGGATAATTGGAAAAAAAAAAGATATCTTATAGGTACTAAAAATTTACCTATCTTTCTATACGTTGTATTCAATAATTCTTCTAACTATTTTTGCAATCAAATCTCACTCATTATACATACTATTGCATTTTATTCTACTTTTTTGTAAAAATTGTGGTTCTCTTTTAAACATAAAGCTCCAAACACAATTTCAATACCACCATCGTAAATCTGAGAGAAAGACAAAGCAGCAATAAAATTACAAGATCTCATCGTAGAAAGATCTACTATTAACTAATTCCCCCCCCCCCCTTCATCAACAGTTTTATTAAAACACCTTTTTCTCTTGCATTAATTTTTAGGCATCATTGAAACTAAGAAAAGCTTTAGATTATAAACTAACCTTTGTAAATTAATAAGAATATTTAAAAGAAAAATATAAAACAGATCATATCTCTCTGTCTAACTTATAGTGCAGTTTCTTTGCTGCCGAAAAGAGAAAAGAAATTTTATGAGTGAAAGAAAATTGACATTCTAATGACCTAACAACTAAAGTCTATTTTGAGTAAAAAGAAATAAAACAAATATAAGAATATAGTGAAGTTTAAGGCAATAAATTATTTTAAATTTTAAAGAATACAGTAAATTAATTCATGGCTTTTTAGTTTTTCTCAGCAACTAATAAAACTACTTAATTTGAGATATTGAATAGAATTCAGGAGTGACATAATAGAACATGATATGTGGTAATGACATATTAGGACAAGTAACAACATTTTTGAAATGTCAAAGTAAAACCTTTTCATACATTGGTTAAATGTTATTTTTTGTGTACTGGCAAAGAATGATTTTAATTTTAAAAAAATGAGCAAAATAATTAAAGCTGAAATTGGTGTACATAATCTCAATTTCCCAATTTTTTTTATGACAGGAAAAGTGAAATAATTATATACATAATAAAAATAAAAAAAATAGAAATTTACTTTTAATTAGTGTTTTCATTTTCACAAGTAGATTAGAAAAAAATATCTTCTTAACTTCAGTTAATAAAAACATAAAGCATTATAAAGTACCTTACCTAGGTGTTTATAATGCTGATTGTGAGCTTGGAATAATATTTTAATACGATCTAAAGGAGCAACAGCACTTTTTGAACACATGCATGCAACACCTAAAACATAAATAGAATAGTGTTTTACACAACACTGAACAGTATTTATTAGGAACATTAATGAACAAAAGGGACAATATCCTGGTACAGTAATGACCACTAATAAAATCACTGGTAAGTAAAATCAATCTGCAAGAATTTGTCACCACTGTGGGAAATTTTTTATTATTAGTAAAATGAGAAAGATAATCTACCTCTTTAAAGTTTGTCATTTTCAAATCTCCCTCCCCCAATTTTATTTTATAAATGCGCTTCAAAAAATGTGTTCACGTTATTAAAATCACACATCACAATTCCTATTATCACGATTTAAGTTCCCACAGTGTGTTTCATATTTTTACAATCTTAAATCAAATGTTGCATTTTATATTCACTCACTTTGAAAGCCACTATTGTAATTTGTGTTCAAGTGACATAAAATTTATACATCGAAATTTGTATTCACAGATTTTTTAAAAAAATCTGTGTTTTTGAAACATATTTTGCTAAAATGAGTTAGCAAGAAAGAGCTAAAACTAGTTATAAGAGTTAATCAATGTGTGCAGAAAGTTTTTAAATTGAAATTTAGTGTTTTCATTTTATTTAAGTCTTCCCTATATGTATTTTAAAAAGGACACAACAATAAATAAATAAATAGGGTGACCCGGGGTAATTCACGATCACTCTGTTTCTGGGGTAAATAATGATCACCTAAGTTTTATTTTAAAAAAATTATTTTTTTTAAAATTTGAGACATGAACAAGAATGCTTGTACACTTTACTAAAGTATAACAACTACATTTACTTAATAATAAGTTTTTAGTTTAATCTAACAAAATAAGTATCTTTTAAACTGCTTTCTGTATTTTCCATATCAAAGATGGGTTTCAAAATGTGCACATTTCTGCAAAGATCCCCCTCCTTCTCTTAATAATAAATATTTTGAGTTACTTTTTTCTTTCTTTGATATAAAAATAGAGTAAGCTTTTGTTTAATTGTTTCATATCTACTGTAAACATTATTATTGATTATAGGAAACTATATCAAATGTTGCCCCCTACAGATGGGGTAATTATTGATCACTGGGGTAATTCATGATCATTGTCATTTCTTCTTATAAATAGTATAAAAATAGCTAATAAATCGCTAATTGTCTTTTCTTAAATAACAGTTCATATTTATAAGTGGAACAACTATAAAATATATTTTATGTGTAATCACAAAATTTGTTTTTAACTCTATACAAATGTGTTTTGATTTGCACCATTTCTGGTTTGTCTTACCTTGCTTCTATCTTAATTTTATGTTTTTACATTGTTAGAATAATTTTTAAGTTTATAAATTAACCTAAAATAAATATGGTGAGAAATTATAAGCCTAAAAAGGATACTAAGCTTCTAGAAAGCAAAGTCAGTGAATTTCTTTTAATGATTGAAAATGAAAATTTCAGTGTGAGAGCTGCTGTCAGAGTTGTTGACGTACCTTACTTAACCAAACTCTACACTCACTTAATGAAGTTAAAAAGTCCAGCAAAAGTAACCCATGTGGGAACTCTTTCTTATATTCCAGCAGAACATGAGAATAAGTTGGCTACTTACCTAAAATGTATGGCACAATGCAAAGATTTTTGGAAAATTTAAAGTGTTAATCTTTATTCTTGCTTTTAAATAAATCGTTTTATTAGCTGCTTAAACATATCTTTTTGGTTTATTTGTTTGATCTTGATGTCTTATTTGTTAATTATACCATTGTTTAATTATTTTTAAACAGCCCCTTTACTATAAAAACTGGTGATCAGTAATTAACCCAGAAGCAGGGTGGCCACTCTCCAGACCAAAAAAAAATCCCTGAGTTTTCCAGACTTTCCAGAGTAAATTTCTAAAATTCCAGATACCACAACGCAACATTAACGAGACTTCATAAATTTATTAGTTATACAACAATATACAGTAAATAAAAAATTATATATACAGCTGTGTTGCATTTAAAATGTGTTGTATGAATTTCTTTTACAAATGTGGATACACATTTACAAGATCTGATGAATTTTAGAAACTTTATTTTGTATAAAATAAAAAGTTGTTATATAAATAGCTTATTACACAAATTGATCAACTCCATCAAACTAAAAGTTTAGAATTGAGATCGAAATTACTTGTGAAATAAATTATCAATAAATGAAAAGCCAAAAATATTTAGTCATATAATGTTGTTCATTTATATTATCTGGGAAACTTATTTTAAATATAAATATAAAAAATATACCTATATATATATTAATATATTCTTTGACACTTAAGTTTGAGATGTTTTAAAAAGTGGAGTTAATCAAATTGTACAGTATAAATAGCTCAACAAGTGAATAACTGAAAGCTTTTAACATTTAATTTCTGATAGCTTTTAACTGTTCATCAATTAAAGAAGTTTCTAAATAAAAATCAGCCGTTAATTTTTGTTTTTTAACATGCAATTCTTTTTTTAATTTTTCATTTTGCCTCTTTTCTAACATAACTTTCTTTTTTTCTTCTGTTGCCTCCTTCCTTTTTTCTAATACTTCGATATAACGTGTGTGAGCCTGTTTTCCGTAGTTTATCATGGATTTCGTCACAGTTATATTTTCAACACCACCAGCATCCATAACACCATCATGAATTTGCCTAAGAGCAACTAAACTATCTTCATGTTGATTTTCTATTAAACAATCTGAATTAATAGAAAAGCCCCTTTCTATAAAAGCACTTCCGTGTGACAATATGAGGAGAAACTTAACAAAGGAACGTAAATTTTCTGGTGCATTGCAAACTTCAAATAGAGAGAAGAAAACATTATCCAGTCGTTTTTCCCTCTTCTCAAATTGCTCCATTTCTTTCTTAACTAGAGGATTCCGAATGAATGTTTTGTAACTATCTTTCACACTGTCAGCCTTGATACCTGATATCCAATTGCTAGATACCAACATTGAAAGGCAAGATGAAAGCCGTTTTTCAGCAATTGCTGTATTTAAAATTACACCAGGATCAAGACAAGATAGTCCCCTTGTTAACTGGAATTTTAAAGGTGATCTTTCTAAAATCTTTTCACAGAATTTTTTATAAGCAATTGCACATTCTTTCCTAAATGAAAATTCTTCAGAAGGTGAAGAATCTTTTATTTTCCTTATTTCATCCTTAACTGCAAAACTGAGAGCAACTTTGTTGATTGGAAGCAGATTATCTGCCAATGACAAATCTATTTTTCCTAATTTTGAAGAGTTCTCCACTAAAATATCGGGTTTTACAAATTTATCAAGAAGGGATCTTAAAATTGATGTTAAATTAGAGAAAAGTAAAGGAGCTAATGGAGCATCACTCTGAAATTCTGTGAGAAATGGTTCAATAAAAGCAGCTAATGACTGGAAAAATGCCAATTTTGCAGCAAAGAAACTGTCTTTGATACACTCCGAGAGTACACCGAAATTTTTTGAGCCAACATAGATTTTTTTCTCCTTCTTTGCTGCTTTTACAAATTCGAAAATATGAGGCAACATTTCTAATGCCCTCTCAGCAACTTCTACATTTTGAATCCATCGGATTGCACAAAATTTCTTTGGAAATTTTTCACATCCTGTGAAATATATGAAATCAGCTCTATGTGATGGTACATCTTTAAAAATGTAGTATAGCGCCCGTAAAAAGTCCACTACATTCCACCCTGTAGACTTTATTGCATGTTTAAACCCACAATGGATTGTATGCAGTCCACAGCTACCTATATCTAACAGCACAGGATCTTGCGGCATTTCCTCAAGTTCTTTTTTAAGGTCATTGAGAAATTTATGGTTGACATTAGGTCCATCCATAGATATTTGAATTATTTTATTTTTATTGATGGAAAATTGGGTAATGGCTTCTTTGAAGTTATCCAACAAATCCTTTGCTGTCGAATGACCAAGAAATACTGATGTCAAATATCGTGTCTGGACTTTATTTGTATCTTTATTCCAAAGTCGAACACTTACGTCCATTTGTTGTTTCTGAGCGATTTTATTTAGACTTTCATCAAAGCCCATAACTAAATAATGACAGCTAGCTATGGTTTTTTGTAATTGCTCCTTATAATATGGAGCAATACCATGAACACAGGTGTATGCTATTTTGGTTCTTTGTAGAGATATTTTTTTCACTATTTCACTATCAGTAAACATTTTTTTCATTAAAAGTACTGCCCGACCCGCAGAACGAAAAGAAGAGTGTTCCATCACTGCATACAAACACCACAAGATTTCTGCTTCTGATACACTTTCTGATCTCAAAAAAGATACTAATGATGCATCCTTTTTAGCTGGCTCATTTAGAGAATTTAATACAAGATTTTTGGTAGTAGAATCTTGTTCACTAAATGCACTCCTCAAATCATCAGACATATTTCTGCTAATAACGGCTTTTTTGTGTTTCCTGGATTTCTGATGACTAGTTAGTGCTTGTTTTCCCATATTGCTCAGGGAAAATACAGAATTACATAATTTACACACTGCAGAAAATTTGTCAGTCAGGCACTCACGTAACCATGGGGCATAATGAGGATTTTCCATCCATTCTGTCTTAAATGATGTTTTAAAACCAGGCGCCATCGTTTCAAGCCACCTAAAAATAAAATCTTAATGAACACTTTGTTTTCGTTTGTATTTTGAAAATAAATTTAACTACTGATAAAAGGTTACAGAAAAATAGACTACAAATCTGCTAAAAACAATAGAATTTAGCTAATCACATTCCAAAATAGAATTTAGTTAGTCACATTCTGAATAAAAATCTTGTCATAAATGTATTAAAACTTCTAATAAGCTTTTTCTATCAATAAAGGGGCTAGTGACCTACCAAAAAATCAGCATTGTTAAATATTCCCGCTCATTTTTTGAGAAAAAGTCTAGATACTTAATGCACTCCACTAGCTAACTATTATCATAGCAGATGATAACTGCACTAAGAAAAATAAATGAATGTTTTCATTTTAATCTTAAAAAATGAATAAGTGAAAAAAGGCGTTGTTCTGAAGAAAATAAAAAACAATCTAAAAATTTTTTTGTCAATTAAAAACATTAACGATTAATGACCACCTTGGTTACAAAGCATCTACCTTAATTTCTGGCCTATAATATGCACCCCTTATTTTTAGAACCTCTGGAAAATCCGCTCGGAGTAGTTAACGTCCATTGTAAAAATGCAACATTTCGGCGATAATATATAAATAAAATAAATTAGTGAATAAAATTAAATAAAATTATAATTAATTTGCATTAGAAAATAAAAGAAAATAATTATTTCCCCAATCGCAACTAAAAATTTCATCACAGTAATATTAAAAAAAGCATTTAATAATTATAGTAGAAATAGAAAAAAATTAAAAGCAAAATAAAATCTAAAATCCTTTAAAATCGGAATCAGATTAAACTCTTAAAAGATTTGCAATCATAAACAGCTGTAATTATTTTTTTTTAAATCATGTTTAAGAGTTACAGCAAATATATATAAGAAAAATTTAAAAAGAACTGGTAAACGCAAACGATAATGAAGAAATAAAATCAGCTCAATCGCCGACACTTCCAAAAAAAAAAAAAAAAAACTAATGATAAAATTTATGAATAAAAAGAAATAATTTATTGAGTGCGAAATTTATAGTGAAAAGGAAAAAAAATCAAACGTAGTGGAATCAGAAAAACAAAACTGCAATCTGCTTCATAAAATAATCGTATGTTTAAATTAATAAACAATTCTCCTTTTATTTTTTTTATAAAAACAAGACTCTTAACGAAAGCAGATGTGATTTCACATCAAGAAAAACTTGCAAATGACACCGCACTCTTAAAGAATCAGAATTTATTCAAAAGAAAAATATTTTATTTTTATTAATCGATGTCAAATAGATAAATATATTTTTCTCTTCCATCTTCGGTTCAATGATATGCAGGTGCAACGCATTTCCCCCACCCCCTCATAAATCAAAGAGAAAAATAAAACAGCAAGCCTCTCTTTTGAGTTTGAAAATAAAACATTCGTCCCCTCCCTGCCCCCTCTAGATTTAAAGATCTTTAAGGTCACCGAAGAAATGACGTTTCTCTGGGTAAACGGGGAAAAACATTCTCCCCTTTCTCACATTTTCCTCTACTCAACTTCAAGGATGAGTCCAATTTCCACTTTTTTTTATAATCGTTCTAGTTTTAAATGGCGGGAAAACCGAGCAAAAGTTTTGCCGGTTTTCTGGGTATCGGATAAATGGTTCTCTGCTGTAAAACAAAAACGTCCCTAGACAACAATTTTTAAATTAAAATTGGAATTCTGGGGGAAAAAATAATAAAAATCAAATAATGTAAAGTTACTGGAAAATAGAAAAACAAAGTTTCCTAATCGATGTACTTGTCTCTTAAATTATACTTAATTTCCGATATTAATTCGAAATTTTACGATAAAATTTTTGTTTCAAATGAAATGATAAACAAATAATTAGATTAAATTATTAATCAAAGAAAAAATCCATTACTTTTTTTTTCTACTTTAAATTGTATACATCGATGATTTTTTAATTTATTATTATTTATTTTTTTTTAAAATTCAATTTCTTGGCGTAAAAGTACAAAGTTACTGAAAAATAATAAAACTTTTCTATAAGGAAATTTGTTTTAAAATCGGGATATTCGATGAAAAATAATAAAATTTACACAAAAAAGTTAAAAATTAATAAAGCAAAAAATATTCGAAATTCTACAATAGACTTTTGTTTAAAATGAAAAATAGTTTAATTAATTTAATAATAAAAAAACACATCAGTTTCTTATTAGAGATTTTTAAATCAGAATATTATTTTAATTCGAATTCTCGATATAATTTGTAATGGTCAAATATGGAATCGAAATTTTAGATAAATTAAAGCATAATTATAGCTTATTTACATAAATTAAAGCAATTTTAAATATTTTTATTTCAACTCTCAAAAAATTGCGATCCTGTAAAATTAATAGAATACAAAAATCAAAACTTACCAATATCATTCCAGAACGAACTTCCTTTGAACACTGCTCCGATTTTCTTACTGATTCTTGTTCTTCAGTTACAACATCCACAAAGAGGCACAAGGACATGAAGCGTTCATTGGAGGATAATCACGTGATGCTTGATCGCGATGAAGCAGACGCGTTTCGCTCCGAAAAAGTAAACATAACGGAATGGGAAGAAAAGAGCGGCGCGCGCGACAAAATTATTTTCCAGAATCGACGTGAAATTCCCTGAGAATTCCCGGTTTTCCAGTGGTATTTCAAAATTCCCTGAGAATTCCCGGTTTCCAGAGTGAGTGGCCACCCTGAGAAGTGATCAGGAATTACCCCAGAAATGATCAAGAGAAGTGGTAATTCCTGATCACTAAAAATTTAAAATCTTTTAAATTCAAATTAGATTTTCAAACAAATGAAGGTAGCATAGGACTCATCTCATAAACCCTCAAACTTCCAATAAATATTAAAATTCTATCTTGAATAGTTTTTTCACAAAATAGATGTTTGCATTTTTTGATCAGGAATTACCCCAGGTCACCCTAATGATTTTTATTGTTTGAATATTTAGAACTTCCTTTGTGGACTACATTTTAGGGGAAAATTTAAGAGTCACAGTTAAAAAAGGAAGAAATGGAGAGAATAGAACAATTCAGACAAAAACTGCTTTTGAATTTAGAATTTGAATTTTCATCGTCAATGTCTTCACTTGTTCCTACAGTAAAAAAATATTAAATCAGTCACAACAAGAAATTCAAACATAAATAAACTAAAGATTAGATTGAATGCGCATATTTAATAAGAAAAATCATATAACTTAAGGACATCCTTTCTTAAACATCATAAAGATATCAAACAAAAGAAGCTAGTTCAAAATAACAAATAAACTACTTTAATTCAGTTTCTGCTCATATTTTATTATGATATAGCTATGGATAAAGTCTGGGGTAACAATTTTAAATTTATTTTGTAGTGTCAAATTTGTTAGCTAGAAAAAAATTGACAAAAATTTTTATTTTTCATTTTTAAAAAAGCAATGATGTTTGAAGAAAAATTAGAATTATTGCTACCACCATGTTGAGGTATGTTGCATTTGGCCCCTTGCTCAAAAATGTTCAGTGACCCTAGTAAATATTTATAAAATAGATCAAGACATTATATTATTATTTAACATTTTAAATATTAATAACTATTTTACGACCATTAAACAGTAATTCAGTCTAACTTTGTCTTAGATAAGTTGTCATTTATTCTTTTTTCCTATTTTTCATATAATTGCGAATTTAAAAAACAAAACAAATAAAAAAAATTAATTAAAATTTCTACGAAGTATTTAGAAATAAAATTTTTCAACTACTGGTAAAATTCCTCAGGCGAAAACATTAATATGTTCTTTTATTGACATTATGTTAAAAAACATGTTTCAGAGGAAAGTTGGAGTGAAAACGAAACCAAATTATTATGTTTAAACTTGATACTATTAAAACCATAGATTTATCTGTATAACCAAATCTGTGTTATCAGAACAAAACATAAAAGTTCAAAACACAATAATATAAAAATTAAATTGAATAAATTTTAATTTATAGGTACAGTTCGTTTTTGCGGAAGAATACAAGTGATGGAAAAGTATCCATAGGAATCGCCAAGCGGTAGCGAATTCCTTAATACAAATAGAATTACAAAAAAGAATTTAAAATAGCCTAAAGAGTTCATAAATTTCATCAAAACATTAAAACTAGTAAAATGAAAAAGATCATACAACAAACTTCAAAGTTAAAATTATCGAAAAAACAACCTTCATACCATAATACTAAAACTTTTTTGCAACTAAAAGCAATTTATTCAAAAAGTTTTAAGGTAGGAAATCATACAACCTCCAGCAATAAAAGACTTAAAATATAAATCAGTTTTTTTCGGCTCCAAGACAGAACCGGCTTTTTTTTCCATTAAAGACATTGCAGTTTAACGGACGAACCTTCAAAAAATAGTAATAAATAAGTAAAATCCTTAATTTCTGAAACACAAACAATAGCGGCACTCAATAGTTAAACAACCATGTTCCATAAAATACTAAAATCTTATAAAATTAAATTTTATATTGCATCATTTAAATTTCACTTCAACTTCGCCTCTTTCACACTTTCAGACAGTTGGGCACAGATGATCCACATTAAGGACCTTTGTCGCTTTACACGATTCACACACTTCTGATCGCTGTCAATAATGGCCATCTTGATTGGAGAGTCTGGAGAACAAATTTAGCCAATCAAATTCTCATTCACTGTGGTTTGAGGATAGTGATTTACGTAAAGTGAGAATGGCCCTTTAATAAATCACAGTTTCAAGGGAGCAATCTCACAGAATGCGTTTGCCAGACCTACAGTTCCCGTATAGATAAGAAACCTGGTTGGTGAGTTTTTCACTAGAAAATATATTTTACTAATCAGATTCTCGTATTTCTTCTCAGGTAATTAAAGGAGCTGCAGGCTATAACATATTATTTTAAAAACTTCCTTTATCTATTATCAGTCCTGCAGTGTTCTGATCGTAAAGACACGGTTCTTAGCAGAACACCGAAGAGAAGCATCAATGACTGCTGTCAGTTAGTGGATGGTTGACCACTTTGATCAGCCTTCGTAGGGACCGAGGGCAGACGGTATCGGCCCTCGTTAAACTGTTCTATCCTAAAGTGCTCGACTTCACGCACAGATACCAAGGCAGGGGAGCCATCCCCGCTGCGGAGAATCAAAAATTCGATGGCATGTTTTCGGATCAACCCAGGGATGTTTTGAATTAAAAGAAATCATTTCTCTTTTTATCCTATGAATATATTTCACAGACACAATTTTTTCCTTTAAAAATATATTGTTTCATTTAAGAATTCGATTAACTGGTTTCTTGTAAAGCTTTTTATTTTTTTTTAATTTTAAATCGAACAGAACGTTTTATTAATCTAAACTTTCATGTTTTGGGGGGCATTTATCTATTAAATAATGTTCTTCACATTTTTATTCAATTGTATTTCTCTTGCTTAGTACATAATATTTTCAATATACATATAGAAAAACTGCGCTTTATAGTTAAATTATTCTTGCTTTCTATAAAAATCTAGCAATTTATTTAAAAATAAAACAGGTGAGTTATAATAAATAAATAGAATAACTACAATAACTATATCACAAATAATATAAATAAGAATTATAATTTTAAGTTATATTTTGTAACATTTTTTACTCAACTATTTTTAACTAACAAAAAATCCAATATATTATTAGTATTAATTGACAGACGAGAAAAGTAGACTATCCTCTACAAGAAAAAAAAATAAATACCTTATTTTAAATGTTATTATATTAGTTATTAATAGAGCTCGGATTTTGATGACCTAAAAAATCTCAATTAATGCCCTTAAAGAGTGCAAAAAATGCCCTTTAAAAGTGCAAAAAATGCCCTTAAAAATGCAAAAAATGCCCTTAAAATGCGAAAATTGCGCTAAAAACGCCTTATGACGTGACTTAAATAAAGTAAAAATATTGAACTAAAACAATTTTTTACTCTTTAAAATTATTATGAGTCATTTCAAAAAATATAAAGCAATGCAATGCTTGTTCTACGTTCATTAAAGTTTGAAAAATATGTTTTATATCCTAAAATAACAAAAAAAAAGGAAAATATATTGACTCCAAAACATTTTCATTTTGTATAGAAACTTTAATGAATATAACAACTTCCATCTCATAATATTACTAAATACCAGAATTACATTGGATTATTAATTTTTCTTTAAATATTTTGAAATGTAAACGAGCGTTTCTTGTCTGAAAGTTAATTTTTATACCTGAAGAAGCTTCTTTCAACGTCTACTCATGTTATTGGTGCGTACTTGAAAAAGACGGTCTCACTTACTGACAATTCTTCTTCAATTTGAAAAGATGTTGCTTCACCTGTTAATATCCTAGAGATTTTCTTCATTGTTTGGAAGCCAGTGTAATAATGAAAAATGATAAAAAATAATAAAAATTGGAAAAAATTAACAAAAAATTTAAAAAATGCAAAATATGCCCCAAAATTTAAAGAAAAAAGCCCTATAAATCTAAAAGAATGCTCTAAAGGACAAAAAATGTCCAAAAATGCAAAAAATGCAAAAAAATGCAAATTTCATCAAAATCCGGGCCTTAGTTATTAACAATTTTTGGCAGTCGTTAAGCAATCAATTGTTCCCACTTACGGGGTCAATTGTAACAGTTCATAAATTCAACTAAAACATAGTTAATTATACATATTATCATAGTTGTGATATATTTTTTTATTGATCAAAATAGTAGTGATATTTTAGGAGTAATAATAATAATGAGCAGAGACCTAAAGGGTTAAACTTTTAACTTTAAGGGGTTAAAATTTTTTATTTATGCTGTGAAAGGTGACAAATAAAATATGCACATGCAACATAATAAATATGATGTAGGAAACTATTGCTGGTTCTTAAAGAGTTAAGTAATGGTTTGTAAACATAAGATTATTTATTTTCAGCTGTTACATTCGTCCCTTTACTTATTGTTACAATTGTCCCCAAGACGCCATTTCAGCTTCATTTGTTAAAAACAATGCTAGTTAATTAACAAAACTAATCTTTTTTTTCTGAAATGTTAATTAAGGTGTCCACTTACATATTCGGTTAATAATTTTTATTTGTTTTAACAAAATTACTTTGTTACAATATAATATTCTAATACCAAAAAAAGTAATTACGTAACATAAGAATATTTTTTTGTGATGTAACTCTTTCAAAAGTACATAAAAATGGTTGCCAGCAGGGGTATTCATGTAGATTTATTAAATACACCTTGTGCACCACCTAGGAACCAAATCTAGAACCCGACACTGGAAATTTTTGCTCTGTTACAATCGTACCCTGTTACAATTGACCCCACTCTCCCCTATTCTTGCGATTTTAAAATCAAGAAATCGTTATTTGTGTTTACGCACTTACATAACTATACATCATGAAAGCGTACTTATGTGATTAAAAAATAAAACGTGATTCACATTTACGCGATTTAAAAGCCGCACATTGTGGTTCTAATTTCCTGATTTTATATCAAACATCGTGATTAGTATTCATACGCGGTTTAATAATTGTGCACTTAATTCTTATTTATATGATTATAAAATCAAACATCGAGATTCGTTTTCACGTGGTTGAAAAATCAAACATTACGATTTACATTTACATTTATTATTAACATTTATTATTGCATTTATTGTTAACATTTTATTATTTCCACTTTATTAAAAAAAAAAAAAAAAAAAAAATACATCACGCAGTTTAAGATTTAAACAATCTGATTCGTATTCACGCAATTTTAAATCTGAGTTAAAAATTAAAATCGCTATTAATATTGCTATGAAATCCAGGTATTTGAAATTTTTTAAATAGGATATCTCTTAATGTTGATAAATTTTATTCATTTATATTTTAACATGTAACTGTTAAAATTTCCTGAAATAAAAGTAAAAATAAATATATTAATTTCTCAATTATTAAAAGTATAATTAGAATTTATAGCTTTCTAAAAGCAGAAATTGTTCACGATAAATGAATTTATAGATCTCTTACGCCCACTTTCCTATTTCCATTTTTTTTTCTTCAGAAAGCCACAATTATCTCTGTTAAAAACTGATGATAATTTTTGTTAAACTGATTTATCTGTGTTTTAAAATATTTTGTGATAAAATCGTTAAATACCAGTTAAAAGATAATCATTTATTAAAACGTATGTAGTAAAAATATTTTTGTTTAATTTTTATAGATAAACGCATACTTCCCTGGTATTATATATTCCTGTAGTGTGATCACAATCTTTAGTATTAAACTGAATTATTTTGAAATTTTAAAATGTATTTTCTCTCTTATATATATCTAAATACTAATAAATTGATTTTATTTATTGCTATTATGAATTGCTATTATTGAGTGTTTCCGTTTTCACTTTCACGCAATTTTTCTTACATACTATTAGCATAATACCCACCTAAGTAGCACCTGATATTAGTTAACATCAGAAAACCAGTAAATTCTAAAGTTATCTTACACAACTTTCTAATATTGTATTTTTTGGTATTATCTTGGGTTGCATTTAATTTTTGGAGTAAGCAAGAGGAAGATTTGAATGGTAGTAATTAATTCTGCCATATAATTTTACTTAATTTCCCGTATTGTTGTGAAGCAGTAAAACACAGAACAATAGTTTTATAATGTCATTCCACGCATTATTTATTTAGCAATATAGAAATACTAAATAAAATTATATTACTGATTTCTGCTACCATTCATTTTTCTCCCTCCTATTCCAAACCATATTTTGCGTAAAGTTTATTTTTTGAATACATATTTCAAATTTAATTAATAATACTTAAGTTGATAAACTTGTACTGATATCTTTTCCTGTTCTTTATACAATGAGTTTCTTGAAAAATATTTTATCATTAATCATTTTCAAGTGCTTATTTTTTTTATATTTTAAATGCATTTCTATTTTTTTTTTAGAAATGAACTATATAATACGAATGTTAAATTTACATTTGAATTGAGAGGAAATTTTAATTAAAAAAAAAATTCCGCTTAAAATCCTAAAATAAAATTGTTTAATTTTTAAATTGTCATTTTTTGTAATAACTGAAAAAATGAAGAATATAATTAAAACATAATTAATATTCAAATTACTTATTCCAGCAAATATTTTCTTCTTCTTTCTGCACAGAAATTAAAAGAACAAATACTTACGCAACTTTAGTTTTTTAGTATCTGCAGTTTTACTTAACGAAACACCTGAAACAAAACCCAACCGCAATGTAGAAATTGTTCCAGGCAGTGAAACCAGGAAAACATCTAATACTATGAAAATTGCCTGTAATTTTTCATAATGCACAAATAACTTCACATACGATAAGCGTACGATCATCAGAAATTTTCTACAATTTGATAATTATATAAAGGTACTATATACTAAACCAACAATCTTGGCCAAAAAACATATTAATTTCAAAACCAAAAGAGTCGTAAATATTATGTTTTATCTAAATTAAATTCCACATGAGAATGAGATGAAAATATGTAAATTTTTTTACATCATCTTTTAAAAGCTTCCTTTAGTATGAATAATCTTTTGAGAAAGAAGCCATAACAAAATAGATTTTTGTTTAATATAGACAGTAGAAATATCAAGTTTTGGTGAAAAAAAAAATCTCATTTAAAGACATTCTTTGAGAACTTTTGTACAAATATGGTTGATTTTCAGAAAATTTCACGCGCATATTTTAACATGAAACCAGTTTTGAAAGATTCGCTCTGTTAAAATTTTTATTAATAAATTCGCTTTATTGCTTCTTTAATATGGACTGTGCAAATATCATGTTTTGGATTTAAAAAAATCTCATTTTAAGACATACTTTGAGCACTTTTTACAAGTATGGGCATCTTCGAAAAACTTGACGCACACATTTTAACATGAAACCAGTTTTAAGAGATTCTCTCTTTAAAAAAAAATTTAATAAATACGCAAAGTGTCCCCTCTATTGTTTATTTAACACTGACTGCGGAAATATCATATTTTGGAAGAAAAAAATAAATGTCATTTAAAGATATTCTTTAAGCACTTTTGGACAAATATGGGTATTTCTAGAAAATCTGAAGCACATACATTAACATGAAACCAGTTTCAAAAGATTAGCTCTTTTCAAAAAGTTAAAAAAAATGCACTTGATGCACTTATTTTAACAAGTAACCGGAGATTCATGCTTTAAAAAAAATTACAAAAATTCACAAAGTGTCTGCTCTTTTGCATCTTTAATATGGACAGTGGAAATATCATGTTTTCGTAAAAAAAAAAATATCATTTAAAGACATTCTTTGAGCACTTTTGGACGAGTATGGGCATTTTCAGAAAATATGACGCACATATTTTAACACGAAACAAATTCAAAGAGATTCTCTCTTTCAAAAAATTTGAAAAAATTCTCAAATTGTCCACTCTAATGCTTCTTTAATATGGACAGTGGAAATATCCTGTTTTCGTAGAAAAAAAAGTATCATTTAAAGACATTCTTTGAGCACTTTTGGACAAATATATATGGGCATTTTCGGAAAATTTGACGCACATATTTTAACATGAAACCAGTTTTAAAAGATTCGTCCTTTTCAAAAAATTATAAAAATTCAGAAAGAGTCCACTTTATTGCCTCTTTAATATGAACTGTGGAAATATCGCGCTTTGGTAAAAAAAAGGCCTCATTTAAAGATATTCTTTGAGCACTTTTGGACGAATAAGGACATTTTCAGAAAATATGACGCACATATGTTAACACGAAACCAGTTTTAAGAGATTCTATCCTTCAAAAAATTTTAAACATTTCAAAAAATGTCCACACGATTGCTTCTTTAATATGAACTGTGGAAATATCGCGCTTTGGTAAAAAAAAGGCCTCATTTAAAGATATTCTTTGAGCACTTTTGGACGAATAAGGACATTTTCAGAAAATATGACGCACATATGTTAACACGAAACCAGTTTTAAGAGATTCTATCCTTCAAAAAATTTTAAACATTTCAAAAAATGTCCACACGATTGCTTCTTTAATATGAACTGTGGAAATATCGCGCTTTGGTAAAAAAAAGGCCTCATTTAAAGATATTCTTTGAGCACTTTTGGACGAATAAGGACATTTTCAGAAAATATGACGCACATATGTTAACACGAAACCAGTTTTAAGAGATTCTATCCTTCAAAAAATTTTAAACATTTCAAAAAATGTCCACACGATTGCTTCTTTAATATGAACTGTGGAAATATCGCGCTTTGGTAAAAAAAAGGCCTCATTTAAAGATATTCTTTGAGCACTTTTGGACGAATAAGGACATTTTCAGAAAATATGACGCACATATGTTAACACGAAACCAGTTTTAAGAGATTCTATCCTTCAAAAAATTTTAAACATTTCAAAAAATGTCCACACGATTGCTTCTTTAATATGAACTGTGGAAATATCGCGCTTTGGTAAAAAAAAGGCCTCATTTAAAGATATTCTTTGAGCACTTTTGGACGAATAAGGACATTTTCAGAAAATATGACGCACATATGTTAACACGAAACCAGTTTTAAGAGATTCTATCCTTCAAAAAATTTTAAACATTTCAAAAAATGTCCACACGATTGCTTCTTTAATATGAACTGTGGAAATATCGCGCTTTGGTAAAAAAAAGGCCTCATTTAAAGATATTCTTTGAGCACTTTTGGACGAATAAGGACATTTTCAGAAAATATGACGCACATATGTTAACACGAAACCAGTTTTAAGAGATTCTATCCTTCAAAAAATTTTAAACATTTCAAAAAATGTCCACACGATTGCTTCTTTAATATGAACTGTGGAAATATCGCGCTTTGGTAAAAAAAAGGCCTCATTTAAAGATATTCTTTGAGCACTTTTGGACGAATAAGGACATTTTCAGAAAATATGACGCACATATGTTAACACGAAACCAGTTTTAAGAGATTCTATCCTTCAAAAAATTTTAAACATTTCAAAAAATGTCCACACGATTGCTTCTTTAATATGAACTGTGGAAATATCGTGCCTTGGTAAAAAAAAAGGGCCTCATTTAAAGATATTCTTTGAGCACTTTTAGAGGAATATGGGCATTTTCAGAAAATATGACGTACATATGTTAACACAAAACCAGTTTTATAAGATTTTATCTTTCAAAAAATTTAAAAAAATTCAAAAAAATTCTGAATAATGTTTTCCTCTAAATGACTTATATGCTCTAAATGACTAAATGACTCAAAATTACAAGGCTACGGAGTTGAACATAAATAGTCGTAAACCCAAAATTGGTCGGCTGTTCAACGACGGTTATAAAATAAAATAATTAATCTGGCTAATGAATTATATATGACTTCAAGTTTCAGATGACTGCTTAAAAGATATTCGTGGTAAAAAATACTCACTCCTTCCCACTTGTTACAAACAGTTTTTTTTTTTTTTTTTTTTTTTTTTTTTTTTGAGGCCGGGATAGCCTGGTCGGTAAGGCGCTGGGCCCATATCCAAGAGGTCGTGGGTTCGATCCTCGCCGGCCGAAGACTCCCCGTGTAGTAAATGGTGACTGATGCACGTTAAATCTGTCGAGTCTCAAAGTCCTCCATGTTCCCATAACAAATCAATACCTCTGGGGGTACTGATCCAGGAGTTTCCTTGTCTTCTGGATTGGTTCAAAATTACAAGGCTACGGAGTTGAACATTAGTAGTCGTAAACCCATGAAATTGGGTCGGCTGTTCAACGACGGTTATAAAATAAAATAGAAAAAACAGTTTTTTTTAGAATGGTTTGGCGATTTTGGTTCTGAGATTGTTTCCAAACTTTTTATATGAGTAAATAAAATGTGTGTTACATTACCTAAAATGTGTGTGTTGTCAGTTTGTAATTAAAACGTTGAAATCAAAATTAAAAACTCATTATAAAATTTTTGTTACTGCAAATAAAATAATGTTTTGAAAATGCTGCCAGTTTACATTTAAAATATAAAAACGCAATAAAATTTAAAATAAAATTTTTCAAATTTTTATTACAACATTATAAAAAAATATTTTTTTTTTACAAAATGTTGAAAGTTCGTGTTTAAAATGTTTTGAATGAAAAAATTAAAAGCAATATTTCTAAAATTTTTATCACAAAAATATCTATAACGAGTTTTTGCATTGTTGTAGTTTGTATTACTAAAACAATATGTTAATGAACCCTATAAACTTTTTCAAGCAAATATTTCTCTGTCTGTATTTTTCTATAAAAGCGTCTTTCAAAACATTTATTACTTTTTTTTCCTGTTTTACGACCTCGTCAGCAACGACACGAAAAGTAAAACTGCTTACATGAGGTAGATAAAAACTTGGTAATATGTTTTGTCAGCTTTTTAACTGGATTATGACCAAAAAAACAAAATACAATTGTGCATGTTCTTTAAAATTAGTGTTTTGTCATAAAATTTGCTGAAGAAGAACTCTTTTTTTGTTATTTTCATAAAGATTTTAATTTAATTTAAATCTTTTTTCCCAACCTTACGATTTGTTTCATTGTTTTCAATTAATTAATTTTTTTAATAAAAATTACTAAATTTTAAATTAAAATTACACTTTAAATGCTGTTTTAAATATTTATTCTCTCGAATGCATCATATATAATTTTTTTTCTTTTAAAGTTATATTATGGCCAATAATACTGTTAATATGGTTGAGATTTGTTATTTAAAAAAAAATATTTATTCTGTTAAACTTCAAATTGAGAAATGAAACAGTTTATAAAAAATATAAATCATGTATATTAAAACAAAATATAATGTATAGTTGAAAAGGGAAAAAAAAAAAAAAAAACTTGCAATTTTCTTTAATCAGAAAACGTTTATTTTTTCACCATTAAAATTATATTATTTTGCTTTTTTTCTCCTAATGTTTTAATCGCCAAAGTTACGTTATTTTCTTCTTTCACACCATGAAAAAATAAGTTTCCCTTTTACAACTTGTACTTCAACGCACTCTGTCGATTTTAAAACTCATCTTAAAGCTTGATGTACTTTGGAGGGGATTATATTAATTGCATTTAAACTCCTCTCTGTTAACTTGAGAAATGTAATAGTTTTTGATGCTTTTAATCCTGCCTTCATCTATATAGTGGCATCAGATTTCGATAGTGCTTTTCTTTTTTCTCGCGTTAACAGCAATTTTCTTTTCCTGTTGTGCATATTTTTGACATGAGTTCTCTTAGTTTTTTAAATTCTCTCTAAAGTCAACTCCATTCTGTTCAGTTCATTCGAATAATCAGACATGTTTTGATGTTTTTAATCCCGCATTTGTCTACAGAGTGTTTTTAGATTTCGATTGCGTTTTTGTTTACTCTCGCGTCGAGTTTCATTATTTTTATTTCATCTTTTCTTTATTATTTTTTTTTATATTTTGTTTTGAATGAAAGTTCTAAAAACATATATAACTGGACAGTTAAATTCAATTTCATTGATTGATTATTAATTTTCCATATTTGATTACAATAAATTTGTGTCTCAAACAAATGAAACAAAAAAAAAAAAAAAAAAAAAAATTACATGACAAATTCCGACTAAAAACTTGTTTTATTATATTAAAATTTAAAAAAATTTTTTTTTTTTTTTTTAAATTTTAGACTACTTTAACCTTATTTCCAATAAAACCAAAAAGGAAATTTTTAAAAGAATCGATGCTATGCGATCATCAACTGTGATTAATGGCTTTTTTCACTTTAAGGAAAAAAAGCAATTTTTCGACATATTTCAGAGCAATCGATTTTCTTCAGTAAGGTTTGTTATGGAATTAATCGCAAAACATTTGTAAAACATCGATAAGTATTTCGTAATGTATTTGATAAATTGGTCCATCTGCTTACATGGTTATCTTTCTGCTATATCTCAAGCTTAATGTCTTATAGAACTTTTTATTTTCTTTACCTAGAACTTGTAATATCATATAATGTGTTTGGCCGTATTTAGCTTTTGGGTTATTGATCCTAAATCGGAATATCACTCAACAAAAATATTTTTATTTAAAATGTGTTCGTTAGTTCAATTTTTAATTTTATTAATTATTTAGATAAATTTGCAAATAAGTAAATAAATATCCTATATTTTCCTCGAACAATACTGAACAAAATATAGAGTATATCATATATTAGGAATTCTATGTTTCAAGAGTTTTCACAGTGCACTCACTGATCGAACGATACGTTTTCCAGTAGATAACAGAAGTTCACTGACTGTGGTCAAAGAGCGGTTGGGTGTCTACTTTAATCAGCCTGCGAGACTTGGGCTTGACTTGGCACTTCGGTCCAAAATGGGGCACCCATCTTCTTCGCAGAAGATTGTGATTTCATATCTTCGAATCTTCCTCAGGGATGTTTCCCAGACCGTCGTCAATAGCAGCTCAAGAAAGGCGTAAAAAAATTACTATTATACTTTCATGTATTAACATATATTTTATTTTTATTTCATAACCGTCGTTGACCAGCCGACTCAGTTTTTGGGTTTATGACTGCTCATGCTTAATTCGGTAACCTTGTAATTTCGGACCCAATTGAAAAGACAAAGGAACTCCAGGACCAAGTATTGGGGAGAAATTTATTTTCATGGAGGAATTTTTGGACGGAACTAACCCGCATTTGCTTTACACGGAGAGGAAAAACACGAAAACCTCCAACGGCTAACTTGACTGCAAGCAGCCTCTAACCCATGATCCGTCATTTTAGAGGATATTTTGCGTTAGTACTGTGGTCGGTGCAAGCCGGATGTGGAGTTCGTATCGACCAGCCATTGCCGGGATTCGAACCCGGTTCACCACTTCATAGGAAGACGGACGCTCTATCCTCTGAATTACATCACGGCTCTGAATTACATAGAAAAGTTTATCGGAATTTCAAAAAAAAAAAAAAAAAAAAAGGGCCTGAATTTGTTTCTAAATAAACTAAAAATTAAATAACTTATAAAATGTAAGTAGCATGTTTCAGATTTATAACTTAATGAATGAAGTTCAAGTATTAGGTCACAAGATGACGGAATAACCCAGCATTCTTCATATTTTAAGTGACATACTTAGTTGTATCTAGAATTGTTATATTTTTTTTTCATTTAAAGGACAACGAATAAAATGCAAATGATTGAAATATGCGTACATAAATAAATAAATATTTCTTATATCTTGCAATATTTATTTTGAAATGTATAAATTGGATATTTGAGTTTTAAATGAATAAATAAGCTAGCACAATGAAAAACGAATGGCAAAAGTTTGGTAATGCTATTAAAGATAAAAGTTATATAAAAATACCAAGCTGCATAAAAAAAAATTATGTACGACAAATGATGCGATTATAACAAATGGTAAGCGTGAGCTATCTGACATTATTTTTGGAAAAATACTCTTTCACAATAAAACCAGCTTATTTTCCTGACATTATTAAAAATTTTAAGCCATCTTAAACTTGATGGTGGAAATAGCAAAATAGTTTTCTGTATTTTCATAAATAATACATTTCTTGCAGAAAAGTATGTATATGTTGAATGTAAGAATGTATATGTTGTACTTTAAATGTACACGTTAAAAGTCTTAATATATTCTTTGATTGACCTGTAAATGCATATTGTTTCTCTAAATTGGTAATTTTTTTGCCTAAAATGAGAATTTCGCTTCTTTTATTTAAATGTTTGTTTATTAATTTTAATTTAAATCTAAGATACTTCTGTTTTAAAAGCAGGCAGCTGCATTACTTGCGTTTTGAAAGGTGGAAAAATGATACAAAAAAAATTGTAATTTAACATGCTGGTTGTGGAAAAATTGTAACTAATCTGAATATACATTTTAAAAAAAAAGATAACACATTGAGGAATCCGGTTCAGAAAACTTCAAAACCCTTTTGATTTCCGGAGGAAACAGAGACGAGTTGAAAGGCAATTTTTAGAGACACCTTCAAGTTTAACCTGTCAATCAAACTGGTTTCATTTCTTCTCGCTTTGTTTAGTAAAGATTATTTTGTAAAGATTTTTAGTAAATATTTGCTTTTTCGCTTGCCTAAATAATAACTTGCGTCCTTTAATGTATTTGATTCTTTGACTTAACTTTCGACAAGAATAGTGAATATATGAAAGGTGGTGTTTGGGGAACACCGTGTCTGATTATATATTATTAGATCAGTAGTCTCTATAGACAGGAAACGATCAAGATAAATTCAGGCACAAGGTCCACCAAATTTTCCGGGCCCCTTACAAAATATTTTGCAATTAAATTTTTAAAGAATAGTCCTAATAATAAAAAAGAATCGATTCAACTGTATGATTCAAGAGAAACATTCTAAGAAGTTTTGAAAACAGACAATTGAAGATTATTTTTCTAAGATAAAGTTTACACTTCTGTATATTAAAGCAAAATATAAAACAAATAAGCAACGTTGTGCCAAAATAAAAATAGTTTGGTGACCACAAACAATTGAAATTAGTGCTAAAAGTCACTAATTAGCTGGATTGTTTTTTATTGTAGGCTGTAATTATTTTTTTATTTAGTACTTAAACCTACACAAAGCTAGACGACTTTTCATTAGATTTAACGATAAGTTCAGCATGTATGCTAAGATATTAAGGTTATTATTTATAATTTTTATTAAAAAATACACGCAAAAATATCCAAAAGTGCCAAAATTGTATGTACCCATAGAAAATTAAAAACACATTTAACTAATAATTTATTTAAATATGATACTTTAAAAAAATTAAAATTCGTATTCAGTGCATTCACTTAAGCCATTGAGATAAAAATTGCACCAATGGACAATTACAGTCAATTTTTTTTATAATTTTAATGCATTCAGAATCCCTCAAAACTCCCAGAAAACATTTCATTACTTTCCTAAGAATGCTATTTATTTAGTTATTTTTAATCAAAAAACGCTTACTTTCGTTTTTGCCTAAAACGGGGAGTCACGTGATTATTCACGAACTGACGTCACATGTGTCCATCTGCCGTTCACTTACAATCTCTGCTGTGAAAGCCAATACGTTCTTGCTTAAGGTTGAATTTTCTGATTAAATCCAACTATTTTAGATGGTCAAAAGCTATCTGTATAAAAAATTGCGCCCTAATATCACTTAATAAAAATGTGGATTTGATATAACGTATTTTTATAATGTTAAATTTCAATGGTACCCACTGAAACATTGTTAATACTTGACAAAATTTTCTAACTCGGAATATTTAAGATTTTTTAAATCAATAAAAGAAGTGTATGGTATTGCTTATAAATGATGCGTTATAAATACAAAATAACTTCGTTTTTTCATTTTTTAACTATATTAATCTTAATTTTAATGTATACTTCAAGTTCATTTCGAAGATTTTTTTTCATCTTAAATTAAAGAAATGTTGAATAAATTTTTTAATGCAGAATAAATAGTTTTAGATTTTAAAATGTAGGACAGCTTAAGTTATTGATGATTTTTTTTTATTTATTCTAGCGTGAATTCAAATCATGTAATTGTCTTCAGCATATCAGTAGCCTCTTAAAAAACTTGTGATCCCAGCAAAACTATAAATTCATTATTTCAACAAAAAATTTAAAGTTATATATATATATATATATATATATTCAAGCAGATTTTATTAACTTTACTTTAATTGCCTTAATCCATGTTATAAGAGTATTTGAAATCAAGCATATGCATTTATTTAGTTCTTTATTACAGAAATAGGAATAAAATTTTATAAATGCGTATAAAAATAATTTTTCGCCACAGCAAAGTTCCTATTTACTCAAAGAATAAAAATATTGAGAAAAAATATCAGCATTACTGTTTATTTTTTAATTATTTAATAATTAATAAAGAATGTGCATTAGAATTTCCTTCCATTTTGTATAAGTTAATTTTTAATTTTTGTTCTTTAGCTTTAGTGAAACAAAAACTTCCAGCTTAATGATATTCGCTGAAATTTTGTGGATAAATGAGTTAATTAGATATGATTAAATGAGAAATTAAGTGAAATTTTAAGTATAACTAGATTATGGTGAGGATGATGGTCAGATATATTTCAATGGACTAGATTCTTGAAAGTGTTGATACGTTTTCGGCTATACCGAATGCATACCCTGAGAATTTTTTAAAACTATTTTAATATTTTTTTTTTTAATTAAAAATGTATAATGTATTAATTTTACTATTTCAGAATTTTTCATTGCAAGCACTGACAAATAGCTTGAAAAAATAAGGAGAGAAATTAACAATAACCATACTTTATTAATACTATATGCCGAAAAAGGAATTAAAATTTATAAATTTAAAAATAAAAATAATTTCTAACTGTAATGAAATTCTATTTACGCAAGGAATAATAAATATAAGCGTTAATGTGTACTTAAATATTTAATACATAGTAAAACAAAAAAAAAAAGATGACATAAACTGCATTAGTAAATATTTACTTAAAAAGAAAATCCTTTAACTCTAGTAATAAATAAATAAATAAATAAAAGAAGCAACATTAAATAACATTATTTGAATTCTTGATCATTAACACATAGATTGTAACGATGATGGACTGATATTTCTCAATGGACTAGATTTATGAAAATACTGATTTGTTTTAATGCAATAACGAATGATAAAATCATCCATCCTATATCAAAATGTATAATATTTCTATCCAATCTGCGACTTATTTTAATTAAGTAATTAGGTTGTAATGTAGCATTATTTTAATTTAAAAGTAAGTGGAATAAAATAGTATTTTCTATGAACTTTAACACCACTGATTTCAGCCGAAAAGAAATGTTGATTCGCTGTAAAGAGCTGCATAATCATTTCTTCAGATATTTTAATGATAAATAACAACGTTTGAAGTTTTAAAATCTTTCTTTCATTTTGCACACACTCTCAAAACCGTAAATTTGACTCACAAATTTTTTTCTGATAATTTGCAAAGGATGTTCATACGATATACGTAATATCAAAACTAAAAGAACATTGAAATAGCCTTAGTGGATGGAGACGGCACGTTTCCCTTCGGCACATGTGACGTCATAACCAATCAGGGATCGTTTTTGATTGCAGCACTTACGGAGGCCTTTTGGTGCAATTTAAATGTTTAATAACTAAACAAATTAGCATTTGCCGAAAAAAACTATCAGATTTTCGGTTTCAGAAGAGAATTTCCAATAAGTTAGGTATGAAAATAAAAAAATTTATGAGATGCTGTAATTGTCCATTCAAATTTAGAGGCACTTTCGAATATGATTTGTGCAATGTTTATACGAGTTTATTTTATCACAATATAAAGAAAATTTGAAATAAAAAATGCATTTTTTTGAGAAAATCTTTTTCTTTCAGTATTTTAAAAAAATAGTAATATTGTGGACTTTTTACTAATTTTTGAGGGTCCCCAGATAGTGCGGACCCTGGGCCCGTGCCTATTGGGTCTAGGCGATAATCAGGCCCTGTCTATAGAAAATGATTGAATTAAATAATAATAAGGGTTGAAAAAATACATTTTTGTGACTCTTTTAGCGATCTTCTTATCAGCTGCAGTATGTTATTTAATATATCATTTTACAAAAGTATTTTTATGCTGTGTGCATAAAAAAAGAAGGGAAGAGGTTTTCTAAATGTAGAAAAACAATCAAATAATTAGTGGCATTTCTTCATCGGATTTAATGGGATATGTTTAATTATAAAGGTTGAATTGGAATGGATCTATGTCAGAAACATTTTTTTATTACATGTTTTTCTTTTTCTATCAGGATGTTTAATTAAATCATACGATTTTTCATGGGAGAGCAAATTTTTGTTAAAATGATTTCGAAGGCTTATACGAGATGGCGCTCTCAGTCCTTTATATTAAAGGACACAGGAAGTACGAAGATCAAGTGAAAATTCGGTTTTGCTTGGGAAATTTATGCTTCGAACGTTTCAAATTTTGCCGTTATGCATTTTATTTATTTCATTCGGTTATGGGATAATCAAAAACTTTTAGAATGGTAATCGTGAGACGCGTAAAGTACTGTAAACAGTAAGTGGAATTATTGTAGTTATCAGTTTATCGTATTTACATCTCTATGTGTAATATAGGAATATTAAAATAATGAAAACATATGTAGGAAAAATTATATGGACCCCATATGAGCTGTAATTTGAATCAATCTAAACAATAAATATGTTTGATTGTACAGAGATTGGAATATATTAAAAGTTGCTATTGTAAAAAAATAGATAAATAATAAACACATAAATAAATAAATAAAAATTTACAGCTGAAGTAACATTGCTTGATAATCTAGCATTATAAGTAAATATATGTTTTCAATTATATACACTAATTATTTTCTCAAAAATATTATTAAATTTCAAATCCCTTTTATCTTTGTAGTTTAAACTTTTAGATTTTGAATTTATATCAGTCAAAATTCAAACATCCGAATTTTAAGTTGTACAGATTGTCATTATACTAGCAAGTTGGAATCTCGAACATAAATAAATACTCATTTATCTTTATGATAATAGGTTATCAAAGTAGCAGGCAATTTAGCACTCTAGTTTGTGAATTAGTTCTTAGATGGCACCACTGAAAATCTTATGCAAATTTTGTTTTTGGAATTATTTTCGGTTTCTTTAATTTTATTTACCATTGTTAGACATTGATTAAGCATTAATCAGTTATAACATTAATTAAAACGTTGATTTATTTTTTAATCAGTAGTATAATTTCTTCTTTAAACTTTTTTTTAAACAAAAATTAAGGAAAACAATAGAGTATGGAATACGTTTATAATTGATAATTGCCGTTTTTTATGAAACTGGAATAGCGTACATTGATAACGCTCATGCACGGTATATCATACATCTACAATTAAGTTTTTTTTATTCTATTTTTTTATTACTTTTTTTATGGTAAGTGCCACGTCTCTATTACTTTTGCCCGGAATACCCTACACTGATGTTTCTGAAGGTTAAGTAGTGAAGGTAAAATATAAGCTCGGTATACATTTGACCGGTATACCCTATACTGAAGTTTTCTTCAGGCCAAAAGTGCCTCTACCGGTAACTAAAGCGGTAGATCATCAGCTAAATTTATGCACGATAATAAGATATCATCAAGATATTCTCTTTTAATATACACACTATTGGATTAGCCACATTGAATTTTGCAAATTCATATTCGTAAAAAGCGACTTTCCCAGTCTGTAACACTGCCTAAAATATATAGTTTATTGGAACACTGAGAATTAAGATTTTTTTAAAATTTTTTTTTATTCAGATCTTTGTGCAGTGGTCTGCTTTTAAGACCACCTAGCTTTTGATAGATGGGAATCACCAAGGGGCAATTTTATCGACTTGCAAGTAATAAATTACTAGTTAAAAAAAAAAAAAAAAAAAAAAAAAAAAAACTAAAGCAGAAAATTATAGAAAACGCAGGAGAAGTTTTAGCTATTTTTTTCGATTGTTATTTATTCTTATTTATTCTTTTATCTCATGATTTTTCAAACCTTTTAACTCTATAATATTGTAACTATCGAAATTTGAATAATAACTTTTTGATGCGTATGATTCAAGGCTATTCCGTCGTTAATCCACATCCTTCTCTTATTGTTTTCTTTGCAGTTATTTAAGTTATTTTTTGTTTTTACGGTAATTTCGTATGGGCAGCCGATTTCAAATACATTTAATACGATGTTCAATTTGAGTTATAACTTCTTGACCTACTCATCACGCAGCCATTCCGTCATAAATTCGCATCATTTTCTATCGATTTTTTTAATATCGATTATCGATTCTTAGGCTCATTTATCAAGATTTTTTAAGACGATATTTTCCTAACACCCAAAATTCGAATTTGAATAATAACTTTTTGATGCGTATGATTAAAGGCTATTCCGTCGTTAATCCACATCCTTCTCTTATTGTTTTCTTTGCAGTTATTTAAGTTATTTTTTGTTTTTACGGTAATTTCGTATGGGCAGCCGATTTCAAATACACTTAATACGATGTTCAATTTGAGTTATAACTTCTTGACCTACTCATCACGCAGCCATTCCGTCATAAATTCGCATCATTTTTCTATCGATTTTTTTAATATCGATTATCGATTCTTAGGCTCATTTATCAAGATTTTTTAAGACGATATTTTCCTAACACCCAAAATTCGAATTTGAGTAATAACTTTTTGATGCGTATGATTCAAGGCTATTCCGTCGTTAATCCACATCCTTCTCTTATTGTTTTCTTTGCAGTTATTTAAGTTATTTTTTGTTTTTACGGTAATTTCGTATGGGCAGCCGATTTCAAATACATTTAGTACGATGTTCAATTTGAGTTATAACTTCTTGACCTACTCATCTCGCAGCCATTCCGTCATAAATTCGCATCATTTTTCTATCGATTTTTTTAATATCGATTATCGATTCTTAGGCTCATTTATCAAGATTTTTTAAGACGATATTTTCCTAACACCCAAAATTCGAATTTGAGTAATAACTTTTTAATGTGCATGATTCAGGGCTTCCGTCGTTAATCTACATCCTTTTCTGATTGCTTTTTCTGCGGTTATTTAAGTTATTTTTTGTTTTGACGGCTTTTTCACAAGGTCAGCAAAATTCCAATGTTTTCAATGCTATTTGAGTTCTAACTTCTTGACCTACTCAGTTCGCTACTATTAGGTCATAAGTAAACCTCGTTTTTTGATATCGATTATCGAATTTTCGGCCGAATTATCAAGGTTTTTAAATATTGATTTTTTTAAGACGACATTTCCCCAACATCCAAATTTCGAATTTGAATCATCAGACGCGCTCAATTCTTCACTATGCCATCGTGAATCAATAGCATTTCTTAATTGTTTTCATGGAAATTATTTCAGGTAGTTATTTTGCATACGCTCCAGCAATTTTCACATTGGTTTTTGAAATCTCGATATTTTAAACACGATATTACTAGCTGACGTATTCGGAATCGTGCATTGTAGTATTTAAACTTTAATTCGAAAATAAACATTTAATACTTACCATTCAGCTATCGTTTTATTGTTCAGCAAAAAATTTACTGCGACACAGCTTTAACAAATTATTTTTAGCAAATGTTTTAGCAAATGGGCAAAATTGGGAGAATGTTTCTCCCCAACACACTATTTCCCTTTTAATAACATAGCAAAACATTTCTTGCTATGCGGAGAAGACCACAGGTTGAAATACAACTTTTTAAGTGCAAAACAGTCAGTGGGTTAAAAATTGCTTGTATAAACCTTGATTTTATTAGTAGTATTTCTCAACATTAGCAAACTTTGCTATTGTTTCTGAAAAAATAAAATCATCATGCCCTGAGTATTAGCTTGTCTACAAAGTATAGGGAAAATGCCAACAATGGTGATCATATTATTACCACCACCATTATTAGCACCATTAATTGCTAAATAAAGTAATCACCATTAATTGTAAAACCTAAACCTCCACGCTCTTTTTGCCTGCTAAACGACTAGTTGTTGGAGAATTGCTTTCACTCTTTTGAAATTTTTAAAAGGATAATACAGTTAAACCAGGTTCACTATACCCCACTATAGTGAACCTTCAAGGGACCGAAATTTTGGTTCACTATAACCGGGAGTTCACTATATCAGTTACGCAGGCAATTTAACTAATGGTTCCTAAACTCTTCCATTTTATTACACATTATTTAAATAAATGACTAAAAAATATTATGTAGTAGTGAAAAATGTATTATTTTTCATTACTCTTCGTCTTGCTTAAAAAAAAAAAAAAATAGTGATCTTTAGCTGATGAGCAATCCTCAACATCAGATATGGAAACACTTCCTGACTCTCAGATAATTTTTTCTGAATTTCTGTTATTCCACTTTTTAAACCTGTCTAACCTGCCATTCGAGCACATAAAAGTAGTCTCATAAAATCGCTTAGCAAATTCATCGACATAGTCCAGCTACTGGAAGATTGCGACTTCTTTGCATGCTGAAGCACTTCAGTAATGATTCTTCAACATCCTTGTGATCGGCTTTTCTAAACTTTTTTCTGCCATCTAAATATTTTTCATGAGCAGAAATAATTAATTGCCTATTTTTCCATATGCTACAAACTGCAGATTTGTATAGTTTACATTCTCTGCAAATATCAGCTTGATTGCATTCATTTTCAATTTTTCTGATTATGCTCATTTTATCATCAATGGAGAACGTTTTACGTTTACTGCTCGCCATAGTTAAATTTCAGACACTTATTTGCATCCTTTTTTTAACTGAACTGAGAGTAAACAGGAGTTGAAATGAGGGTCTTATCAAAACACATATTAGTGTCCAACCTTTTGACCAATAAAGAATAATTCACTCATTCCCTCTGACAGAAAATGCATATTGATCCCACTGACACCTTACAGGTGCATTATCTACCTGGGATGGAAATATCTGCTTGGTTTGTTTAGGGATGGGAAAGTGAGATAAAAGAAGATTATCGCTAAATTCCCCTCTATAGATGGTTTTAAAAATCGGTATATGTATTTATTTTAAAGTCAAAATTTCAAAATTACTACAAAAAAAATTGAAGAAAAAAAATCAGTTGAAGGCAGAAAAAAGTGCATTATATCCAACTTCCTCACTTTTTTGGTTCACTATGTCCACAAAAAATAACATTATACGTGTATAGCAAGGCACGGGACCGAACATTTCGTTCGCTTTATCCGGGAGTTCACTATAAACCGTGTTCACTATACCGAGGATTGACTGTAATAACAAAAATATACAATTAAGTTAATTAGTAAAAGTTACTTATAGTAAAAGTTAATTATATTAAATTGTTAGTTATAAAATTACAGAGATTATAATAATAGTTAATTATTTAATCAGTTTCTGATAAAAAATACTTTTATAGGCTACTTTTAATTTCTTAAAAACTTAGGCTCAAAAAATACGATAAATTTAAAAGATAAATTTCAGGCGAAAACACACTTTATTTTCGCATATCAGTTTACTCATGAATAGAAAAAAAAATAAAGTAAAAGTTTTTGTTTAATTTCAAAATTATACGATTAAAATACAAAAAGGTGAGTTTACACTTTAAATGAGAAATTCTTGTTAAAATCACACTCAATTGAGTGAAAAATTTAAGCTATTTAAATAAATATTTTAATTAAGTAATTTTTTTTTTTTGACTTTACATTTGTTGAAATAGGGAACGCATAGAAGTACGATCTTATTAACTGTGTGTATTTACTTTTTTTTTTATAAAGATTGCTTGCTTAAGTTAATGACGGAGCAAAAGAATTCATTTTGTAAATTTAGAAAATTATTCGTTAAAATATTTTTTTTTTCAACTTTGAAAGCAAACAAAGTGTTGAGGATCTTTTTTCGGGATTTGATTGGAAAATTAAAGAAATGATCATAAAAAAAGAAGGAAAAAAAAAAAAAGCGTGCACTTGCAACACTTTTTAACAAAATATATTTTCTGTTTTTATACTAAATTTAAGATGACTTCTTAATTAATCAGAGTAGCCTCAATCTGGAAAAATTTTAAGTAGTAACAAATCATCCGTGGACTTTTTCTTTATTTCGAACTTAGCTATCTCAAAATGCGTACTTAAGGAATGAACATTTTAGAACAACGAATTTTAGAAAATGTGCATTATTCAAATTGCGTATTTAAGAAAACCTACCTACAATCTGATACCGTTCCTATTATGTGTATTTTCCTTTTGTAAACTAATTAACTAATGAATCCAAATAAATATGCATAAATGATTTCGTAACAAATTTTTAAATTACACTTTCTTTGTAAAAACTTTAAAAGTTAACAGTTCTTCTTACAAAGTTGTTACGGGCCCTACAAATTTCTAATAATGGTAGTAAATGTAAAGGTTGGGATTTTGATTTTGAAAAACCATTTTATCTTATACAAATATTAATACGAATTTATGGCATGAAAAGTTTCATCCGAAATGAATATATTTACCGTAACTCTGAGGTGCAAGAATGTGCACCGTAATTATTATGTTTAGTATTTAAAAAGTAAGGGAAATTCACAATATAATTTTCTAAATTTGGGTTAAAATTTAAGAAGGCACATTTTATGCGATGTTAATTATCTTAAATACATATTTCGGACCATGTCTCTTTTCTTCAACACGCATTTTGAGTCATATCCGTTTTCTTAAATACGCATTGAGCCATATTCATTTCCCTAAATGCGCATTTTGAGCATGTCAATTTTCTTACGTACCATGAATTCCAGCTACTTCGATTCTCTGACTTACGCATTTTAGGCCATATCCATTCTTACGCATTTTAAGCCATAGGCCATGTTAATTCTTTAAATACGCACTTTGAGCCATATAAATTTTTTTAAATACGCATTTTAAGTCTGTCAATTTTCTTAAATACACATTTCGAGCTTAGTCAATTTTTTGAACTAAGCAATTTGAGCTATGCTAATTTACTTAAATACGCCTTTTGAGTCATATCCATTTTCTTAAATAATTATTTTGAGCTCTGTCAATATTCTGAATTACACAATTCAGGTTATTTTCTTTTTTTTAAATACGCATATTGAGCCATATCCATTTCCATACACAATTTTAGTCTGTCAATTTTTCAAAATACAAATTTCGAGCTATGCCAATTTTCTCAATTACTTGTTTTAAGTTATGTTCATTATCTTTACGCATTTTAAGCCATGACCATTTTCCAAAATACTCATTTTAGCCACATATATATATTTTTTAGACATATATTATGAGTCACTCCCTTTTTTCTTAAATACGCGTTTTAAGACATACACATTTTCTTATATACGTTTTTTTAGTCTGTCCATTTTCTTAAATACACACTTTAAGCTATGTCGATTTTATGAAATATTCATTTTTAGCTGTGATTATTTTCACGAATACGCACTTTAAATAATAAACATTTTATCAAACACGCACTTTTAACCTATGTTATGAATAAAAATCTACCCGACAAAATATTGTTGGAAGTTTTGCAAGTTTTAATTTCTTTTTAATTTTAGAAATTTAGTTTGTTCAGTTTTAACAATTAGATATTTTTCTCACAAATATATTTTTGTAAATAGGCATCATCATATAAAATTATGAAAAGAAAAAAAACATAAAAAAAAAAAGAACATTCATATACAAAATACATATGAATCAATTTTTCGTCCTATTAGTAAATCATTTCTCGGACGAAAAATATTAAATGAGATTTTTCAGTAATCAACAATAAATTCAAAATTCTGAAACACAATTGTATATGAAATTCCAATGGTAACCGTTCAAAATGATAAGGCTTAAATTTTATCCAAATAGAATCAATAACTAAATCTGTATTTATACAATAAAACATTTTGGAATCTTGAACTAAATGCTTTTAATTTGGACGTAAAAATTTGATTGTCATCAAGAAACAAAAACTGATTGTAGCAATGGGGGTGGGACTGATAAGTAAAACCAACTAGCCGAGTTTCCTTAGCATCTAGAAAAGTCTTTAATAGAATACACATATTAAAACTGAAACAAAATAGAAATATATAAACTATTTTTTCGTTGTTTAAAAGCGTATTTATTGTTTAAAGATTCTGTATGATTTCCAATTAAAAAAAATACGTATTAAGTTCTAAGCATGTTTTTTTTCGAGTTTTTGCATTCATTGTTTGAAACAACAAGATAAATTTCTAAAGTATTGAATTCTACAAAATATGGTTTGCCTTTACAATTTTCAGTAAAATTGAAAAAAAAAAATCGATTCAAAAGCTTGTTGACTGAATAGGGATAAGTGTTACTCAGAATAAAATCAAGAAGATAATAATTAGTGTAAAAATTAAAAGAAATTCTTTCTAATGTTAATTGTTCTCAACGCCCAGCTAATTAATTTTGTCAGGAGAGACCTCCACTTTAAATATTAACATTAATATATATTTTTTTAAAAAGCAAATAAACTTTAATTTAAGTACATGTTTTTCGTAGGTTCAATGTTTTATGATTCGTCCTTTTTAAATAAACTTTGTTTGCTTAAAAATTAAGTTACTTCGATTTCTGTTTAATTTTTTCTCTTGAGCTTGCAGATATTTATCTTTTAACAAACTTTAAATGATTCAGTAAATGCTTAACCATGCAGGCAACGCAATTTTATGTTTATCTAACTTTTTTAAATATTGATTACTTTTTGTTGTTTTATAACCGTCTGGATGAATGTTATAAATTGACTTTTAAGTAAAAATCTGAATAATTTGCATTATAACCAGTGTGAAAACCCACACATTTTCGAGTTTACGGTAATCAAGGTTCAACACAAACCAGAAGACAAAGGAACTCCTCGATCAAACAATTGGAACAAACTAGCGATCACGGGGAATTTTCAGACGAAATTAACCTGAATTAGCGAGGTATTCGGGATCTTTTTTGGACACATGAGAGCGAAGACTTTCAATCCGAGCCAACCCGAACCAGAACTAAATAGGATTACTCTGAGTCCGGGTCAGCTTGAGCCCAAGATATATGTTGCATAAAGGTCAAATTATGCTGACTCACCACTCGGCCATTAATGTTTAAGCCAGGAAATTAGTCATAAAAACCTTCTTCATTATTAACTAGAAAAAAATCTAGAATTGACAGTGAAAGAAAAACAACGTTTCGCAAACCCTTCATTAATTTTTGCTGATATTGAATATTAATTTTTGCTACCTGACATAATGCAATTTTTCATAATTATCATTTCATATCATTCATTATTTTTCTCACGATTGTCATTTGAAAGCGGTAAGATCATCACCCTTACTCTCATTTGCATTTCTTTCGCACCTACCGGTCAGGGAACGATGTCCATCGCATAGACTAGTACCAACTGAAACTATACAAAGTGACTAAAACAAAGTGACTAAAAACAAAATTAAAAAAAAAAGGAATAAAAGTCCTATGTTAAATAAATATAAATTGACGATTAATGTTTTTCTCTCAAAGCAAAAGCCTCGAACAGAAATAGAAGATCGTTATAATGCAGAGACTGGAGAATACTTTTACATCATTTGAGATCCTGAGTTTTAAATTAAAGCATTCAGATATGTATAGACTAACGCGTCTTAATCAAGAGGAGCGTGGTAGTGTTTTGAAATCAAATAATTCTCTTATTTAGAACAAAAAATGCTGAGTTCCCTGCTTTCCCTCCATGAAACCATTGTTTCAGGGAACATTAAAACCTTATTTTGCTTTTACATTACAATTATTGCATTGAATATTTTTCGAGTTTTTAGTTTCTAAATTCATTTTTGGTTTGGGTCACATAAAATTAGTTAAACTATACATTTGTTAACGTTTTAAAAATTGTTCATATTTTTCATGGAAGTAAAACAGTGGCTAATTTTGATAAAGTCTTAAGAAATGAAAGTCCATGTCTTGTTCTAACTGATTCTCCTAATAAGACGTAGTTCGCAAACTGGACTAAGAGTTGGCTAACATGCTGGAAAGCTCCGATACGTTGAGAAAATAAAGAAAATCGCTCAACGAAGCTGTTGTTTGTCCTGGGTGAAAAGAGCTGTAGATATTTTAAAGGTGGGGAAGTTTTTGCCTGCTAAAGATTAAAAATTTGAATTTCATCAACAAATTTTGTTTTCTCATACGTTGTAATTTGAAACCGCTGACAGGTAACTCTCCAGTGCAAATGGTTAAAAATATGAGTTTTATCTACAAATTATATGTCTTTTTATGCTTTACAATTTGAGGCTGAGAGGCACCTCTCCAATGCAGAGGAAAAGGAAACATGAGATTTGTCTACAAATAATGGCTTTTCATGCGTTACAGTTTGAGACAGAGAGGTGGCTGAGAGCAACCCTCGGGTGCAAAGTATTAAAAATATAAAATTTATCTACAAATGGTGTTTTTTTCAGGCGTTATAATTTGAGGTTGACAGGATCAAAAGGTGGCTTAAATGTATCTCTCCAGTGCAAAAGATTAAAAAAATGAGATTCTTATGCAAATTATGTTTTTTACGCGTTACAATTTGAGGTTGACAGGATCAAAAGGTGGCTTAAATGTATCTCTCCAGTGCAAAAGATTAAAATAGTGAGATTCTTATACAAGTTATGTTTTTTACGCGTTACAATTTGAGGTTGACAGGATCAAAAGGTGGCTTAAATGTATCTCTCCAGTGCAAAAGATTGAAAAAATGAGATTCTTATACAAGTTATGTTTTTTACGCGTTACAATTTGAGGTTGACAGGATCAAAAGGTGGCTTAAATGTATCTCTCCAGTGCAAAAGATTAAAAAAATTAGATTCTTATACAAGTTTTGTTTTTTACGCGTTACAATTTGAGGTTGACAGGATCAAAAGGTAGCTTAAATGTATCTCTCTAGTGCAAAAGATTAAAAAAATGAGATTCTTATACAAATTATGTTTTTTACGCGTTACAATTTGAGGTTGACAGGATCAAAAGGTGGCTTAAATGTAAGCCTCCTTTTAGATTAAAAAAATGAGATTCTTATACAAGTTATGTTTTTTACGCGTTACAATTTGAGGTTGACAGGATCAAAAGGTGGCTTAAATGTATCTCTCCAGTGCAAAAGTTTAAAAAAATGAGATTCTTATACAAATTATGTTTTTTACGCGTTACAATTTGAGGTTGACAGGATCAAAAGGTGGCTTAAATGTATCTCTCCAGTGCAAAAGATTAAAAAAATGAGATTCTTATTCAAATTATGTTTTTTACGCGTTACAATTTGAGGTTGAGAGGATCAAAAGGTGGCTTAAATGTATCTCTCCAGTGCAAAAGGTTAACAAAATGAGATTCTTATACAAATTACGTTTTTACGCGTTACAATTTGATACTGATAGGTTAAGTATCATTAAAGTATCAGTTTCTTTTACAAATTACGTCTTTTAATGCCTTACAATTTGTGGCAGAGAGGTGACTGAGAAGAAACGATAGAGGGTAAAGGATTAAAAATATGGCTTTCATTTACAAATGATGTCTTTTATTGTGTTATAATTTGAGGCTGAGAGGTTCGGGAGGTAGTTGAGAGGCGGGGCAAAGGATTAAAAATACTATTTCATCTGAAAATTATGTCTTTTCCTGCGTTTCAATTTAAGGCTGAGAGGTGACTGAAAAGCAACTTTCCAAGCCAAAGTGTCATAAGTATGAATTTCAGTCAGCTTTTTACAAGTTTCAATTTAAGAACGTCTAATAAGGGGCAAAATTACCTTATCTAAAACCTACAAGACAATTTAAATGTTAAAGTTTATTTTCATAATTTAACGCTGATATATCCATTCATTTTAACAATTTAAGAAGAGTTGAACAAAGTAAATATTTGAAAAACACTTTTATTAAAAGAGCAATTCAACATGAAAGAAAAAGATTCAAAGCTGTTTGTTTACTTTCTATTTCCCTAGTCGTATTTGAGTTCAAAATGAATTTCTCAATTTGAAAATAAACATAAGGGAAAAAAAACCCAAAAAAGACTGTGTAAACATTTGACTATCTTTTGTTGCATTTGTGTTTTCAGCAGTGAAAATATTGTTTTTAAGAAGGGATAGTTATAAATTCCTTTGAAGTAAACAAATATGTTTGAAATACTTCTATGTTTTAAATAAATAAATGGAAAATAAACTGCATCTTAAAAAAGAAGATCGTTATTCAAAACTCTAAAATCTTTTTGAATTTATTTACTTTCAGAAATGTATCCTTAAGCAACATATTTAAACAATTTAGGAATTTGTCGTAATGTTATAATGAGAAAAAATATTTTTTTTTTTTAATGAAGACTTATTCTAATTGGTAATTCTTTTAGAAAAATGGGTAAGGCATAAATGTTTCAAATTTCGCTCTTTGTTTGAAGCATTTTAAAGTTTTTTTGAAAAAAAAAATTCAAATACTTGCTAATTTTTGTGTTATAATGAGTAACTGGATTATTTATTAAGAGTAGAAAACCCTTATCTCACAATCACTCAAATATTGCTTAATTTAACTTATTGCTCTGAAATCGTGTGAAAAAGAAGAAATATACAAAAAGGATATGCTATAGGCTTTATTGAAAACAACGGAACTGTTTTCTTGCTTTGAAATTTAATGTTGTTGATGAATATTTACAAGTTCTAAAACAATTATATTTAACACTAGAGCAGGTGACATTATTATTTACCTAGAACAACCATTGGATCAATTTTGTCGGAATAAGAAAATTATGATAAATATTAGATTTTTAACTCTATGACGTAGATAGAAAACAGGTGTCTTTATTATACTATTTTTTTTTGGCTCTCTATAATTACAAGCAAAAATATATTTTGGTATATCTTAGTTATAAAAAGGAGTCTTAATAGTTGATAAAAAATATTCCTTAAATTATCATAATTATATTTCTACTAAACAATAAAATCCAAAAAAAAGTGGTATTAATTTTTTTTTCTTATTCAAATTCAAAAATGTATTAATAATTGATTTTGTAAAATATCAATGGTGAATTAATGTTTCTCTTTGATATAAATAACAGCAAACAAGTGCAAATTTGAAAAATGTTTGTTTGGAAGTGAGCGGTGTTCTGTATTGTTGAGCGGCATTGTTCTGAAATAGTTTTAAACAAGAAGAATGGGGCAGAATGGGATATGAAATGCTTCTTTAAAAAAAAAAAAAAATCGAAATAGTTTTCTTGCTTTGACTTTCAATTTTGTTGATGACTATAATTTTTTTATGCTCTCTAACAATATTTAACACTAAAACAACTGACCCTTTTACCTATCTAGAACTACCATTGCGGTCAATTTAGCCATAATAAGAAAACAGTGATAAATATTTAATTTTTGACTTCTTGGACGCAAATGGGAAACCGGTGTCTTTTTATACATTTTTTCCTGGTGCTTTAATTACTAGAAAAAATATATATAAATTGGTATTTTTTAGTTATAAAAAACAGTTTTTAATAGTTAATAAAAATATCCGTTAGATTATCGGAATTATATTTCAAATAAATATAAAGATCCAAAAAAAAAAGTATTTCGACATTTCTTTTTTCATTCAAATTCAGAAATCTTTTAATAATTGATTTTGTAGAGCAAAAAAATCCTAATGGTGAATTATGTTTTTCTTAGATCTAAATGACTTCAAATAAATGCAAATTTGAAAAATTATTGTTTGAAAATGAATGGTGTTTGGAATGTTTTACCTCTAACGCAGAAGAAGACACAGATATTTCATGCTGTACTTGATAATCATGCATATTTAAAATAATAAATGTAATATTTTTTCATTTATTTTGATCTAAATAAATATAAAATAAAGGAAAAAAAGTATCAAAAATATGTTTAATAAAAATTCTGCTTCAAAAAGTTAATGCAAAAATGCTTATTCGCGGGTGTTTTCGAAGGCATATAAGCAACTATATTAATAAATGATTTGTTGTTTCTAATCCCACTTACCAATACAGTACACTCTCGATTATCCGCGCTCGGATTATCCGGTTTGTGGATTATCCGTGCTCATTCCGGAGTCGCACAAAAAATTTAAAGAGAAACATTTTCAAAATTAAAAAAAATTTATTCCTGAAGTTATAACACTTCCAAATTTTTGGAAGGCAATATTCGTTATTGGATTGCAGTATATGAAATATCAGCAGCATGGTCAAAGGTAAAATAGTCTATGTTATCACGATCGTGGAGAAAGATCATACCGCTTGATGAATAATCTTCTTCAGATATTCAAGAAGAATATGATAACGGTATTCTAGAACAAGCAAAAGAAATCAAAGGTTTCGAAATTCTTGATGAAGAACAATTTGAAGATTGGTTTCAAAGTGATGCATGTGAGACTGGCTTCCAGTATTTGACAGATGAAGACATCGTTATGTTGTTAAATCAAATAGTGATGATAGTAACTGATGCAGAAAATGTAATAAATGAGGGCAATACGATTTCTGCTGCTCTACAATCTGTTGAAACTTTATTAGATGTTATAGGAGGATTTGATTATGGTGACATTATTACGGTTCGTAAAATATGTGGTGCATTACGGATTTTTTTATAAGGAAAATTCCTAGTTTGATGTTATACAGGATGCAAATGTCAGTAATTTTTATATTTTTTGTACTGATATGGATTTTTTCTTTAATAAAAAGAAGTTTTCGGATTATCCGTGTTTTTCGATTGTTCGTGCGACCTGTCCCGGTGATTAACCCGGATAATCGGGAGTGCACTGTACTAGCAAGCCTGCTCGGTGAAAAAAAGAAGATTTAAGGCAGAGGGTGCGTTTCTTGTTTCTCAGTCGTGACATATATGGTCAAGAAAATGTTTTCATCCACACAGACTCACGTTACAGATATGATAAATATTTGATTTTTAACTCTTTGCGGCAGAGGGGAAACCGGTTTCCTTTTTTTTTTTTTTACGTTTTTCCTGGAGATCTCATTACAAGCGAAATTACATTTTGGTATTTTTAATTAAAATAAAACAATCTTAGTAGTTAATAAAAATATCCGTTAGATTATCCGAATTATATTCCTACTAAAATGTAAAATCCAAAAAGAAGTAGTTTGAAATTTCTTTTTCATTCAAATTCTGTAATGGATTAATAATTGATTTTGCATAGTAAAAAATTTTTAATGTCGAATTATGTTTCTCTTAGATCTAAATAATTGCAAATAAGTGCAAATTTGAAAAAATATTGTTTGGAAGTGAGCAGTGTTTTAAATATTTAACCTTTAACGCAGAAGAATGCACTGGTTTTTTAAACTATACCTGATAACCATATACATTTTTAAATAAAAAATAATGTTTTTTTCATTTATTTTAAACAAAATTAATACAAAACAAAGAAAAAAGTATGAAAAATATGTTTCATAAAAATTCTGTGAAAAAAGTTTAATTTAAATATTATTATAAAATGATGGAAAATAAAATTTCTCATTGTTTTTAACTTTTTTTTATGGTATTATGTTAATTAGGCCAGGAAATAGTTCTGAACAAAAACTGTAACATCAGAGATGATACACGTCTTATTTAATTTTTTTGAAAAAAATCTTTTTTTGAATTACGATTTTTTGGAATCGTTTTCGAATTTTATTTTTTTCCTTTTGATGTTTTTAAATATTACTTTTTACAAGAATTAATTACATTGAAATACGCATCAATATTTCGTCCAGATTGATTTATTGTTTGGAAATAAGTTTTAACAAAATAGATAGCGAGGAAGATAAATAAGCCTTATTTTGTTTCAAAAATCTCTTTATAGTGACCAAAATACACAAGTTTTTGAGAATGCTTGCACTATTAACGAAAACTTATAATCATTTTGCAATTTTTTACTTAAAATTTAGTTGTTAAAGTTGTATAATATTCATATTTTTCATAAGGATAAACAAGAACTCAAATTTCATTTATATCTTGAAAATAATTAAGTATAAAAGCAATAACAAAAGTTAATATTCATTATTTCACTTATAAAAAAAATCCCCTTTTACGACCAGAAAAGAATACACAAGCTTTAAAGAAAACAATTCTATAAATTACGATATTTTTGAATCGTTTTGAAACAAGTAATTCAATTAATTTGTTGATTATAATGTGCATACTATTATGAAGTCTCTTTTTAAGGGCATAATAAAATAAAACCAATATTGTTTACCAATTGAAAAGCGCAGTTCCTCAAGTAGGCTAAAAAATATAATAACAGTTTTGTTTTAGTCAGACCTAAGCGAAAAATTTTGGAATGTATTTCGATCACAAATGAAAAATTTCCCCTCAAATTTCAAAATTCATGCAAACTAATTTTTATTTTAGACCTGACTAAAAATTATTTTTTCATTTTAAAATTTAAAATTTTTATGCTTTAAAAGTAAAAGGTATGCTCAGCCAAATTATTTACAAAATTATTAAAATATTTAACTTTTTGTTTCGTTATAAATACAGCTTTCTTTTTCAAAGTTTAACTGTTTGAAAATTGATTTCACGAAATCTGTAAAGTCTTATCATTTAATAAATCAATCGGTGTTTGTGCACATTCTCTGTTCACAAAGTCTAAGAAAAAGGCCATTATACTCTTTAATTCAGGATTAACATATTTCAAAGTCCTAAGGGAGAAAGAGTCTGAAACTTTAGTTTCACGAAGAAAATTAAATCCATTGGGTTTTTCCCCCTCAAAAGTATGTACCTTGTATTGCTTTCAAACTTAGCATTTTTCTTTTATTCAATGCTTTGGAGTTTCATTAAACTAAACTTTGTTTAAAATTTCTTATTCAAGTTATTTTTGTATTTTAATCCTTGTGTAATAGTAATAACGCATATTTTAAACTCATATAAAGACATTGTATTAACTTTTACTAAATAAAATTTTATTTAGTAAAAGTTAATATAATGTCTTCATATGAGTTTAAAATATAATGTACGGTGTTTTCTGAAAATTAAGCGAAATTCATACTCATATTCAGAATATTAAGAATCAGAATGCTCTTTTTTATTTACCACAGAATTTAAAATTATTCTTTGTAATCGAAAAATGCTGATTTAAGGCTGTTTTAGAAGGCATATAAACAATGATTTTAGTAAATAATATGCTGTTGTTTCTAATGTCATTTATCAATACTAGCTAGCCTGCTTGGTGAAAACAGGCAAATTTAAGGTAGAAGGTGAGTTTCTTGTTTCTCAGTGGCGCCATCTATTGCCAAGAATACGTCTTTTACCACACATAAACGCCACAGCCCGTTTCTAGGGATGACCCATTCATACATCCATTTATTCTTCATCGATCGTATTTTTTACCTAATAGAAGACGATCAATCTCCAACTTAATAACTCCAGAGGTATTGTTTTGTTATGGGAACTTGGAGGACTTTGTGAAGTGATAGATTTAACGTGCACCAGTGACCATTTACTATATGGGGAGTCTTCCGCTGGAAGGGATCGAACTCACGACCTATTGTAGGTGAGCCGAAAGCCTTACCAGGCTATCCCAGTCCGAATAATATGATTATAACTGTTATAACTGTCCGAATAATATATTTATAACTGTTTTGAGTTTTTATTTATTATTCATGCCTGTTAGGATACGATTTTTTTTTCTTTATCTAGTACCCTCCATGTTAATCATGTAAATGACAGAAATTATAAATAAAGCTACAGTTTTGTAGAAATGAATAGCTCTCATGATTTTATTTATTGAAAATCGATAATTAATTTTTCTATTTTAAAAATGCTCTTTTCAAACTGTTTTTCGAAAGCTCATAATAATATACTGTCAATATTCCATTTTGAAAACTGTATTATAGAATACGTTTTTATATTCCATTTTGAAAACTGTCGTCAGTTGTAACGAAATGCTATTTTTCTAGAAATAGCAATTCATTACTTTTTTTTGTAAAAACTTTTGTTATAACTATTTTTGTAAAAAGAAATTGCTTTTACTGTCTTATTCTTTAAAATTCGATACTTATTTTTAGTATTTCAAAAATTGCTATTTAAGACTTTTTGTGAAAGCACGAGAAATAATGCTTAATAATCTATTTTAAAAACTGTTGTGTGTTTGTAATGAAACGAATTTTTATTGTTGTATAAGCAATTAGTTACATGCATTTTTGTAAAAACGCTCGATATAATTATTTTTGTAAATTTATGAATTGCATTTAAGGTCCTTATCTTTAAAATTCAATAATTATTCAATCTTTTCTAAAAGTGCTATTCTAGGACTATTTTTCTAAGGCACATAAAATAATGGTTTTAGTAAATTATATGCTAGTTTGAAACTTGTTGTGCGTTTGTAATGCAATAAATAGTTAATTTTGCAAAAATAAAATGCTCATTTAATCTTATTTTTTGAAATTCAATTATTCTCTGTGTTCTGAAATTCTATTTTAAGGTTGTATTTTGAAGACACATAAATAATTCTTTTTAGTAAATAATATTGTATTTTGAAAACTGTTATAAATTCTTAATGAAATGAATTGTTAATTTTGTGAAAAAGAACTGCTTTTATCTTATTTTTTGAAATTCGATCATTATTCTTTGAATTCTAAAATCTTAAGGCTATTTCTTGAAGGTACATAGAATAATGCTTTTCAGTAAGCAATAAGTTATTTTAAAAATTGCTTTGTGCTCGTACAGAGTAAGGTAGTTTATTGTAGCAATATTAAACTGTATTACATTTGAAGAGTTAAACTTTAATATTTGACAATTCAGCAATCTTTGAGTTGTATTTCGTAAATTTTCAGAATCATTTAGTCATGAAATCCCGTAATTTGTGATGAAAAGCGAATTTTCAAATATATGATGGAAATGTTTCCTCAATTATGGAACCTTATCGTAGTGCATAGTGGGAAATTGTTAACTAGAATGAAGACTAGCCGATCGAAAAATAATGTCACGGTAAAGTCGAGTAGCGTGTTGGTGGTCAAGGAATTGGCCTGGGATCAGGAAGATTTTGGCATGGGTGTAATTTATGTCTCAGTTTTATCAATCTTTCTTCTGTTGTTTGGTTGACATTGATACATCGGTATGGTGCCCACAATAAAATGATTATTAAAAAAGTTACGCACTATAAGTTTTTATTAAAAAAATAGAATTGAATAAATATTTCATAAATTTTTACGAAATTTCATTTTCTTGAAGAAGTGACGATAGTTATTTCCCAATTGTAACGAAATTTTTATTCTGAGCATGCACCAGGAAACGGTTTCGTCAAAAACGAAGAAAGTTTCGTGAAATTTGAGTCAGCTTTTTTTACAGTGTTAATATTTCAGCTGATTAGCACTGTATTACATTTCAAGATACTGATATTATGGTTCAACTTGAATGGAAACATTGTTTAATAAGAAACATCTCATATTGCAACATTAATATTGTAAATGATTAGCATTATATAGCATTTCAAGATATTAAGATTATGGTTCAACTTGAGTGATAACATGGTTCAATATAGTAACACATTATTAATATTGCATTTAATAAGTATTGTATTATGTTTCAAGATACTGCTATTATGTTTCAACTTGAATGGAAACATGATTCAATATGTCAATACCGTGTTAATGTTGCGGCAATTTTAAACTGTATTAAATTTGAAGATGCTGATATTATGGTTTAACTCGAATGGAAACTTGGTTCAATCTATGCACACCTTACTAATATTGTAGCTAATTTGCATAATGTTGTGTTTTGACACACTATGTTTCAACTTGAATGGAAACATCATTTAAAATGTAATACCTTGTTAATGCTAAAGAAATTTTTACTTGTATTACATTTGAAGATACCGATATTATGGTTCAAATTGAATGGAAACATTCAATATAGTAACACCTTATTAATGTTGCAACTCATTTGCATTGTATTACAGTTCAGGATATTGATATTTTGATGATGAAGTGATATTTTGAGAGTGAATTTCCACTTTCTATGATAAAGTTAAGTAATTATTTTACGTTTATTCTAGTTCAGTTTATTTGGAAGATCTTGAATGTTTGCAAGATTCAAATCTTGTTTTTATTTTATTTCATTTTTTCCATTAATTTATACTGATACTTTTTATATTCCTTTATACTTGAACTAATGCGCTAAAATAGTATTTTCACACTGTGTATAGATGTTTTATTGTAAATCAAACAGCATATAGTTGTTCTATTCTTATTTAACTCGAAACTAATATTGTTTGAAAGAATATGAAATTTTTATCTCATTCTAGGGACTTGGAATGATGATGTATATAGGAAAGAAAGAAAAGTAGCAAAAAGTACCATAAAACAGTGCTGAACTTGACGCACAAAATATATCACAAAATATATATTTTGCTCGAAAGAATCCCAAACATATACTCGTAAAATGTAAAATAAGATTTTCCTTGTATACATGAATCAAACTGTAACCTTGTGTCAGGGAAGGTTATATTTCAATGAGATTTAAAAGTATTGCTAGTCAAGAACCAAAACACAATTTTTCTTCCATACCAAAAAAAAGGCACGAAAAATCCGGATTAAAATAAGTTTGTTTCTTTATTATTTTGAATACTTATTCCCGCTATGCATAGCGATTTATCTGGATTTTTTTTAAAAAATAATTATGAGATAGTATTTGTCATTAAGAGCTAAAGAGAAGTTAAACAAAACACAACTTTAAAAAAATTGGCTTGAAATAAGTTTATTTTTTTGAGATTTCTGAGAAAATTTTAAACTTATAATAAATTTAAAATATCTATAAATAAATATTTATGTGGAATGTTTCCGAAGCTAAATAAAAATTAAAGCAAAACATAAATTTTGTTTTGTGTTTTATAAAAAAAATTCATTTTGGATTAAAATAAGTTTGTATTTTCAACATTATGGTGACTCAAAATATCAACACGAATTAATTCAAAATTTTAATTAGTGTTACATATTTGAGATAATAATTCTTTAATTAATAGCTAACAGAAAATGACTCAAAATATAGTTTCGTTTCCGCATAACCCGACTAGCCCGACTTGGCTAAAAAATAATTATTTTTTAGTATCTCTGACAAAGACCTAGAATTTCAATTAATTTAAAATTTATCAAATTTGAAAATATTTATGAGATATTTTGAAGGCTTATGGAAAATTGCACAAAATATTTTGTAACATATAAATATAAATTAATATGAAATATACTAGCTTATGAGGGGCCATTGTGGATAGGCGTAGTGGGTAATAAAGGTTCAGGCTCCATATTTTCGCGACCAACGACATGATTGTGGTCAGCACTGCGCATCTTCTTAAAATTATAAAATAAGACATCGTAAATTTATTAATTAAGACGAATTAAGAAATTAGCATGATACTAGGGTCAATGGAAACGCGTTCAGTAGGGAATCATGGTTCATAAACAAATACTCGCAAAGTATATACATTTTACGAGTATATTTTTCAGAATGGAAACATGGTTAAATTGAACAAGTTTTCAAGAAGGCACAAATATTGTAAATTATCATGATTTACAGCAGTAACGTTATGTCACAAATTATATAAAGTGGCCGAACTACAAAAGCGCGAAATCCTAAATTCAATTACATGATACTATGGTTTGTACAGAATGACATACATGGTCTGACTGAACAAAATTTTGAAGTTGCAACAATATTGTACAATATTATGGGTCACAGCACAAATAAGGTGGTACAACTTACAAACAATGCCAAAGTTAAACCATTTATTCGCACTAATTAAATCATTTGAAAGTAAATTATTTGATACTATGGTTTGTACAGAATGAAAACATGGTTCAATTGAGCAAAATTTTGAAGTTAAAACAATATTGTACAATATTGTGGTTCACGGCCACAATAATGTGGTACAACTTGCATATTGTATAATCACGGAATTAAACCATATTAAATTTGTTAACATGATACTATGGTTCGAGCACATCGGTAACATCTTTTAATCGAACGACTTATTGATATCGCAGAAATATAGTTTTATATTATGGTTGAGGTAGCACTAATATTAAGGTACAACCTTTAAACAGTGCCAATTTGAATCATACTATCGCCCAATATTAAATTTAATTAGGTGACTCTAAGGTTGGAATGGAATGGAAACATGGTTTAAACGTAAGCTTCTTTATGGTTGAAGCAATGGTGTACTATATTACGGTTCACGGTATCAATATTGTGGTTCAATTCCAAACGGATTTATGTAAGAAAATATTTCGATGGGGAATAATATGTACACGATAAAACGATAAATTTAAGAAATTTAATAAAATAATTTATGTATTTTATGCCAGTTTATTTTAAATAGTTATAGAATCTTTAAAAGATAGAGAAAAATAAATTATGGATTTTTAGAAATCAATGCTTTAAGATAACATTTTTTTGCTTTAATTTGAAAAATAAATTTCAAAAACACCCTTATTCTGAAACTATACTCCGGAACTTGAGTCTTTACCTGTTTCCAAGTGTTCTAAACTTTTACAAATTTCTGAAAATGCTAATTATGTGATCGAATTAAGTTCAGTACCCTTCACTTTATAGGCATAATTAATTTATGAAATCTATAGCCATAACGTAATCTCCCTTCCTTTTAGCATCTTCCCTTCCTATGCAGTTGCAGTTAACTTTTAAATCTAATTCATTAATTTTAGTAGACACTTCTTGTTATGAAGAGTTGAATTATTCATTTAGAAAATACATGTATCTTTATCTCGAAATGCTAGGACATCATTGAATGTTACGGAATAGGCATCGATTCGAAATATATTCAGGTATATTTTGATTCGTAAACTGTTAAACGTTTTTCGAAAAAAATGGTTAAATAACAATTTATTTAATTGTTATTTTGCCGTATTCAAACAATACAGTCAAATGACCATAATTGATGTATTACTTACTGCTTTTATTTACTGCTTTTATTTACTGCTTTCACCTAAGATGGTTAAGCAACCAGAATTATATTGCAACAACTAGGTACACCTAATGAAGGCAATAAGTTCCTTGCATCTGAGTAACTGCTATAGCCGAGAGGGCTAATCTGCAATATCATGACCGACGGAACAGGTGTTCTAGTACTAGCATTGTCACCACAATATTTTCTCCATTGTCTTCAACACATGAAGAGTTTCTTGTGTCCTGAATTTCCAAATTCCTGACCCTAGATTTTTAGAATGTGATACTCTGACTAATGCATAGATGGAAGCACCATGAAGCTGTTTAACACAAATTAGTCTTGTATTCTGTATCTCTTACGATAAGTGAAACAACCAGATAAAGTAAACAAATCGCATTTCACGGTTCATTTTATAAAGCACAACTGACCCACAAACAAACTTCCATGCCCATTACCTAACGAAAAGTTTAGCTCTAATGTGCTGCAAATTTTGTTTTTGTTTTTTTATGGTTTTGAAACCATGTAAACGGTTTCAAAACAGTGAAAGTAAAAAAAAAATTTTCTCCAGTAAACATTACTGCTAATTGGGCGCAGAGACTGCCATAACTGGCAGAGACTGCCAGTTATTTCAGTGTAATTTTAGAACGATAATTATAACAGTGTAAATTATGTAGTACTTAGTTAGAGCCTTTTTTAGTTTATGGTTTCATTTAGCGTGATTAAACTTTATTTTACTTTAAAGTATTAAGTGATTGCTTCAGATCTGTATTCTACTGTTTAGATTCTAATCCAAGAGATAAATATAAAAATTTTACATATTTTATTTCAAAACTATCGCATTACAATAGGTTAACATTATTTACGGCAGATTACGGCTTAAAAGATTAAGTACTAGCTTTGAATCTGTGTAACAGCATTAGAACCTAGATTCTGTTCCCGGCTAAAGGCATAAAATGTTTTTCATTTTTAAATCAAAATTATTGGGCTGTCAAAGATTCAATATAATGAAAGTCAGACTAACTTATGGGATAAAACACTAGCTGTGAATCCTGTGTGACAGTGATATAACCTAGTTCTCATCCTGCCGGTTTGTTTTTCAATTTATGTTAATCTTATTGCTCTGTAAGAGATCAACATTAATGAAAATCGGCTTTATGTTAAGGATGAACAGAAAATCTGTGCAGCAGTAATTTACTCTAAACTATAATTCTGAAGATTAGAGTATTTTCATTTTAATATTAATTGTTGTACAGAGCACAAACTAAAAAATGGACCACCATGAGTAACTTTTGATCTTGTTATCGGATTTTTACGTTATAGGAGTCATTAGTAATAGTTCAAGGGGGTGATGTCAAATGTGTTAATTAATTGGCTCATACGATATTTTAAGTCACGAAATCAGACACAAAAGCGTACATTCTCTGAAAAAAAAGAAGTTTTTTTTAAAAAAAAATTTGGATTTTTCTCCCCTTAAGTATAGGGTGTTGCCGCAATCTAGGAAACATGGTCATAATAGTTTGGCCAAAGTTTGGACCCTTAATGTTAATTTTACTTTTTGCTCGAAAACATCGTTCAAATATTGAAAATATTATATATTTTTTAACCATATAAATAAACGGTACTCGTATAAATTTAAAATTCAAACCAGCTAAGATTTAGTATAAAAGTAGATATTGAAATATTTTGTTCTTGACAATATTGCATTTTTTCACAAAGACACTGACATTTCAAATGTAAAGATAGGAATAAATATCTTACAAACTCTAAAATACAAAACTATTGTCAAGCTTTACAAGGTCATTCCAAAGACTCAAATTTCTGAACAGGAATTTCAAATACTTCTTGAGAAAACTATGAATGCTGGGAAAAAGAATCTGTCAAAGATTATTTTGCATATTCAGACTAGTTTTAGAATAGAATATATAAATTTAATAGAATATACAGTAAAATTTATAATAGACTGTACACTGAGAAAAAAGACATGGCTCAAATTTATCAGATTATAATACAATGCAACATGGACACCCCCTGTAAATACTAAAGAGCCCTGGTTTTTTTTTACTGAAGAGCTTTTGTAATGGTTTTGGTGAAATGAACAAGTAAGTATTGTATTATAATATTTCTTTAAAAATTTGGTAAATGTACCAAAATTTGGTAATTTTATAATGTTACCTTCTAGCATGGCATTGAACCCATTTATTCGGTTAAATTTACTTTTCATTTTTGTATTTTTTACAAAATATGACATAATGAGAATTATATTATTGAAAATATAGATTTCCGGTGAACAGTTACCGTATACACATAACCGTTACTACACGAATGGTTAAATTAACGTTCATTTTTGCCAGTCTTTGCTATTCAGTACTGTAATTTAACCAGATTTTTTTTGTCCTTGAAGTAAATATAAATAGTTCCGTTAAAAATTATTCTATTTTTGTAACCGTCGCTGAACAACCGACCATATCTTTTGGGTTTACTGCTATTAATGTTCAACTCTGTAGCCTTAAAATTTTGAACCCAATCCAGAAGACAAGGGAACTCCTGAATCAAGTATTTTGAGAAATTTGCCTTGATGGAGGACTTTGTGATTTAACTAGCCCGAAAGTGCGTTACACGGTTAGGAAAACAACGAAAACCTCATACGGTTAGCCTGATGTCAAGGAGACTCAAACCAACCCATGATCCATCTACCACTGAGGATATTTCACGTGGGCACTGTGGTAGGTGCAAGTGAGATGCGAAATTCGCATTCATACTGGGTTCGAACCCGGTTCACCTCATTGAAAGGAGAACGCTTTATCCCCTAAGCTATCATGTCTCGTTAAAAATTATTGGGCAGAGTGTTCTCTCTTATAACTACTCGCTTTACTAATCTTTGTTGAAAATTAAGAAAAAACATGGTTATTATGGGTCGCTGACAAATAATTAAGCAAGGAAAAATTTAATATAATACCATAACCTTATGAATCATTTCTAGAGTGAGGAGGCTTTAAAATAATTTAAATATGTTTGAATATTTGAGAAAGTTAAACAAAGTTCAAAGTCTATTACAAAAATAGCATCCACTGAGCTATTTTTGTAATAGCTACAAAAATGGTTTTAAATCTGGGAATCAAATTTGTATTGACATTTTTAATTGCAGTTTCTTCACTAAAGATTTATCCAACTTTTTTTAACGATTTTGTTTTTTTCAATTAATTATTAGTAGCAGTCCCTAATATGAACACTTATTTTAAATTTATTTCAACAAGGATTTCAGAAACGTTATGAAAATCAATGATTACGTGAAACTTTATATGGGTGATTCTCATGAAATATGACAATTCACTGTCCCTTGCTCCAAGATCTAATACTATAATACTAAAAGAACTTTAAAAAAAAAATATTAAATAGCATTGCTCTTAGCATTTTAAAATAACTTTGCACTAGCATTGACTGTTTTGTATTGTTGCAAAATTTATTTGAACTTCAAAATGTCATTTTCCTGGCATGTCCCAAACAATGTTTCCAATAATAACTAGCATCAAAACTTACAGTTATTTTAAGAAATCCTGTTGTTTTCTACAGAATATAAACGTCTTAGGCCAAAATATTTAATTAAAGTTATATGCTATAAAATGGCGAATTTGTCATTATCTTGGCTGTCATTTTCCTGGCTTATGAATGCCAAACTGCTAATACTGTAAGGAAGGAAAGCAAATATTAACCTAATACCAAGTTTATGTATGATTGTAATATGCTTGGATGTAATCAAAGTTATTTATTTATTTAATGATTGATTATTGTCCACAATTTTATTCTGCACGTATCAGAAAATTTTATTTTTTTATTCCTTCAACAGTGGATAAAAAGAATTAATTTAAGCAATTTATGGTCCATCTAACATAAATGCTTAAGTTGAGTTACTTATTTTTAACTTAAAATGACTGTCTTTTAAACTTCTAAGCTAATATGTCATTTTCCTGGCATTCTAGATTTGGTGAATTTCAATTTTATTTTTTTTCCCGAGCAAATGTCAATAAACTACACTGCTGTCTGTAAGATATTAATAAGTGTAACTAAAGAAGTATACAAAAAAATTTTTTAGATTATTTTGACGACTTCAAATTTGAAGAAATTTTTTGGTCCGAATTGTCATATTTCGTGAGAATCACCCATATAGCGAAAATTGTTTCCAATTTAATTATTTTTTCTTTTAGGGAACATCATGTAGGAATCTAAGGAAAAGTTACAACTTTAAAGTAAGTCACTGTTGTTGTAATATAATATAAAAAATATTCGAAATTATATTAATATGAGTGAATTTAAATATTTTTTATGAAGAATATAAAATACTTGCGTAAATTCTAAAATCAATGAAATAATTACATTAAATATGTACTTTAATGTATTTTGTTTGTAATTTGATAGATTTATTTTTTGGTTTTTTGAAGTTTTTGGTTTATATTGTTTTAATTTAATATTTCGTTATTTTGTAGTATTTCGTTAATAAATTAAAATAAATAGTATTAAATACATTGGTATATATGTAGTTTCTATTATGTAGAACATTTGAAAATAAAAGTAATAGCTGCAATTTCAAAGCAATTTTTAAGTTCTAAAAAAAAATTTGAAACTTAATTATTAAATTTTTTTTTATAAATAAAGTAATACTTAAATAAAGTTAATGAAATAATACCTAAATAAAGTCAATAGAATTAATGCGTTTAGTTTATTATATTATTAAATTTAATTTAAAAGATTGGAAAAGAAAAAAAAAAAGAAAATTCGCGATGCGTAAGATGATGTTAAAACTGGCTTTTAGAATATCTGTCTACATTCAAAAACCTGTTTTTACGAAAAAAACTGCACATTTATCTATTTATTTAATTCATTAATTTTTAAATTACTAAAAAAATAGAACGTAATATTTATAATTGATAATTATAGCTAGTATCGTCAAAACATTTTTAATAGATCAGAGTAAAGATATGAAATCTTTCCTGAATTGTTTGCAGTTTAATATGAACAGTTGAATTTTAATTTAAAAAAAGATTATTTTTCACATGATTTTATTTAACAATATACTCAAGTGAGCTAAAGACAAATATTCGTACTCTATTGCTTTTTTGAGTTTTTTTTTTTGTTTAAGTAAAATAGGTACTTAAAGACAGGATATGCTTATGAATTAGGATAAATATACATTTGAAAGATTTTTCTAGCAAAAAAGATTGAGAATAATTAAATTGAAAATTGTTGTAATTATTTTTCGAAAAAATATTTCTTTTGGGAATATAATGTTAATATAATATACAATTCTTTTTGGTAAAAATAACAAACTTATAAGAATCTGACGTAAAAAAGATTCGGTTCTATTGTGTCAGATTTTAATTATGAATTTTGTAGAAATAATTATGTAACAAACGTAAATCATTTTACTTTACACAGAGAATTTGCGTAAAAAACCAGATTGAATTTAAGATTAAAGTCGGAAGCAAATAGATAGATAATTGTATTTTACATTTTAAACAAATATTGTTCTTGTATGAACTATTATATTTTTATGAGAATGCTTCAATCCGTTAATTAAATTCATTTATTTTTTCCCACTTTTTGTTCTTATGTTTATTAATAAAATACATTTTGATGAAAATAATTGCAAGTTTCTTTTGAAATTCTATATAAAAATAATAAATAATAAATTCTAAAATAATAAAAAAATATAGTACATTTTTATACTTTTTATTTAAGAACTGTTTAAAATGGTCTAGGATAATAATTTGTAATAGGATAAAAATCTGGTAAGATTCAGAATGATAATTGCTATTTTGCAGCTTTTTCTTTTTTTTGCCTACATATACTTAAACTCTTATAAGACAAATTTTTTTCTAAATTAATTAATTCACAAATGGCTAATGAAAGTGAAGTACAAATAATATATAATATATATAATGAATTACAAATAATAAAGCATAAATAATATATGTAATAAAACCGAAAAATAATTAATTGATGGCACGTTGTTAAATTTCGTTTAATTAGTAATAAATGTTTATCTACATTCTTAAAAGTTAATTAAGTTTGTTTCCTCTTAAGAGCCGTTCAAATATTGTTTATGTATTTTATTGTGATTTTGAATACCCCATTTTTTTTGGAAAAAGTATGCAAATTATGCTTACATAATATTAATAATGCTTTCGTAATATTATGCTTACTTAATATTGTAATGCTTACTTATGCTCTCGTAATATTTTTCTCTATTAATATTTTTTTCTGAATTTAATTTCTTTGCAATTTACGAAGGATTTTAGTTCAACGTAAGGAATCTAGTTCCTTGAATTATTATTGCTTACAACCCTATCTAAACAGCAAAACCAAGTTCTTTATGTAATGTTTGAGGGACCCTTTAATGGTAAAGCAGCTATCATATTTTTACTTTCAAATTTTCTAAACATTTTTTTCGAGAAAATCTTTGATCCAATTTTATTATTTTTGATACTATATATCCAAATTTTATTTTAGAATATAATATGATACACCTAAGTCCAAACCTTTGAAATTTTGCTTTTTAATACATGATTCTTAGAATCAATTTTTGTACAAAAAATAGTCTTTGAAACTAAAAAAACTATTTTTGATAAGATGCTGTATGAAATATTGAATTATAAAACTGAAATTTTGTACAGTTCTTGTTAGGATCTTTTAATTTAAGTGTTAGCACAAATTGACCAACAAAATATAAGATTTTTTAAAAAAAAAAAAATTGAATTTCGAGCTTTTGTATTCAAATTTTTACAAAATTTGGCCCCTTGAAAAAATAGAAAGCATAAATTTAGATTTATAAGATTTACAGTGCATCTTAACGGTAATAAGTTTAAACCATTTTCACTCCATTGCTAAAAGATTTAAATAACTTCGAATTGTTCAACCCATTTCACGTGGATACTCTTGATTTATCAAAAACATGATAAAGCTGATTAGGATTTATTTGCGAATAAAAATGAGTTCCTATGAAAGATAATAAATAATCTTACTAAAGCAGTTTTCATGAAATTACATGTTAAAATCTTTTAAATTTATTTATCACATTAGTTCTATAAATAATTGCAAAACTAATTTAAATTAAAATAAAATAAAATTTGTTTTTCATACTGGATAATTAGTCTGATCTTTTAATTTATAAATAACAAACGACATTTTTTAAATTAAAAACTACTAAATAATACAGATTTTACTAAATAACAGCTGACCTAAAACTGAAAAAGTTATACATGGGGTGGTTCCTAAAGACCACCATTAATGTATATATTTGTATCCTTAATCAAATTATAAACATGTATACCAGGGGAGTCATCAACTAATACTTAAGCAAAGAAAAAAAATATCAAAATCTCACAAATCACAGCAAATAAAAGTGATTTAATAAACATTAAAACAGGGTGAATTGGAGGTTGAAAATTGAAGGTGTGTTCAATAATCGTTTATCAACTCCTTTCTGTTTGCTCTACAATTAGTTCTGTTCTGTTGTTTATTGCGTTCGCCTTCCAGTGCTATTATTTGTCAGATTTCGGTAGTGTGTTTGTTTTTACCTCGTTTTAATATTTTCAACTCCCTATTGCGTATACCTTTTTGTTTTTATTTTGATAAAGATTTTAAAAATACATATCAAGGGTAGACTTTACGAATCACCTAGTATAGCAAACAGACTTGACATTGTTTATAAAATTTTATTTAAATAAATAATGCGCAGTTTTATATTAGCGATTTGAGCTAAAGTATATTTTTCAATGCATATTAATTTTTTATATAAATCGCAAAATAACTAAGAAGACAATTTATACTACTTTTAAACTTTCGAAAAAATTTAGATCTTTAGCTAAAACTATTGGGAAAATCAATCCAATTTGCAGCTACTTGCTTTATTTTTTATATTTTACAGCAGTAAAAATGTTGGAAAATTGTACATAAAAACAATAAAAGTTGTGATGAAAGTAAAACAAAGAAACTTTTTTTGTTGCCTTTCAGTTTCGTAATAAAATTTAGTGAAGAATTAAACCGGAAATTAGTATCTTGTCGGATATCTAAAAAAAAAAAGAAAATAACGTTTTATAAAATGCTATTTACTCTATTGTGAACGATAAGATCAAGCAAACATAAAAAACACTCTTTTTTTTTTTTTTTTAATCAATTCTGGGTTTTGATGGACACTATTTTAAAGATAATATTAACAAAGTTGTTTTTAATATAAACACTATTTTAAAGTGAAACTCAACGCTATTTATATGGAAAAAATATCTTAGACATTTTTATTTTGAAAATTATTTACATTCACTCTTTCCAGGTACATCTTTGCAAAAGGATTAGTTACATTAAAATTGAAGAGCCATCTAGGAGCAAGAAAAAACATTCCCTCGGCCGATTGATTTTATGGGCATGCTGTAACGAAATTCGATCGAATTAAGCAAACCGGGAAATAAATTAGATCGAACTACTGGTTTCCGTTCGATTGGTTCGAAAATATGTCCGCATCCGGATTATTCCGGTTAAATCCGGATTCTGTTTCCGGATTTAACAGTGACATTTCGAACGAGCACGGTAATTTGACGGCAATGGTCAACATAGATTGAACTATTTTTGACCAATACTGATGCTCACTGCTTAATGGCGATGGCAGAGAGAAATCAGGGACATAGGAAGATAAAATATTGAATGCGTGTTTGTATTCAAGCAATCCGTGACGATTTTATGATAATAATGCGTTGATTGAACAATGGTATATTAGTTTCGAATTAGACGCTATTGCAATTGAAATACAGTTCGATTGAACAAATGGTTTCCGCTCGATTGGTTCAAAAATAGGTTCGTATGTGTCTGCTCCCGGATCCAACTGCAACATGACTTCGATCGAACTAATCACGAAGCTGAAGCTCCGATCGCCAACTTCGATTGAACTATTTTCGACCAATCACAGAGCTGATACTCACAGTTTAATGGCGGTGGCAGAGAGAAATCATCGGAATAGGAAGATAAAAATTTGGTTATGTGTTCGTATTCAATCAATCCATGACAATTTTATGAAAATAATACACTGATTGAACAAAGGTATGTTAGTTTCTAATTAAGTACTAATGCAACTGAAACAAAATTTGATCGAACTACTGGTTTCGTACTGTTGATTAGAAAAAATATCTGTTTCCAAATTCAACTGTAGCATTTCGAACGTATCTTGTTACGTGATCAACGCGATAGTTTGACTTTGATGGTTGACTTTGATCGAACTATCTTTGACCATTCACAGAGCAGATAATTTCCGTTTAATGGTGGTGGTATAGAGAAATCATGGAGAAAATAAGGTAAAATCTTGGTTATGTGTTAGTAGTTAACCACTCTGTGATGATTTTATGCAAATAATACGCTGATTGCACAATGGTATGCTAGTATCTAATTAAGAAATGCAAATGTTTCGAATTATTTATTAGTATTTATAAAGTAATTTTGGGATTGAAATCCAGAACTATGATTCGATTTTCAGCAGTAGTCGCTTCTTATTCATGTTTGTTGTTTACTTCTCAAAATAAATTTACAATCTTAGTCATTGATTTTATTGACCACCTGAGGCTTTACGAGAGAAAGACGAAAAAACTTATTTCTAAATAAACTTATTTGGATGTTTTTCTCACTAAGATATGGGGAATTATATAGTGAAAAATTTAGGTCTCTTAAAATAAATTTTATGGTTTTGCATATTTTTCGAACTAAATTTTCGAACTAAATTGTACCGATAAGTTAACTATAGTTTATTCCAGGATAAATTCATGAGAAAAAAAATATTTAACAATGATTGAAAATATTTTGAGTTGTAAAGCAAGTGTATATTTTTAAAAAAAAAAACTATGTTGTTTTAAAAGAAATAAATACATATTAAACTTGAACGAAAACAGTTTAAAGAACAAAAAAAAAAAAAAAAAAACATATTTTTGTGGAATACTAAACTGACAATTGAAATTATTTTGAAACTTACTTTCTTCATCAATACCTTGAAAATATTAGAAGTGTTATATTTAGTGAAAACAACTTTTCATACTGAACTCTAGATTCAAAATTATTCATTTACTTTATTGGTGTGGCATTATAAGTTGTGCAGCACAAATTATAAGTTCCAATTTATTTTCTCTAGGAATTAAGGAGCAAAGCATGATTGATCTTTTAATTCTTAATTAACTTCTTTTCTTAAGTATTTCAATATCAAATTCCACTTAATCATCTCAAAAGCTTTTAAGTATTACGCGTGCCTCTGTTATAAAGCATAACTCTAAATAAAATGTTTAGAGAAGACTTTGTTTATGTAAAGATTAAAAATATTTTTAATGCTTTTGTTTGTAAACTTTTAACAAACAAAACCCATCCTATTACATTATATACTAATGAGTATATTGTCACAAAACCGATACATTTATTTTCCTGCGTTGACAATGGCCGAAATAAACTGAGCTATAAGTTGCGTAAAAATAAAAGGTTAAAAGCAAACATCTATAAACAAAAACTTCAAATTTTTTTAATGATGGTTATTAATTTTCACAAGTACCATAATAAATGGAAGTTATATTTTAGATTTTAAGTAAATATTTGGAGCCGTTACAATAAACAATGTTTAGAGAAGTTCATATAGCCATGAAAATGAAATATATCTATAATAATGAAAGGAAGAATTTGTGCGAATGTTCGTTGTGCGGGTGTGTGAGTTATTCCTCCAGAACGGTTTGTTGTATCTTCCTGAAATTTGGACAGAGGGTGAAATTTTAGTCCCCTCTCTTTTAAATCGTTCGTAAATTTCATTATATATTACGGGAGGAATGTTTGGTAAACGGCATTTTTTCATTGGTTGTCATTGTTTCCATGTCAGCTAGCCATAGTTTAATTTTATAAATTGTATATGATTATTATATAAACTATAGATGATGGCACGTTCTTTAATATTTAATTATTTCTTATTTGTTACGTCGGACAAACTTAAGTGGAAGTTTATTAGGCTACGTTACCAAATTAGAATTTCTAATGCTATCTAAGACTACGTGTTTATTTTAGTTATAGTTAAAACATGTTTCTGTAAAATGATATAATTTAATATCAACTGTAAATAAAAATAAGGTGCTAAAAAGAGAAATTTGTGAAGAAATGGCATTAATTTAATAAAGGAGGAGCATAAAAACCACCCCACTATTATTGTATACAGCTAGTAATAATTCAGATACACTTGAAAAAATTCCGTATCAAATTACACTTTAAAGTACTGGTATCTTGGTGCAGCTTTGGTGATTTTATATTAAATATTACAGTAATAATTACGGTATAACTGGTTTTTTGTTCCTTATAACATTACGTTAAATTGGATTTTTCGGCAAAAAGTATACGTACTTTGAATGCCGGTACTTTTTACTGTAATTTAATCTGCGATTTTTTACAGTGTGTTGACAACATAGTATTTTGAGAGTTATTATATTCCGTCTGGATCAGATGGTTGGAGCACATTTTTTGATGTGAATACTTAGATTCTTTCAGAGGCTGCGTATAGAGAATGCGTTGCAGTTGCAGAGGGGAGATCTTGGTGTTAAATCTGATTAGGTCTGGTATGGGGATACAACGGTGTCCTCTATCTGTATCTTCAGCCATATTAATCATGCCGATCGATAATTTTAAGGGCATTGGTGCTGATTTGTGTACTTTCATTGCTGCTGTACCCCCAACGCTAATTTTCAAAAGACAACGTTTATAACCAACGCCAATGCCAACAATACTGCAGAAACGCGCCACTGTTTTTGCGGTGGACATTGATAGAAGCAAGCTATTAAGCGTATGGAAGGAACTAGTTTGCTATTGGAATGTGTGAAGGGTGACTAATAGTTTTACATATTGAACATTATACTCTGTTGCAGGTTAAGAAAAAAAAAACATTATTCCTAAGAAGAGAACCTGTTCGCACCTAAGTGCACGGCAAATGGATGCTAAACTGCCTGCGAGGACGTATATCTACATCACCAACTCTTGAAACGACGTTGTACATCCTTCTTTTTCTTGCTTTCTTAAATCGTGTAAAAGGAGAATAATAAAACGCGTAGAATAAACATTCTTTTTTTGTTAATTAGAATTAATAAAAATTGTATTTAAAAATCGTAGCAAATGTACGTCTTTCTCTTCGCTTTTTAAGAAACTGATGAAAGAATAATAAATAGTGTTTATTGCATGACGATTTTCTTCTGCAGCAAAACGAAAGTTTAAAAAAAAAAATTCTTAATTCGCATTTGATTTGGTAAGGTCATATCAGCATAAAACGCGCCATTTTCAGTGGTCCAATTCAATTCAATGGTCTTGAAACGTTATAGAATTGTTTCTTTTATTCATCGAAATACTTCGCCACGTCTAGTATTCCAGCAAAAATACAAAACCATAATAATAATTGATAATTCTATGATATATTTCGTAAAAGATAGCACAAATTAAATTTTTTCCCGACGAGTGCAACTTATAAAAGATTTTATACTATTTTGAACACGTATTTATAATATATGATAACTAATAAAATGGAATTATATGCAGTCGCAGATGATTATTTAAATTCTATACCGCAATGGTCTTTTCTTAACTTGCAATGGAGTATAGTATATTATATTGCAGAAGCTTGGTGTCGGTATTCATGTATACCACGTCTTTGTACGGAAACAGTAAATAATTATATCCTTGAAACTGAGTGAATAATTTAGTTTCACGTTGTAGTTTAATAAAACAAAAATTAAATTTAAATATACATTTTGGCTACAATTTTTAGAGCAATACTTATCGAAATTCGAAAGCCGAATCCGAATAATTAAGTTTGCCATAGAAAAATACAGAAAAAGACAAGATGCATAAAACGAGACAAGAAGCAAAAAATACCCCTGAGACTAGTAAGACAAGTCATGAAAATTTTACCATCTGTATTTCAAGGGATCAAAATTGCAAAAAAGTTGCAATATTAAAGTGGAACAATATTTGAAAGTAAAAATAAAGGAAATAAAATACATATAATTTCAAGTCACAACATCGCTAAGCAGTTAATGTTATAATCTGAAAAATTATTTTCTTGCAAATAATATAAATTACATGACATAAATAAAATTAACAACATGATAGCATGAACCATTTGGCTGGTATCAAAAACATGGCAAAATAGAAATATTTAAAGAAAAAAGAATAAAAAAAGGAAATGGAAAACATTGGAAACACGGTGGCGTCATAGGGGACATTACCATGCATTCAGCACATGAGCAGTTTCTACGATTGGTGGCAAAATATCACAAACACCCATACCCCCGACAGCGTTGAGAAAGGGTACTGAATAAGAAGCAAAAGTAAGTCAGATGAAGGTAATCGAAGTAGAAGTAAATATTTTCGACTGAAACAAGGCTCTATCTTTCGGACGAAAGTCAAATGTCACAAGCTCTAGTATTGAATTAGTTTGTGCCGAAATGGAAAACCACTAAACTACGAATTAAATAACTAAAGTTATAAGAGTTCGGAAAGATACAAAGATTTTTAAAAAATAAAACCAAATTAATCACTTCGATCATATTTTAGTGCCTGACTATATTTCTAATCCATAAGCAAGTTTCTTTCTGGAAAATACAAGCACGGAATTTCCACATACATTTACAAAATAAAGCAGAATAAAAGCAATATTTAACTATTTTTGAATCCAGATTTTGATTTTAAAGGACAAAATAGTTTAACCTAACTAAATTAAAAACCGAAAAACTAACAAACAATTTCTTCCTGCGAACGTTAATCAGCTTGCCTGACATCTCAGAAATGGAACTTTTATTTTACTAGGATTAATCTTTGTCATTGAAGGAAATGAAATATGCAGTTTCAGTTATTTTAATTTAAACTAATTGTTCGCAATCTTTTTACAAGATACAAAATGATTAAGTATTCTTATACATAAAAAGCCTTTTTATCTGAACAGTTTCTTTATCATTGTACGAGATAAGAGGCGGTATAATTACGTTCTTTTTCGAATGAATACTTCCGAGTCTGCATTCTTCGGTGACATTCTTGATACCAAGAAAACAAATAAAATAATAATAAAGCTTTACATTAATTAAAATTAGAAGCAAACGTTTTCTGAAAAATTTAACGCATTATTATTATTTAACCAACTATTGTGATTCATTATAAAAATTAATTATATAAATTAATTATATAAATTAATTAGTTACGATAATATTTAATTTATTGTGACTGAGTCAGGAATCTATAAACTAATACATTGTTTCAAATCATAAAAAAAATCTTCATCTGATTAGAACGTTTAAAATAAAAACATTTGATTTGTTTCTAAGAAACATTAAAGAACATGTTGAAACTAATTCAATGTTTTGAGTTCCATTTGTACTCTTGACATTAATTGGTATTTCGATATTTTTTTTTATCAGTTTTCCCCAAGTATCACAGACAACATATGTTTTAGAATTGGCTTATAATCCAGAACGTAGAAGAAGAAAATTATAAGTAATCAGAATTTAGAAGTAGTTTAGAAGCCAGTAGTCTATGGTTTAGAAGTGGTTGCAAACCATATGAATGGTTCCATATGATTTAGAAGTGAGCTTCGGGTATGAGCCCATATTTGCAATTCTAGTGGGGCCCAGATAGAAACGTTTCTTTTATCTATGTGGGTCCCACGTAGTTTAACCGTATGGGGCCCATGTAGATTTTCCCACTTTTATGCCATGTGATAAAACACATATGGGCGTATAGTTTGTCTATGTAAGGAACTCCCCTAGCCATTCGTCTGGAGAAGTGGTGGTGACTATGGTTATGAGATAAACTATTTCTAGTAGGGGTGTTGGATCATTATTTAATACAGGTTGGTTCCAGTCGGTAAGAGAAAGGAAACCAGGGATGAGAGAAGCTTTCCTCTTGGAAATCCACTATTTCTTGCTTCCATAGCAGCAGACGACCTAAGACTTTGCGGCGAGGGGAATTCTTTCGATAGGGAAACTACATGTACAATGAAATTTTTTTTTTATCCTGAATAACTTTCATTTTAAATATCGGATTTTGACGTACTAAGTGTCAATCTTAATGGTTTCTAGGAGGGACTTCAAAAATTCTAACTAATTAGAGCTAACTAATAATAACCTTGTGAAATCAGACTCAAAAACGTACTGTCTCTTACTAAACATGGATTTTTTTTTTAGATATTTGGATTCCTGATCCTCAAAATAAGGGGGGAGAGAAGTTTTGAAAAATTGGTTAACAATTTAAGGCGCTAGGAAGTTTTATATATTTGGCGTCGTCCCCAAAAAATGGCCAAGAATTATCACTATAGTATGATTATAAATTCAATGTAACTATACTCTAACCTAGTTGTTACTCCGCTAAATACTTCGTTGCTATGCAACCAAGCTGTGAGAATAAAAAAATGAAATAAAAACTGAAGTTATTCTTCGTGTTATGTCCCCTTGCTGTCAGCAAACCGTAAGAGGTCCTCGTGGTTTTAAACTCCACGTAACGCAAATGCGGGTTAGCTCAATCAAAAAGTCCTCCACGAAGTCAAATGCCTCCCAATACTTTATCCATGAGTTCCCTTGTCTTCTGGATTGGGTTCAAAACTAAAAAGCTACGGAGATAAAAAACTAGGTTGGCTGTTCAACAAAGGTTATAAAATACAAAAAAAATATGTGTAACAGGAGTTTTCAGTCACCGTTCTTATAACTTTTAGCGCTAATAAAATCACAATTTACCTTTATTTATTAAAATTTTCGAATCACTCAAAAATGACAACAAAACATCCACAGACTTGTGGTCAACCAGGAATGGATTAAATGTAAGACCTTAGTGTGAGTTTCATGAATTATTAGCTTTAAAATTTACCTAAATTCCTTAAAGTGTGTATAAACGTTCGATTCAGTATTAACTTGAAATTATTTACATAATTTTCAGAGATTTGCAAAACTTAAGTCGGATAGGTATACGTCACAGTGGTAGTCTGGATTATAACTAGTTTTTGTATAGGTCATTGATTCAAAATATATTTGATTTGATTTACGCTTAAGCGTTTCGAAAGTTCTAGAATTTGCAATTCTTATTTTCAAACACAATGAATATCTTATCGGAGAGGGGTTTTTTATAGGTAAAAATGTGGAATAATTTAATGAACTCACGTGGAAATCTTTAGAATAGGCTTTACTAAACTTTTCTTTACTTTGATAAGTCGAGAGAAAGGAAAAATATTCTTAGAACTTAATATTGGGTAGGGTGTTTGTGGTTTAGTGGGCGTGAAAATATTTTCCCATTTTTTTTTCTTCCAGACGAAATGAAAATTAAAATTTTGAGAAAATGTCATTAAATATTTAAGAAAACATAAGTAATACATAAAAGAATGCATTGTTAGAAAATTTTGGAGCTTTATGAATCCGAATGTTCAAACCTTTTGCAACCTTAATATGGTGAAAGGTTTAATTATATTTAGTCAGTACCAAGGTACAAATTGAACAAAGAATAATTTAACACCTTATGAAGCTTTTTTAAGCTAATTTGATTTCGTTATACTATGGCTGGCACTTGAAATGGAAAGAAGAGATAATTTAACGCTTTATATACCTAATTTTAACCAATTGGCTTGCTCAATGCTATGGTTCCACTTCAACGGAAAAAATACTAATTTAACTCCTAATGAAGCTAATTTGAGCTAATTTAATTACCTAAGGTTCTACTTGAACGTAAATGAGAATTAATTTACCACCTTATGAAGCTAATGTTATTGTTGAATATCATGGTTCAACGTTACGGATGGGAAACTATGAATAATTTAACTCCTTCTTAAATCATATTTGAGATAATTTGATAACTTATTGCTACGGCTCAACTTGAAAGGAAACAAGGATCAACTTATTATCTTATAAAACCACTGTAAGCTAATTTGATTTAATAAATTTGGAGACATTAAATGGAAACACGGGGTAATTTTACACCTTATAAACCCAATTTAAATTTATTTCATAGCTCGATACAATGCTTCAACTGTAACAAAAAAAGGTAATTTAACTCCTTCAAAAACCAAATTTGAGCTGATTTGTTAACTCAATACTATAACTCTACTTGAACGGAAGCAAGGATCAATTTAACATCTTATAAAGCCATTGTAAGCTAATTTGTTTTCTTAATACTATTGCTTACCTTGAATGGAAACAGGGGTTAATTTTACACCCTATAAACACAATTTAAACATGTTTGATAACTCAATATTAAGGCTCAAATTTAACGGAAACAAAGATCTGTTTAACACCTTATAAAGCTAATTTGAACTCATTTAGTTTCTTGATACAATGGCTGACATTAAGTGGAAATACGGGATAATTTATCAATGCATAATTTTGCTGCAAGTTTGTTTGATATAAGGGTTCCAGATATGGAAATTTTAGTTAAACACTAAGCCAATTTCTTTAAGAATGTACGTAGATCTACTTCGTCTCTGTTTTGATGAAAATTTTTATGTAAATATTTTCGAATCAGCTATCACATTAATTAAATAAAAACTTATCTTTTTCCTTCCTTTGTTTTTTTTTCACTGTGCCTTTGGTATTATCTCTAAATTATAAACTTTTGTTTATAATTCAGACTAACTCTAAATTAAGAAATTAAAAATTTGAAAGGCATATTTTATTCTGTCAGAGAAATTGGCTCAATATTCAAATGCATAATAGTACCTAAAACTCTACAATCATGCAAAGTTTCAGAAATCTTAATATGATCACAAAAACTAGGAAGCATGTGTTTTCTTAATTTGAACAGTAGTATCATAAATCAAGTTTAGAATATAAAATGGTGAAATGGTGCAACTTGCATCATATTAAGTTTTTAATAAATTGGTATTAATTTATGGTTTAAAATGGACCCAAATTTTCAATCAATATAAGATTTATTTACCCCATTCAATTTGAAGTTAATGTTTAATCAGCAAAATTAATAATAAAAAGTTTAAAGGATAACTTTCGATACTTCGTGTTATTTTAAATTGAATAAAAATCCTATTCTCATTTTAAACTTATATTTTCAAAACAAAAACCAATTTATGAAAGAGAAAAACTAATTTATCAAAGAAAAAAAAACAAATTTAAGAAAGAGAAAAAAAAATCATGAAAGAAAAAAACATATTTATGAAAAATAAAATCAAACTCATGAAAGATGAAAATAAATTTAAGAAAGATGAAAACAAATTTCTTAAAGATAAAAACAAAAATTTAAGAAAGATAACAACAAACTAAAACTAAACTATATTAGGGTTCAAAGTCTTTCAAACTTTAAAAACATTGTCAAACACGATCATGCAACTTAGTATTATGAGTTGTTAAATGCAATTTCTATTTAATCCCCATCTTTTGTAAATTTTTACAGCATAAGTTATTCTTGGTACTATATATTAAGGTGTCTGTAAAACTAAGCGATATTATGGTTCAAAGTCTTCTGAAATTTAGAACATTGCAAAAAACTATCATGAAACTTAGTATTATGCACTGTTAATGGCAATTACTATTTATTCCCCATCTTTTGTAAATTTTTACAGCATAGTTATTCTTGGTATCATATTAAGGTATCTGTAAAACTAAACGATATTGTGGTTCAAAGTCTTCTAAAATTTAGAACAATGTTGAATACTATCGTGCAACTTCATATTATGTGTTTTTAATTGCAATTTCCATTTATTTCTTCTCCATTGTGAAATTTTTCTTTTCTTTTCATTTCTATTCTTCAAAATCTATTTCAATAAGTCTTCTGTCATACATTTCTCTTATTTTTCATCCCTAGAGAATCCAAATTTTGGTCACGCATTTAGCGAAAAGTAAAAAAATCTTTATCTAGCGTTTTTATAAAATCCATTTATATCATAAAATAAAATGAGATGTGGTATTAAGTCAACAAGTCTCAACAGAAATAATTTTTTAAAATAAATTCCTTTGAGAGAATGTTTTTCTTGCTGGTTTCTTTTGAACATTGATAAATCAAAATTCCCTTTTTTGAAAAATTATAAATGGTGTATTTTAATTATTCTATATTTATAGAGTTTCTCAACTTAAATTAATAGCAAATCTCTATTATATAAAAGACGATATAAAGACTTTAAAGACGTTAACATCAATATAAGTATTCCTTAGTTAAAGTTTGTAATGTTCTAATTCTTTAAATAACTAGTTTTTAATTAGTATTTATTTTTAATTAGTATTTCTTTTATTGGTACTTCCTTTCACTATATAGATTTCTTTGATCTTAACTCTATTACGAAAATTTTAATTAAGCACGCTAAACTTTCAAACGACTACAAAGGATTCTTTCGCAGTGTATTTTTCGTTTAAAGGTAGTTTTATTACTCGCTACAGTTAACTATAACTAACACAATTATAATAAGTTAGCATCTAAGAAATTTAACCATTCCGTTACCATAGTTATACCACATTAAAAAAATACACGTTAGCATTACCATAGAAATATGAACTGTGGGTGAGGCATTATTAACGAAAAAATTGCAGTAACAGAAAAATGATTTCAGATTCAGTTTAAGTTTATTTTATTTTTTCATTTATTCGTTTTTTTAAGTAAAAAAACTATTAACTTAGTTGCAGAAACTATTGTTCACCTATCAATTAGCTGTAAAGTGAGAGCATATATATGTAAGTACAATTGGTAGTATAGTTTTCATTTAAGTAGAGCCAGATGCGGCTATGCTGTGCACCTAACTCAATGATTAAAGAGGAATGATACATCGTTAAAAGTTTGGGATCAGGCTGTGCAATATGCTATTTCAATAATATATCAAGCTCAAGCACCCTGAAACTTGAAAACACTATATCTGATTTTAACTCGAATGTAAATTTGTTTCAACTCCCTATTAAGGTTGCATGCATTATAGTTTAAGTTAACAATGTAAAGAGCCAACGTTGAACTGACTTTTATAAGAACTTAAGCACAGAGTTAAGCATCGCTGAATTAAGAAAGGCAGTTTTGAGCACTTAATAACGAAAGAAATTCTTTTCATGAAATATTTTGTTATTTTTGTACAGGGTAGCAATTATTGAACTATATAAAATAAAACGTAAATTATTTAAGAAGTACTGAATGTGCTACATGAAAACGTCACTACAGCTATTTTATTATATAAACGTCGTAGAAAGCTGACCCAGTTTTGGGTTTAAAACAACTAATGCTCAACTCCGTAGCCTTGCAATTTTGAACCCAATCTAGAAGACAAGGGAACTCCTTCCTGGATCAAGTATTGGAAAAAATTTATTTGCCTTCATGTAGGACTTTTTGAAGAAGTAATCCAGATTTGCGTTACATGCAGAGGTAAACCACGAAATCCTCTCATGGTTAGCCTGATTGCAAGGGAACTCCAACCCATGATATGTCTAATACTGAGGATACGTTTACGTCAGCACTGAGGTCAGTGCGAGCCGAGAGCGGAATTCGTATCGACCAGCCATCGCTGGGATTCAAACCCGGTTCACCTCATTGGAAGGTGAACGCTTTATCCAGATTTATACTCAGATTTAGGTTATGACGTGTTCAATATGCCTGCCATCATTGACTGTGATGTGGCACAGACGAATAGTAAAATTCTGCATGACCCATGGAAGTGTCGGAACATCGATGCTATCGATGTCCTATGCTATGGTAGATTTCAGCTCAGCTATGATTTTGGGGTTATTTCTGTATACATTGTCTTTAATATTAGCTCCACAAAAATGAGTCGGGAATCGAGCATCGTCTTGCATGAACCATATCTTGTCGAAATCTTTGGATAATGGGAATGTTCAGTAACTACCGTACCATCAACAAATATCGCACTGATTATTCCGTGATTGATGGAGATTGCACACCACATGATCACCAGTTGAGAGTGGAAGACTTCTCGATCGCGAAGTGCGGAGTCTTAATCCCTCAAATGCTCCAATTTTGCTTATTGACGAACCCAATCCTAATGAAAGTGAGCTTCGTCGCTAAACCAAACCATATTCACATCAAATTACTGTTCGTTCATGGCTACGGAGCTCAACGGCTGATGGGTTTGAATTTCATGCGGCAAGAGATTCTGGTCTTCAACAATAATTTATTGTTTGTACTCAAGGAAGGCAAATTTCTCTCAATACTTTATCCAGGAGTTCCCTAGTCTTTCGGATCAGGTTCAAAATTTCAAGGCTATGGAGTTGAACATTAGTAGTCTTAAACCCAAAAAAATTGGTTGGCTGTTCAATGACGGTTATAAAATAAAATAATTTATCTCAAAGTCTCAATAAAACAATTTATCTCAAAGCATGCTTCAATCATGCAGCGGGACATATTAGCTTTTGAGGAGGACTTTTTGACGAAACTAACCCGTATTTGCTTTACAAGGAGGAGAGAAACATGAGAAACTCCCGTGGTTAGTATGAAGGCAAGCGGATTCCAACTGATGATCCTTCTACCAGTGATTTTTAAGATCAACTATGGAATATGAATCAAACTTTCTTTTCCTGTCAAACCAGAACCGTATATGCTTTATATTTACCTTTATATTTACCTTTATATTTATCTACATAAATAAATTTTTTTTTTCCCAACAGATTCAGAATTTCTGACCCCCAAAGTATAGGAGTGGCCACAATTTTGGAAATATAGTCCCCTTAAGTTGGAAAGCGATCCAAAATTTAGACCGCTTATTGTTAATTTTACTTTTTGCGTATTTCGCCATAACTTGAGAACTCTTTAAGCGAATTAAAAAAAAAAATGTTTGTACGCAATTATAAATTTAATTTTTTAAAAAATAATCCCATACAAAAAATAAATTTTAAATATTTATTATTTTATTTAATGATATTAAAAAAATATTGAATTGTAAGGTTTACAATTTTTACAACATTTAAAAATATGTACTTTTACATGGCAAAATACAAAATTCGAGTGATATCAGTCGAATGATGCAAGCTAAATTGAATTTTTTAAAAAAATCGTATATTTAAAATTTGATCTCTCAGGAACTATCGAACCGATTTTTCTCAAATTTTGTATTTCACCATTACTTTAAAATGATGCATAAAATTGTATAAATTACAATTCAATTTTTTTCCGAGTAATATGAATTAAAATAATAAAAAATAATAAATATTTACTAAAATTTATTTTTTGCATGAAATTATGAGACAATCGAATTTATCATTTTGCGCAAAAGTTTTTCAATTCGCTTAAAAAGTTCTCGAGATATGGTGAAAAACGCAAAAATTAAAATTAACAATAAGGTGTCCAGATTTTGGATCGCTCTCCTGACCAAACCATGGGTAGCATATTTCCCAGCTTGCGGCTACCCTCTGTGTTTTGGTTGTCCGAAATTCGAATCCGTCAAAGAAAGGTATGTTTATTCAGAGAAATAATGTTTTTGTGTCTGATTTCGTAAATTAAAATATCGTATGCACTAATTAATTAGCATACTTGAAGTCACCCTCATGAACCATTAAGATTAAATCTTAGAACGTGGAGATCCGATTATTAAATTAAAAATCATTTAGGGTGATCCTTTTATTATTATTATTATTTTTTTTTTGGCGCACGATACACTCATAATCTGACTTCTATGCTTTTAATAAATGCAATGAAAAGATTCAGACTAGTTAGGAAAATATTATCTTTATGCGTCCAAGAAGAAAGATAAAAGTAAACAAAAGATATAGGAAATGAAAATTGCTGATGCACAAATTGAGCTGATTTTTCTGCAATGAGCTGGAAAACGTGGAAGTCGGAAGCCTTCTGCGCTTGGATGAAAATCTTTCCTTGTTTAGGTATTAAGTTCCTTGTTCGAGATCAAATACGTATACAGAGAGATTGGTTTATATTTGTAGCTCTATATGATAAAGATATTGAAGAAATTTATGCCCGACATATTTTCGACGTTCCTTTTTTTCTTTTATAAGGTGTAGTATCAGTATTAAAAAGAAATAAAAAAACACATATTAAAATTTTTTTTTAATTAGTGAGATTCAGAAGGTTTGGTCCCCAAACCAAACACTATACAGGTTAAAAGGAAATATTCTTAAAATATATCCTACAAAATTCATTTTTTATTCTAGTAATAGACTAACAAAGAATTACGTTTATTAATTTGGGCTAAAAACTTCTTTGTTGACATTAAGGAAGTTAGAAATGCTTTCTTCAATATAATTTTGAATATTAAAAAGTTGCATTTGTTTGAAGAAATGTAATTCTATGGAATCATACAAACAGTTTTCTATAAATCAGATAAAAGAATCAAATGTTTTTTTTTTAAAAATAAATAAATGAAAAAATAAAAAGAGACTGCTTGTCTCGGAGAGAGTCTTTTAAAACTGTAATTGAGAAATTTTCGAAGCAAGGCATTAATAATTCCTCTTACAGGAAAAATCTATACATATGATCAATTTTTATAGCTCCATATCTGAAAATATCGCTAAAAATAGAAATCTGATAAAAATGCTGAATCTAACACTGACATGTCTAAAAAAAATTTAAAAATCTACATTAAAAAGCGTATAAAGTATTCAACGTGTGTCTTCTAAGTATTTTTTTTCTTAAAATTTACATGTTTGAAAATTGCATTAAAATTTTTTTTAAATACAATTTCTTATAATGCTCTTTTTATTATCTTATAAATTTCTTATAAAATTGCTTCAGTTTTGATAATTTTTAGAGTGACTGAAAAAAATTTACCCCTTTGGGAAATATCACAAAAATGTTGACAGTCTGTGTCAAAAAACTCTAAATGTCTCTTTCCCTATAAACAAATTTACTCGTCACGAGTAAATTCTTTTCTTTTCTGAAACAGAGAAGTTTAAGTTCGAGTTTATCTTTGAAAATCTTAATAAAGGAAACTTAATACTACGTCTACAAATTTTACACTCCATTGTAAACGTTAAATATTCAATTTCTCAAAATAGTGTTTTAGGAGGTAATAATTCAAGTTAAGTTTTTCCATTATTCACGGTTGGTTGAATTAAATGTTACATATGTACTACGATACGCAAAATAAAGCACCATAATAACTTTTTTTTATCTGAAAGTCAGATTTAAACTTACTTAGACATGATCTTAATGGCTCAATGTCCTGATTATAAATATGCTAATTAATTATTGCGAACGATATTAAAGCTGCGAAATTATACAAAAAACGTAATTTCTAGGAATAAATAAACCATTTTTTTTCCAACAGATAAAAATTTTCGAACTCTTGTAGCACGAATCTGTGTAATATGATCACAATTGTTTGGTCAAGAATATTCGTCCCTTTAATGTTAATTTCTCTTTTCGCATAGTTTCGCATCCGAATACAAGACATCATAATTCTGATCCTCTGCAGAGGGGATGGCCCCTTTGCTTTGGTAGCCAAACGACATGCGCGCGAAGTGGAGCACTTTTCGGTAGAACAGATTAACGAGGACCGATACCGCACACTCTCGGTCCCTGCGTAGGATGATCAAAGTGGTCATCCACTGGCTTACTGACTGCAGCCAGTGATGCTTGACTTCGATGTTCTACTGGGAACCGTGACATTACGATCAGTTCACAGCGGGACCACTAATTATAAAATAGCATATTATTTGCAAACAAACGTTATTTCCCGTGACGTCAGAGCTTTTGATAAACAGCTTTAAAATTAATGTATATTCCGGAATCTTTAAGTATATTTTTAAGCCCAAACATCGCAGTATTCACGTGTTTTTCCAACGTAAAATAATTGGATTAGATTTTTTTTTAAATTTCTTAAGATTTGTTGCTTTAACTTCATATTTACATTTGGCATCATTTTCCTAATTAATATGGTTTCTAAGGACGAACCTAAATTATGCTAACAGTCATAATTCATAATTATTACGAATTCATCACAATTATAAAAATATCTTATTATTTCAGAACCATTAAAGAACAACCTTATTTTAAATACATTTAAAATTGTAAGGATCATTTTAAAAACTATAACATAAGTTTTAATTTAATGGATCATTCAAATACATTTTATGAAAACATTGAAAGCATAAAAAGATTAATAAAAAAAATAAAAAAAACAGTGGATAACAAGACACATTACTTTTTCTAGAAAAACTCCTTTTATCTATTCTCTTTCATTGATGATAGATATGTAGAGGGAAGAGCTAAAATCAAACAGAACTTCTGATTCATAGTTTTCCAATGAATTCTTTCTCGAACAAAGAAGTATTGAGAAAGGAACTTTTGTCTAATTAGTCCCGATGCCGCTTTGTTGTATCAAAAATAATTAGGTGACAAATATCCCAAGAAGTTTTCTCAGAAATATTTGTACGTAGTGATACATTTATCGCATTGTATGAGGGAGTAAGACAGCAGAAATATTCCGAAGAATTTATTTGCAGTAGGATTCCAAATAGTCAAGTATTTAAGTTACGAAATTATTTTGCAGTTTGAAGTTAAAAATATTCATCATTATCTTACGAATTTCTTTGCTACCATGTAGATTTATTTTTTTTGAACTTTAAGATTATGTTAGAAAATGTAAATATTAAAATAGAAAATTAAAATAACAATCATATCCTTGAATGTACAGTTCTAATGGAAATAGAAAAAAAAACGTTTGTGTCCAAAAGAACGTTTAACTGGATAAATTATAGCTTGTGACCCAGAGCGTGATTAAATATCAGCGTATATATATATATATATATATATATATATATATATATATATATATATATATATATATATATATATATATATATATATATATATATATATATATATATATATATATATATATATATATATATATATATATATATATATATATATGTGTGTATATATATGTATATATATATATATATATATATATATATATATATATATATATATATATATATATATATATATATATATATGTGTGTGTCCGTTTTGTTTGTTTAATTGATAAGCAAACAAACAATGTATGGGCATGCTGAGAGGTAAAGGCGGCTGACACGCATTGTGAACCACTTTGTTGTCATTAAGTCATCGGTCTTGAAATTATGGGGCTTTAAGGTTTTTTTCTTCAGTTCTGCTCAAACTAGACATTTTAGAGTATTCTACTTTAAAATATAATTAGTAGTTAATATTTTAAAATTTTTTGTTCATTAATAAACGAAGTATAAAATACAGAACTTTATGAATTTTCTACGTGTGTAATAGAAAGGATTAAATTAGAAATTAAGTAATTTGCGAGATCTAATTTCGTACTTTTTGCATGATTGTATTATTTTTGTATGTTTTTGATTGATTGTATGATATGATTGTATGATTTCGTATGATTGTAGGGGGGAACTAATGGGTTTTGAGCGGTATGTTTTTTGATATCTAATTGCTTAATTTTCTTATGTCTATTAAAAGAAAGCGTTTTAGTTCGCAGTTGTTATTGATTTCTTGCCAGAGAAATATTTATTAGTTATCAGATAAACTGCAGATTTTACGACTATAGATTTTTGGAGTTCATTAAAGAACACCAAAAAAATTTTAATAATTTCTGTAAGTTTAAAAACTTTTGTATCTTATAGTGAATCTAACTCGTAATTCAATTGAAAGTACATAGCTTAATTGGTATAAAAACAAAAAAAAATTACCCTAAATTTGTTTTTAAGAACAGACAGGTTTCCTTTCTCACAGGATTTTTTTTGTTTCATACATGGTTTACTCACTAAAATTCACAATTTTTTCCTTCCTTGATTATAAATAGATATTTATATTACTAAGAGGATCCACCCTTTGCTTCACTTAAGAATGTTATCCCCCGTAATTGCCCCTCATTCATCATTATTTTTTTAAACGTCAATATTTTCTACAAAATCACAGACCATTTTGTTTCCAAAATATACAACTACTTCATCTTTGTGTAAGAAATTTTTTTTTAATTTGTTGAGTCTGGATATAATCATCTGTAATTGAAAAGAAAAATCTAAGGAATTCATTTCTCAACACAAGAATCGTATGAGAAATAATTCTATTCGATGACGAGACTTATAGCAATTTAAATATGGAACGTTTTTTTTTTTATTTTCGAAACATTTCAATATAAATTATAAGATTTATGTCTGCCAATGTGTAATATCTCTTTCTCTGTCTCCTGTTTGATACTTTTGATTGACATGTACTTGAGCGCGAACTTATAAATTAAAGAAAGACCTCCAAAGGTGGAAAAAATCTACACCAATGGATAAATAGTTAATATTTAAAGCTAAAAATCTGAAAAAAATCTTGAAAAAGAGCTGAAGTTTGCAATAACTTTAGAACGAATCGGAATTTCTGCACGACTTCTAGTTTAGTTCACAAATAAAAATGATTCTTTTAACACGTCAAATTTTATCTCCGTAATAGTATTTCAGCAGGCTATAGATCGACCAAACATGGTATTTTTTCCCAACAAGCTTAACTGTTGATAATTCTTGAACTAAATATAGAATGTTTAATTTTTTTTATTCCGTCTTACTCCCGGTACTTTTTACTACAGCTTATCGTAATTTTAAATTTTCGTGTTTTATAATTTTAAGCGGCAGAACAAAATGTAACGTAAAATAAAAGTATTTGAAAGAATTCACGAAAAAGCACTAAAAATTGCAATAACGTTAGAAAAAAATTTTGCATTTAAAAAAAAAAGCTCGTTTTAAGTTTATAACTGGCCTTTTCAGCAAATCAAATTGTAACTCGTTAGCTACATTACTGTGATCTGCAGAGCTGTCCGTATTACATTTTCTACGCCAAGTTTAATAGATTATAATAATTCTTGAACTAATTAATGAGTATTAATTTTTTAATTTTTCGTACTTCCTGTACATTTTTCCGCAATCCATCGTAATTTCAAATTTCTAAGACGTACAGTTTTTGCACAACAAAACAAAATGTAACGTTAGGCGGAAGAACAAAAACAGCGATAGTGGTATCGCTGTTTCACAAACTCTTACAATTTTTGAATATAGAGACATTTTTTAAAAATTTTTAATAGAGAGAAAATTGAAAATAATTGAAAGATAAAATAATTTGCTATTATATTAACACAGCTTTAGCTTCCGAAATTTAATTCCGACTTCAAATTTAAGCGTAATTCTTTCGATTTGTTTGCCACGACAACCTTATCAACATTTTTGGTTTTGGTTTCTTTATATTTAATTTTGGGTTTCTACAAAAACTTGTAAAATACTTTTTACCCAAGAGACTATTATAAACAGAGCAAAAAGTTAATTACCGGTAATGTTGTACAATTTCGTATTCATTAATGTAATTAGATAAAACGGCGGGTGTAAGTTTTAGCTAAGTTTTTTTAAATTCAAATATAACTTATTTACTCCTTAACAATTGTAATACACGGTAAATAAGTTTATTAAGAAATGTTTCGTTATAAAGTCCAATCATAGAAGTGTTTTATAATAAATTAACATCGCTTTTAGTTTTAGGTCAATAAATCGGAATAATAATCACAATAAGAAACATAATAGATGAGAATGATATTATTAAAATTGCCGGTAAAGCCATTTAAATTAGGGATAAAGAAATCTATTACAAGTAAGCAATACATAAAAATTTTTTAATACAATTTTATGGTGATGAAAATAAAGAAATCTGAATCTTTATACGAAAAAACTGGTTCATACCATGTGATTTATCTATCCAATGGAAATGCACGTGATAGCTATCATTCACATCTGAGTTTTAGGTACTTAAAGAAAGTTTAAGGTGTAAAAATTTTTGATTCAATAAAATATTAATGATGCCTTTTGCACGAGAAATAATTTCAAGATTTAAAAAGAATCTGGGGTTTGGGCAATTTTATCAATTTTTAAAAAACATCATATCTATCATATCTAAATATTCATAAATTCAATTCATGTTTTCGCAAAAAGTGTTTCGTTTCTATAAACCATGAATAAAGTGATGCATTCTAACATGTAAAATTCATTTGAAACTGATGAAAATTGTTATTGAATATCAAAACAAGTTGATGCTAAAATAATATTTTTTTATTACGTCAGACACGTTAAACGTCAGATAAAAGTTAGGCGATAAGAATGATTGATCGCTTTTTAATCTTTCAACAACTTTTTGAAGTTCTATCCTTTATTGAGTAAACTATTTACCATTATATTTTCAGAATGTTAATTTTCACGGAATTTATCTTTGGGATTCAAAACACGAAAATAATCTTAATTTCTAAATTACTAAACACAATATACATGATAACAAATTGCTATTCAATATATCTCAAATTAATCTGTTTTCACTTTCAGTAACAGTTAAACTGATTATTTTATTATAAAAATCCGTTAACCCCTTTTTCGTACAAGAGGAAAATAGTATCATTAGAACAGTATTAAATAACTCTACAAAATCATGTGCAGAAAACTGAAAGATAAATACTGGTACAACTGAAAAAGCTAAACTGATTCCAAAGTTTTATTTATTACTATTTGTTTATCACCAAAGTTATACTTATAACTTTATTTATCGCCAAAGTTTTGTTTTATTTATTACTAAAGTTTTATGGTTTACTTTAGTAGATTAAGCAAAGAGCGTTTTTTGCAATTCATCCAATTAAAACAATGATAATATCATCTAGTATTATGTTGTTGCTTGTCGAGAACTCATAATGTTTAAAATTTACCACAATCAAGCAATTTTTCTTTTGTATTTATATCTTCGAGAGGCCGTAAAAATCCATTGTCTCAATATTGGTGCAATTTCAATAGGAACCAAATTATTTTATTCGTACCTATACGAGAATATTAAATACCTTTTAAAGTTGCTCCATTACCTTTATGCCAATAGTGCTTAATACCAAAAGTAATTAGGCACCTTTGACATCAAAATTATCTTCATTTTATGTTTTCCAATAAAGAATGAGTACATTTTCTCCATTGATTTTGATTTTAATTACATGGCTAATTTTTTTATTCCATTAATTCCTCAACGAAGGCAAAATTTCTCCCAGTACTTGATCTAGGAGTTCCCTCGTCTTCTAGATTGGGTTCGAAACTACAAGTCTACAGAATGGAACATTAATAGTCGTGAACCCAAAATTGGGTTGACTGTTTAAAGTCAGTTATAATATATAAAATAAAAAATAGGCACCTATTATTAAAATAAATATTTTTTTTTTCTATTCCAATAGGAGAAGTCACACATAGAGATTATCTTCACAAAGATATTATTTTTTTATGTTAGTATATATTTTGGATGTTTTCATAGAAATCTTATTAGTAAGGATTTGTATTTTTTTTTAAAAAATCAATTAATAAAACTAAACTTTTTCGTGTATTTTTGTTTTTTCCCTAAACATTTTGTATTATTAATTTTCATACTTACGTTCAGTACCATATGCCTTGAGGCATCACGGAACTCTATTTTATTCTCTCACTCGTGGGACATCATTAAATACAGATTATATTTCCGCGCATTTCAACGGACAGTTGTAAATTGTATTTTAATGATCAATCAAGCTTTACAAAACATCTCAAAGAAAATTCTTTTAACCATATTGCTTGCAATGGTTTGAAACCATTACTAAAAAGAAATATTTTTCTGATGATTTAAAATTTAATTAAGAATAAATTTGCATGCATAAAATGTATGAAATGCTATTTTAATATAATCTTTACATTTTAATTTTGACTGATTTAAAACATATGAAATAAATAAAATTTTCAGTTCTGTATTCTTCTTTTTTAAATTTTATACTTACGTTGCAATGTTTGCTAAAGCACTGATTGACGGTCTAACAAGTTCCAAATTAAACCAAAATAAAAATAGAATAAACTCTGTAATACAGCGTTGAATTGGATAGTGTATCCTCTCTGATTGATCCATGGTATCCTGTAATAAGTTGTAAGATAAATAATTGTGTAATTAGGTTTAAGATGAAGTATCATGTATTTCGCTTTCAAACTATAATATCGTGCAATGAAGTTTTGGATGAATTATCGCGTAATTGGATGTAGGTTCATAGTATTGTGTAATTAAGTTTAAGATGTAGTATCATGTAATTAGGTTTCAAACCACAGTATCGTATAATTAGGTTTGAGATGAAGTATTGTGTAATTAGGTTTAGTATCTTGCAATCAGGTGTAAGACCATAGTATCTTTTAATGAGGTTTAAGATGAAGTACAGTGTAATTAGATTAGTCCATAATATTGTGTAATTAGATTTAAGTCCTTAGTATCGTTTAATAAGGCTTAATATGAAACATTGTGTAATTAGGTTTAAGATGAAGTATCGTGTAGTTAGGAGACGCACCAAAGTCGCGAGTATTTAGGTTATAAGATTAAGCATCATGCAATTATGTTTAAGACCATAGTATCGTGTAATGAGGTTTGAGGAAATATCGGGTAATCAGGTAAGTCCATAATATTGTATAATTAGATAAGTCCATGTATTGTGTAATTAGACTTAAATGCATAGTATTGTTTAACTAGGTTTAAGATGAAGCATTGTGTAATTAGGTTTGAGATGAAGTATCGTGTAGTTAGGAGACGCACCAAAGTCACGAGTATTTAGGTTATAAGATTAAGCATCATGCAATTATGTTTAAGACCATAGTATCGTATAATGAGGTTTAAGAGGAAATATCGGGTAATCAGGTAAGTCCATAATATTGTGTAATTAGATAAGTCCATAGTATTGTGTAATTAGACTTAAGTCCATAGAATTGTTTAATTAGGTTTAAAAGGAAGCATTGTGTAATTAGGTTTAAGATGAAGCATTGTGTAAGTAGGTTTAAAATGAAGTATCGTGTAATTAGATTTCACGCCAAAGTGTCGAGTATTTTGGTTTAAGATGAATCATTAATGTTAATTATGTTAATCATCACATGTTAATTAGGTTTAAGATTATTGTATCGTGTAATGAGGTATAAGATGAAGTATCGTATATTTAGATTTAAGTCTTAGTATTATGTAATTGGATTAACTTAAGAAAGTATAATTTAAATGATAATTTGCATCATAGGCCCCTTAAAGGTAAATTCAATTTTAGATTGTTTTGCGATTCTTCAGAAACTATGTAAGAAAATGTAAAAAAAAAAATCTGTTCACAATTGTTTATTTATTTTATCGAAATGAATTTTTATTTTATTTTATTAAATTGCATTGAATAGTTTTTCATTAAATAATTTATTGTTTTTATTAAATAAATTTAATAATGTTTCAGAATTTCTCGTAATCTGCAGATATTTTTACACTTAATTTTAAAAACGGATCATCCAAAATTATTTCTGTATAAAAAAATTATTTTTAAGAATATTTTTTATTAATATCTTACTTACTAATAGCTAGAGAAATGTTGAATTGTGAAGCTTACAAATTGTTAAATCTAATCTAATCGTGAATACTTTAATAGTTCGGTCGATTAGTTTTCGAGAAATAAAAATTGAAAAATACGACATTTTCTAAAATGGTGAATTACGCAAAAAACAAAATTATTTCCCGGTTACTACTTCCGACTAATTTTTACGCCTAATCTTGAAAACACGCACCAATGCATTCTTTTAATCCAACTTTCATAGAAACAAATAACAAATGAATTCGGAAGATTCCGCAAGCTTGCTATGATACTACCTAAAAAAATTACAAATGGTGCTTTTTTACACAAATTTAACCAGATAGATAATAACACTCAAAACATGGCAAACCTTACACTTTATTTATACAGTAATAGTAATTGTGTTAAATTTTTCTTAGGCTCACGACCGGTTAGAATTTATAAATTCCACAGAACTCTTATAAATGGTAAAATTACCCGTAAATTTAAACAAAAATCATAATAAGAATTTTTTTTAAGAATATTAAGCCTGTTCAAACTTCGCCTCGTAAGCAAAACATAAGCAGAGGAATTCATCGGATTATTTTCTTCCGGTTTTAGGAAGCTTGTTATTGTTTACATTCAGTCAACCAACCATAAAGACATTGATATAGTTACTGTAGTCACTGGCATAAAAATAAGAAGACTGAAGTGATAAGCGTAAGAACTCACCTTTCAATCTTTGATGCTAATGATTAATCAATTTTGCTAATAAGTGCTAATTATACAGTATAGGTACTAATTATACTGGTACTAATTATACAGATAGTAATAAACGGTTATGTTCAAAAAGGCAAAATTGATGGAGAAAAGGTTATAAATCGTATAAGAGAAGCGTAAAAAAGTCTTCAAACTTTTATTGACACCAATTAAGCTTAATTAATATTGGTAACAAATTCAAATTGAAATAAAACAAACCTATGTGCTAAAAAGTAAAATTATTAGAAAAAAGGAACTTATCCATTTAGGGGAACCGTAAAAATCGTGTTAATATTATTGACGCCAAATGAGCTTAATTAATATTAGTAATAAATTCAAATTGAAATGAAAAAAAGGGTACGTTCTAAAAAGCAAAACTATTAGATAAAAGGAACTTAACCGTTTAGGGGAACCGTAAAAATCGTGTTAATATAATTGACGCCAATTGAGCTTAATTAATATTGGTAATAGATTCAAATTGAAATAAAAAAAGCTATGTACTTAAAAGCAAAACTATTACAAAAAAGAAACTCATCCGTTATGGGGAACAGCAAAAAGCGTCTTAATATTATTGGCGACAATTATGCTTAATTAATTTCGCCAATGGGCACGAATTAAAAGAATATGTTACATACAAAAAATAAAATTTTATGAATGAATTGATAATGACGGCAATGATGCTTAATTATATTTGGTAATAAGTACAAACTCGGATAAAAAAAAGAGCTATGTATTTCAAAGCCAAATTAATGACGAAAATGGACTAATTCGTTTAGGAGGAAAGTTAAAAAATAACCATACTCTTTAAATGCTGATTAATTTTGGGAATATTTTATCCAATGATGATTAATTTTTGGAATACGTACGACTGAATTTATAGTAAATGGTGCAGCACTGATAGATATCAAAAATACTAATATAGGTACAAAGTATGAGGCCCGATGACTCGGTGGTAGAGCTTTACACTCTAGTACCACAGACTCGAAATTCTATGCCTTATCGAAATTTCCATAGATATTTCCATATTTCCATAGACCTATGATATTATATGGTATACTAATTTACATGGGAAGACACCATATGTTTGAGTTAAACATAGAATTTTGTATGCCATTTACATGGCAAGACGTCATGAGTCAACCGATGTTCTGATTAATTTAGGAATAATGAGATGTAGTGAACCAAGAAATCTGTAAGTCCATGCCAATTTATTTTTTAATTACTCATAACTTTTATTGTTTTCTAATTAATTTTTGTCATAAAGATTTGAATTATCCGTGTATTTTTGGTAAGGTTTCTTTGCTTTCTTACATAATTATTGTCTTTTCTCACAAGTTTGATTACTTAATCCCACACCTTGATTTCTATTTGTATAATCATTCTTGTGAGAAGCTCTAAAAACTCATTGTAATATCAGTAACTCTTATTTATGGTTGTCCATGTATAAATTTGTCCATGTAAAGTATATCTATGTTACCTATGTGTATTTGTATGATAAAATTCAATAGGGTTATGAAGAGACGCTTCACAAGCCTATGGAAAAAATTAATCATAGGCTGTAGCATACCATAGTTTTAGTACAAAATTTTCCACATAAATAAATACTATAGGATAAACTATTGTGGTTTTACCTATAATAAAAATTTACTAAACTCTTTTGCCATATACGTGTGCAAAACTTTGCGTATATGATAAAACTTTACCATATATTTATGGCAACAATTTCCCATACACTTATCTCAAAATTTATATATATGCTTATGGTAAATATGTATGGTAAAATTTTATCATAGGCCAAATCCCACGTATATATTCTATGTTATATTTTAAGACAAATTTTCCTAAGGGAAGGAATAATTGTCTATGGCAGAAATGTTTGAACAAGTAGCTAAATAGTAACAAGTTTTTCCAAGAAGAGAAGGCAATGAAGTGACCGTTTGCCGTCATTGATAATACTGAATGTTTGTTTAATAGTAAGTTGAGAAAAAAGGAAATAAAAAGGGGGTATGGTAGATATGAGTCCATAGCAGGATTTAAAAAAATAGCGAAAAACATTTATTTTAATTGATAACTTAGTCGGTAGTCATTTACACAGTGCTTCATATAAATACGAAGTAAAATCTGCAAAAAGATATTCCTTATGCCTCAGTTATGCGTTTGCAAAAGAAATGCATAAACTACTAATATAGTTGTTGTAAAACACAGGGTGGTAGTTTTAGCTAGTTCCTAACTTTACTGACAACATATAACACGGTTGACCCTAACAAGCTCCTTCAAGGCTAATTATTATTTGCGATTTGGCCGATAACTATTCTTTCTCCAATCATCCGTGTATCTTCCGTATGCGCTAGATACTGTAAATCTTGAAAATATCAGTTCTCTGATTTTTTGGCAATTAAATATCCCAAGCATCAAGCCCTATTAATCTGTGATCTAAAGCGTCTAAATAAAATAGTTCACTCAAATCAGCTGTTAAAACGACTAAGCTACTTATACAGCAACCACAGCGCCCTCTTGTGCGCACAAATAAGGCACACAACGCTACACATTTTTCCAATTCAAGGGCACTTCTGGGCGTTTTTATACTATTGAACCTTGAACTGAAGTAGTTTAAAGTCAAAAAAGTTGAAAACCTCCTGAGATACTAAGTTTTTTTTTTTACGTTGAAATTATGCTATAGCTAATGCATGAAAAACATGAAGAATAATAACAACATTTTTAAATTAAAATGTTACATGGACGCTTTTTGAAAAGAAGAATACGTAAATCTTACTTGCTAATGAACCAAAAAGAATGACAGAATTATGCTCCTAGCTCAGTAAATATATTGAACAGTGCCAAAAATTTATATATAATGTGTAACCCAATGATTGGAATTGCACTCACTGTTACTTAATCTTAATGGTTCATGAACATCACTTTAAATAAGCTTCACTAATTAGTGATGCATCATATCACTAATTAGTGATGACGATATTTTAGATGACAAAATCGTACTATTTTAAGTAATCATACTTTCTACCATACATATTTGAATGCCTAACCCTTAAAATAGTCGCAATTTAGAAAATAGGGTCCCAATAGTTACGTCAGAAGAGTGGTCGAAAGTTTGGGTTCATCTTAAAGTTAATTTCACTCCTTGAGAATTGTATTCTGTTTTCTAATGATACTTCTGAACTAATGTCGGGAATTAAAATTTAAAAAAAATTTTTTGCTTACGGTTATAAAAGACATACTTATCTAAATATAATTCCACGTGAAAAATAATTGGTTATAATTATTTAGTATTTTTTTATTATTTACTTTATATTGAGAAAAAATAATTTAATATTGTTATGCAGCAATTCAATCTAAAAAATTTTAAATGGAAAAATCCGAAACTTCGAGCTAGATTATTTTATAAAATAGGAAATTGTAAAAAAAAGAATTCTTTGAGATGGCGAAATATTCAAAACAAATGAAATTAACATAAAGTGATTCAAATTTTTGACCACTCTTCTTATCAACATATTGGAACCCTATTTTCCCAAATTGCATGTATGTCAATATTTTGAGGGTCAGAAATTGGAATACATGGAAGAAATAAATTTATTCTGAGAAAATATGCTTTTTTGAATCTGATTTCATAAGTAAAATATCGTCTCGTTGAATTGATTTGCATATTTAAAGTTAGGCTCTCGAACTATCAAGATTGAATCATAATTAAAATTGAGTCAGAGAACTGAAGTGCTTTTTCACATACATGATTTTATATAGATGATAAATAGATTTTTTGTGTTTACATGCTATTTGGAAACCCACAAACTTTTTCCTATTAAAGTTAAAGCTTTGATCTGAACTTTTTTTTAAAATCAGCATAGTGTACTTATATGCACTGTATAAACGTTCAAAAAGTTTTAAAATTTCTACAGTATGTTATATCTGTACCTTCGTTGTATTTTATATTTTTTTTTTCAGTACTTCAGTATTGCACACAAGTTACCACAGAAAATGTTCTTATGTTTTATAATATGCAATTCAATGTGAGGATTTCTAGCAGCGATCAATCTAACCATTTTGTAAAGTTATTTTTAAAAAAACTATTCAAAAGTAAAAAAAAAAACTTTTAAAAGTTTGTGCTTAAAACTGATTTTTGACTATTTATTACTGAGTTTGAACGAAATCTGCATGTAAAATAACAAAAAAATTATTCGTTTTCTATATATTATCTTTAAAAATTGTTCTAAGGGTATCATTACAATTTGTTCTCAGGGTACTGTGATATGATACTAATAATGAATAGTAATGCTTTTTTTAAAGATTTTCTATGTATTTCTATGTCTAAATGTTTAATATATTGTATTTTTTGTAAAGAATATATATATATATATATATATATATATATATATATATATATATATATATATATATATATTTAAAACAATAAGTTTGTGTATTTATTGTTAAAATTTCTATCCAACTTTAACAGAATAGTTTGTTTCATAGGACTCTAAACAATTAAAATTTTCTTTGTTGTTATAGCCACTTAACAATGAATAAAATATTAAAAGAAAGTAAACAATGCAAAAAATAGGCACGTAACAGTGATTAGGAACGTAACAGTGAAAGTAATTCACTTTCCAAAAAGCTTTTGAGTGAGTTGGGCGATTTCTATTCAACTGCTCTGTTGCGATTCAATTTAATTGATTATGGCAAGAATTTTCTCGAGATTTTTCAGGTACATTCGTAAAAAAACTGTAAGTAACATTTATTTTGTTAATTCAATTTAGTCAACTAAAAAATAAAACAAAAAATTTTTAATAATTATTGTTTTAAGCATAAATCTGCATAACCCTGCACATACTATACGTCAGTTACAAACACCAGCTTTATTTTTTCAGAAAAAAACAAATTTTAAATGCATGAACTAAGAGAATTAAGTTAAGCATCTCCCATCAAAATTTATTACCATCACAATTGTGCAAATAATTGAAACTAATTTAAACTTCCTTATTTCAATAGAAATTTATTCTAATATGTTAATTCATTTCAATGATGATTAATTTTAATTAAAAACATGCCTTAAATATTAAAAAAGAATAAAGATATATTAAACCATTTAAATATCTATTGCTAGTAAGGTTTCCCCAGAAATAAATTGCTATTGTAAAAAGAATATATAGATATATTTATACCAGAAATAAATTTTTATGGCAAAAATAATGTATTTAAAAATGATAAATTGTTATTGTAATAAATAAATTGTTATTGTAAAAAAGAATATATATATACCAGAAATAAATTGTTATTGCAAAAAGAATATATTTAAAAATAATAATAAATGAATTTTCGTTGCATAACAAGAAATTGAATGGTGTTCCTAAAAAAGGAGCAAGAAAAATTAGTATTGGCAGAGAGAAGGAGCCAGAGATTTGTTGTAGCAATGGAATTGCACGCATAGCTCCTTCGGAGTTGTACTGCTTTGTTATGGATGGAGAAAAAAGTTTTGATTCAGCCAAAAATAGTGATTTTGGCGGAGAGGAAGAATCAGAGTTTTATTATATAATTAGCAGTGCACGCATAGCTCCTTCTAAAATGTGCTTTTTGAATATGGATGAAGAAAAAAGCCTTGGTGGAGACAAAGGCAGTGATTTTGGTGACGAGGAGCCAAAGCTTTCGTATAGAATTGGAAGCGCTCGCATAGCTCCTTCCAAAATGTATTGCTTGAATATTGACGGAGAAAAAAACATTGGTGAAGCCAAAGAGAGAGTGGTTTTGGTGAAAAGGAGGAGCCAAAGCTTTCTTATCGAATTGGAAGCGCTCGCATAGCTCCTTCAAAGATGTATTGTTCCATGGTGTGATTTAAAAAAAACATCTGACATTAAAATGACTGACATTTAAAATGACTTTGACTTTAAGAATGACTTTGACTTTAAGAAAGACTTTGATATTAAGATTGACTGACATTAAAAATTGCTTTGTAATCAAAGACAATCTTTACCATAAAAAAGGGGCGATATTTATCGAGTGTAATAATATTATTATATGCAGCATGCTATTCTCAGCGGAATAGCTTTCTGGAAACTATTTTGCTGGAAAACACTCGTAAAGCTCCCACAAAACAACAACTCTGCTGACCCTTACCTCCACGTAGTATCGCGAGGGAAACGGTTAATCCGGCTATCGAAGGCAGCAGACGTGGGAGCACAAAGAGTTCTACTATTTTACCAATTGATGTTTTCAAAACAACAATTATATTTTAAAATAAGGAGTGATCAAATTGAGAAAAGGAAGGCAAGTAAATCACATTTAAAATCAAACTGGTTTGGGAAACTTTCTCACGAGTGTAAAATCGATAAATTAATCTAATTACCGATATACACTCTATAACAAAAAAAATCGCCGCACCAAAAAGGAGTTGTTCGATTGAAACGAAAATTGGTGGATAGGAAGACAATGTAGAGAATAGTAAATGATTAAAATTTCAGAACAATTGAATAATTTATTGCAGAGTTACAGTAACAAGTTCAATAAGGTGTTGAGCCGCCTCTAGCCTGGATACAAGCTGCCACACGGCGTGGCATAGACCGAATAAGCTCCCGGATGGTCTCTTGCGGTATTTCCAGCTAAATTCGATCCAATTGTCGAACGAGGTCATCAACATTCCGTGCCAGATGCAATCGCCTTTCCATCATATCCCAGACGTGCTCGATGGGAGAGAGATCTGGTGATCTGGCAGGCCAAGGAAGAGTTTGACAAGTTTGCACCAGTTCATAGCAACACGTGCCGTATGTGGTCTGGCATTGTCCTGCTGAAAAACAAGCCCAGGGCGCTGCAAAAGGAACGGTAGCAAAACAGGTCTTAGGATGTCGTCGACGTACCGCTGTGCAGTAAGTGTACCTCTAATGACGACCAAAGGGGTCCGACTGTCAAAGGAAATGGCACCCCAGGCCATAATGCCTTGTTGAAGGCTGGTGTGGCGTGCAATAGTGAAGACAGGATCCCCCATCTGCCCTGTGCGTCTCCAAACACGTCCTCGATGATCGTCAGGACACAGTTGGAAGCGGGATTCGTCGCTAAAGACTATACGTCCCCAATCGACATCATTCCTGCCTGATCGGGTCATGCACTACTGTAATCTGCCTGGCAAAGCAATCGGAGGATTGCTTCTCTGTGCGTCGATTTTTTTGTTATAGAGTGTATTTTCTAGTGTGAAAATTAACTAATCTTTAGTTTTCACATTTAAAGAAGTACCGGTGATTTTTCACCAAGACCGACTTATAACTTAGTCCTGGATTGCTAATGACCCCACTGTTCAGGAAGGTGGAAGATTCGGAACTAAGACTTTAAGTCCACAACAAATGACAGTGTCTTAAAAAAGACAGGAAAACAGGTAAAAGCTCAAAACGATAATGAAACTTAATTTCGAACCAAAATTATCGGACATATAAGTCAATAGAAACACCAAAGTTTATAATGACAGTATATCCACTGTTATGTCAAAAACTGCTATAACTTTATAAATGATTGTAATACAGACACATGTATAGTATTTTTGGAAAGCTTACAGAAACTTATAATAAACTTATCTTCGAAAATTTTGATCAAACTCTTGTTTTTTTCACTTATCAGATACCTTAATAGAAAAGAATACTGCATTTTCACATTTTCAGAAAAATCTCTTGAACTTTGAATAATAGCATCATTACCCTGATTCATAATATCGTTATAAGAAGTTAACTTAACAATGCCGCGTTTTTTATTCTCTGTTAAATTGATCTGCATAACGATTCACTTTAAATGATGTTATAATTTATACAAGTCTAGGTTAAAATTTGGTACGGTGTTAGTTTTGAATCAAATTTGCTCTATGATTAAAAACGATCAAAATTTTCCATAAATATGTGGCTAATTTACGCCAATCCACGTAAAAAAATCAGCTATATGGTTAAAAATAGTCCAAGTATACTAACAATGCGTTATTTATTTCTGCCAATTGATGTAAACAAATTGGTTTTATGGATAAAAGTAGTCCAAATATACAAATAATGTGTGGTTAACTCAAGCCAATCAACATGACAAATCAGTTTTATGATTAAAAGTAATCTAAATTTACTAACAATGTGAAGTTTACTTACTCCCATCTATCTAAACAAATCGGTTTATGTAGTTAAAAATAATCCTACTACAATTACATTGTGCATTTTACTTTTCCTAATTGATATGAAGATATTGTTAAAACAATTAAAAGACTAAACAGCTGTATAAAGTAAACAGCTCATTGAATTTTAACGTGAATAAAGTGCACCTTATTCACGCATGAAACGAAAATCAGATTCACGCATTCTTTTAGGCGAAAATCAGATTTATGAAAGAATAATGTATGCAGAAAAAAAAATCGGCAACTTGATAATGAGATCGTTAAATGTTTTTTTTCCTCTCACAGAAACTTTCCTTAAATTCTTTTTACAGATTTTATGGTTTAAAGCATAAAAAATCTATAGCCCTATAAAGGCAGATATAAAAAATAGACTGGGATATATTTTTATATTTTTATCGTAGAATATATTTACTCAGTTTTCAATCGAAAATATTTTGACAAGACGGCTAAGAGAATTTCAGAAGAATATGTGATATTTTTATCGTCTGAATGCTCTTGTTTTATAGCTTTATAGCCATATTTAAGTGTTTTAATCGAAAATGCAATAGTAATCATTTGGGAATTGTTAATGACCATCAAAAAACTGATAAGAAATCTGAGCGGTATAAATAATAGCTGTTTCATTTAAAATTTAAACTGATCATTATTTTTAATTAATTTGTTTTTAAATTTAATTTTATTAAAAATTTAAAAACACGAGCCATATTTAATCTACAGCTATGTCATTTTTCAACTCCACAGCTTTGTGATTTTGAACTCAACCCTGAAAACAATCAAACAACCTGGAAAAATCTTTGTCGACAATTAACCCTTAATATCGTTATATAGAAAAAAACACGAAAAACTTTTTTCATAATTAATCCGAAAGCAAGAAGACTCTAATTTATTACGTGATTGTCAGTGGAAATATTTTTCGTAAACAGTGTTGGTTGGTGAAAGTCCGGAATAGTATACAAATTGACCAGCAAACGGCGGGATTCAAAACTGGTTCGCTTCATTTGAAATGAACCCTATAGCCCCTGATTCACTATAGCTATAGCTTAAACCAATTAAATTTTCATAGAATTTTTAATACACTGTTAAAAATTTATAGTACCTCCTCACCAAAAACAGCGGCAACTACGTTTCAACAAAGTGGTGTAGTGAAACGCCATGCATAATTCTTCTGTACAAAAGCTGTGGTTAAATTTGGATTTGTACCTCAACAACAAAAATGGCTACAACTACTTTACTACACCAAAGTTATGCAGTGAAACACCATGCATCTCTGTTAAAGCTGGGGTTAAATTTGGATTTGTGCCTCAACACCAAAAGTGACGGCAACTACTTTACACCAAAATGGTGTAGTGAAACACCATGTATAATTTTTCTGTGTAAAAGTTGGAGTAAAATTTGGATTTGCACCTCAACACTAAAAAGTGACGGCAACTACTTTACACCAAAATGGTGTAGTGAAACACCATGTATAATTCTTCTGTGTAAAAGTTGGGGTAAAATTTGGATTTGTACCTCAACACCAAAAATGGCTACAACTACTTTACTACACCAAAGTTATGTAGTGAAACACCATGCATCTCTGTTAAAGCTGGGGTTAAATTTGGATTTGTACCTCAACACCAAAAGTGACGGCAACTACTTTACACCAAAATGGTGTAGTGAAACACCATGTATAATTTTTCTGTGTAAAAGTTGGGGTAAAATTTGGATTTGTACCTCAACACCAAAAATGGCTACAACTACTTTACTACACCAAAGTTATGTAGTGAAACACCATGCATCTCTGTTAAAGCTGGGGTTAAATTTGGATTTGTACCTCAACACCAAAAGTGACGGCAACTACTTTACACCAAAATGGTGTAGTGAAACACCATGTATAATTTTTCTGTGTAAAAGTTGGAGTAAAATTTGGATTTGCACCTCAACACTAAAAAGTGACGGCAACTACTTTACACCAAAATGGAGTAGTAAAACACCATGTATAATTCTTCTGTGTAAAAGTTGGGGTAAAATTTGGATTTGTACCTCAACACCAAAAATGGCTACAACTACTTTACTACACCAAAGTTATGTAGTGAAACACCATGCATCTCTGTTAAAGCTGGGGTTAAATTTGGATTTGTACCTCAACACCAAAAGTGACGGCAACTACTTTACACCAAAATGGTGTAGTGAAACACCATGTATAATTTTTCTGTGTAAAAGTTGGGGTAAAATTTGGATTTGTACCTCAACACCAAAAATGGCTACAACTACTTTACTACACCAAAGTTATGTAGTGAAACACCATGCATCTCTGTTAAAGCTGGGGTTAAATTTGGATTTGTACCTCAACACCAAAAGTGACGGCAACTACTTTACACCAAAATGGTGTAGTGAAACACCATGTATAATTTTTCTGTGTAAAAGTTGGGGTAAAATTTGGATTTGTACCTCAACACCAAAAATGGCTACAACTACTTTACTACACCAAAGTTATGTAGTGAAACACCATGCATCTCTGTTAAAGCTGGGGTTAAATTTGGATTTGTACCTCAACACCAAAAGTGACGGCAACTACTTTACACCAAAATGGTGTAGTGAAACACCATGTATAATTTTTCTGTGTAAAAGTTGGAGTAAAATTTGGATTTGCACCTCAACACTAAAAAGTGACGGCAACTACTTTACACCAAAATGGTGTAGTGAAACACCATGTATAATTCTTCTGTGTAAAAGTTGGGGTAAAATTTGGATTTGTACCTCAACACCAAAAATGGCTACAACTACTTTACTACACCAAAGTTATGTAGTGAAACACCATGCATCTCTGTTAAAGCTGGGGTTAAATTTGGATTTGTACCTCAACACCAAAAGTGACGGCAACTACTTTACACCAAAATGGTGTAGTGAAACACCATGTATAATTTTTCTGTGTAAAAGTTGGGGTAAAATTTGGATTTGTACCTCAACACCAAAAATGGCTACAACTACTTTACTACACCAAAGTTATGTAGTGAAACACCATGCATCTCTGTTAAAGCTGGGGTTAAATTTGGATTTGTACCTCAACACCAAAAGTGACGGCAACTACTTTACACCAAAATGGTGTAGTGAAACACCATGTATAATTTTTCTGTGTAAAAGTTGGAGTAAAATTTGGATTTGCACCTCAACACTAAAAAGTGACGGCAACTACTTTACACCAAAATGGTGTAGTGAAACACCATGTATAATTCTTCTGTGTAAAAGTTGGGGTAAAATTTGGATTTGTACCTCAACACCAAAAATGGCTACAACTACTTTACTACACCAAAGTTATGTAGTGAAACACCATGCATCTCTGTTAAAGCTGGGGTTAAATTTGGATTTGTACCTCAACACCAAAAGTGACGGCAACTACTTTACACCAAAATGGTGTAGTGAAACACCATGTATAATTTTTCTGTGTAAAAGTTGGGGTAAAATTTGGATTTGTACCTCAACACCAAAAGTGACGGCAACTACTTTACAACAAAGCGGTGTAGTGAAACACCGTGCATAATTCTTCTCTGTAAAAGCTGTGCTTAAATTTGGATTTATAGTTAAAAAACTCAAGTGTTATTTATCAAAAATTGTGTGATATTTCATGTTAATACAAAATCGAGCTTTCATACACACTTTGAAGGATGCAGTAGTATCCAAACTCCAATAGCAATATTCTAAGACGATCGATAGTTTTAGTTAACAAGAAGTTGAAAGTTTTATTTTGTCTCGCTCGATGTTGCACATTCCGAAGAACAGAAGTAATTTGTTAAGAAGAGGTATTTATATTTCTGGTTGTATAAGACAATAATTATACTTTCGTAAAAGGGTGCTCATAAGTCTGTAAATTATATTAAATAACTTTATAATATTTTATATCCATCTACTTAGTATTTGTTAGGAGTTGTTCGAAATCATATTGATATTCTATTTGTGCCCTGTGTATGTTTGATTAAGAAGACAAATTTTATTTTAAGAAATATTGTATACATGCACTCTTTAAATTAATGATCATTGCATTATATTCTATTGTAAATATAACATTACTCTTATGTGTATCATATCTTTCGGTAATTATAAAGTTTAGTAAAACTGAATAAACAACATGGCGGCTACTTTTTGTAAAATTACTTGATGCTACCACACTTAAATTACTGATTCTTACTTTATGTTGTCTCGTAAAAATAACTTCACTGACTCTTATGTGTATCCTATCTTCTGTTACTATACATTTAATTGTTACTAAATAACGAATATGGTAATTGGGGGTGATACTTTATACCAAGTAGTGTATAAGAACATTCTTGATGTTTCAATACTCTAGAAAATATCATTGGTTCTTGTTGAAGTGAAGCATGTAGATTCAACACTTTAAAACTTTTTTGTTTATCTCAGCATCAAAAATGGTGGCAACTAATCGACACCAAAGTGTTGTAGTGGAACGCCCAACGTATCTTTTATGAATCTTGGTGCGTCATTACACCAAGTATGCACATGGACTGTTGTGAAACTACTTGATTCCCCCTAAACATGATGCCACCTCAACCTAAATTATTGATTTTTATTTATATCGCCTCGTAAAAATAACTTTACTAATTCTTATATGTGTCATATCTTAAAATCCTATAATTTAATCGTATATCATATCACTTAATCATCACACATATAATCTTATTATCATATCATGAAATTTATAACTACAACAAGATAAACCACGAAAACTTCCCACGGTTATCTTGGCAGCAAGGGGACTCTAACTCATGATTTTTCTACCACTGAGGATATTTTATGTCAGCATTGTGGTCGGTGCGAGTCAAGTGCGGAATTTGCCTCAACCAGCCACCGCCAGGATTTGAACCAAAGTCACCTCATTGCGAGGCGGACACGTAGGCCCCAAGGCCCCCAGGGCTCATTAAAATATGTTAAGAATGTCACTTTGAGTTATTAATTCCGGGTTAGGCTAACCGCAGGAGTATTAATGTTTCAAATTTATGCAAAGATCACAACGCCTTTAAACGTTCAAAATCATGAAGTGGATATTACAGTATTTTATTTAACTTTTATTTCTGAGGAAAAAAACTTTTTTACATGGTATTTCAGTAATAATATTATATTTTAAGTTGGAAATGTAAAGAAATCATCGATACTGAACTAAAAAAATTATGAATTCTAATGTCTATTCAAATCTAACTTCTGTTTAGCTCTTTTAAGTCTTTCTAGAAATCCCTTACACTTTCATGTACCTATATTTTTGTAAGCTGCTAACTCTCCCTTAAAAGTCTTCACCGACCACTGGGGGTGATTTGCGCAACAATTCTTAAGGATAAAACCAAAGATAAATATATTTACAATGTATCAATGGAACTAAAAAAAAGGAGATAGGATGCAAGGATATCTACAACTTTATACGTACGAACATTAGTAAAACACAAGTGATAAATTGATTTCTTGAAAAAGCAATTTAGCTTCCGCACCTCCGAAGAATTTTGCATTAAGTTTTCTCAAAACATAATTTATTTTCATTTCTCTATCATTTTGCGAAAGCAAAACAAATCTTCATTTTAGATAGAAAAATACAAGATATATGCAGATTTTTATCTTTTTCTTTACTCAGGAAAAATGTTTTTAGACTCTTATCATATTCTATGAGTATTGTACTTTATTTTTTATCAATCATTAAACTTGTTTTTTTTTAAACACGTGTATGCACTTTTCTTAAAATCTGACATTTACATAAAACTTTGACATATAACAAAAAGAAAATAAATCAGATTTTTGTTTAGGAAAAAGAGAGTGCTTAAAATATTCATATTTATAAGCAATAACTGAGTTTTTAAAAGAAAATGCGTATTTTTCGAATTCTTTTTGCAAATGAAAACAAAAATGTACGTGAAAGTACGCACGCACAAAAAGTACATTTGCAAAAAACGCAAATTAATGTTTAGGACTAAACAAACAAAAATTCCATCAAAATCTGATAAATTACAGTACAGGGAAACGTACGTAATAAACAACCTAAAAATGGTTTGATTGCAGGATGAAACTGGAAAGAATAGAAAGGCAATTAACACAAACATCCTGATGTTTCAACCTCCAAATAAACCTGTTTTGAGATTGTGATATTTCAGATTTCAATATAATATTTATATTTTTCTCATTAATTATTAATTAGTGATCCTCCATGAATAAATTTTTTTTTTGTTTTCATTTTTGATAAGGATTTTGAAAAATATAGTTTTTGGGCGATCTTTTTGGAACACATTTTTACATAATTCTAACTAATCTATACTTAAAATATTATTCAAAAAATGAAGTTATAAGAATGCACATATTAGTAACCCTCAACTGATATTTATGCGTAAAATATATATAAAAAAAATAACATATGTTACAATCTCGAATGAATTCCTTCTGAGAAAAATGTTACTGAATACTGCAAAATCTGTTTGATTGTCGGGAAGAACAATAGTGAGTTTAAGGAATACTATTGAGAACATCTCCGTGATTCATTAAACAGCCAAACTTATTGGAGTATATTTTATTCCGCCTACTTTACTAGTGAGTCAACAGATAATGATACTAATCATAATTTGCGGCCCATTATATTGCGTGCGATTAAACTCCAATGTTCTCCAAAATTTAAAAAAGATACACTAAATTCAGGTTTTCCAGATTTGACGTTTAACAAAATGCTTTTTTTTTTTTAAATCGTAAATTATCTTAAAATGCTCAAAAACGTTTAAACTAGGGAATAAATTCAAACACTCAAAGACCGAACATTTGAAACTTATGTTGGAATTGATAAATTTCGCCAAGTGGCTTCCGGACACGAAATAAAGGCAAGACTTAAGATTAATTTTGTATAGTCGAAGTTCAATCTTAAATGATTTATTTTCAAAGAAAATATTCAAAGGTTTCTTAAAATCTGAATCACTCCATGTAGTGTTAAAAAAAAAAATCTCGCCGTTTTTACTTCTCGTTACCCGAGCTGAAAATGTGATTTTTACTTAGAATTATGCAACATGTAAAAAGGAAAATTCTTAAATGTGATAAAGTATTTTTATGGAAAGTCAATTAATTAAATTTATTTAACTTCTTTGGTTATTTCTATCTATCACATAAAAATGATAAGTTTTAATCTTTAGCTTTTTTTTTGCTTATTGTAGAATACTTTTATAATGTATTGCTACACAATATGATAATAAATAAAATACATTTGAATAAAATAACAATTTATAAACTATACATTTGCACAAAAGGTTATTTGAATCAACTTACTTTCTCATAATTTTCATTTTCTTCGACTGACGACAGTAACTTTAATATAATTTTACTCAGACAATTGCTTTGTAAAAGCATAAATCAGAAAAAAAAAATACATTTACACAAATGGTTATTTGAATCAAATGTCTTATCTTTCTCATAATTTTTATTGGAATTAAATACTCCAACTAAAGACAAAAAATCCAAATAAATTTTATTGAAGCAATCACCTTGTCATAGTATAAAAGCGGAAAGAAAAATTAAATTTGTACAAAAGGTTATTTGAATCAAATGTCTTATCTTTCTCATAATTTTTATTGGAATTAAATACTCCAACTAAAGACAAACAATTCAATTAAATTTTATTGAAGCAATCACCTTGTCAAAGTATAAAAGCGGAAAGAAAAATTAAATTTGTACAAAAGGTTATTTGAATCAAATGTCTTATCTTTCTCATAATTTTTATTGGAATTAAATACTCCGACTAAAGACAATAAATCCAATTAAATTTTATTGAAGCAATTGCCTTGTCAAAGTATAAAAGTGGAAAGAAAATTTAAATTTGTACAAAAGGTTATTTGAATCAAATGTCTTATCTTTCTCGTAATTTTTAACTGCAATTAAAAACTCCGACAAACAACAGTAAATCTAATTTAATTTTTATCAAACAATTACTTTGTAAAAGCATAAAAACAGAAAAAAAATTAAAACGGTATTTCTTATGTGATAAATTGTACCAAATGTTTTGCAATATACATTATCTGGCCATTAATGACCGGACACCCCTCATTTCGGATACATGAGGTGCTAGTATCAAGTCAGTAGGGCGTAGGGTCGCCACCCGCCCGAATCACAGCTTTAACCCTTTTAAGAAGGCTATTCACTAGGTGTTCACACGGCGGCAGGTATTGCCCGCCATTCCTTCTGTAACATGGCGAAGAGTTGAGTGGTGGTTTTGGGGCGTTGTGGTCTGGGCTTCAACCGGCGCTCCAACTCATCCCGGAGATGCTCAATTGGATTGATGTCGGGACTTTGGGATGGCCAGTCAAGCTCTTGCACCCCCATTTCATCAAACAAGTCCGTGATGGCATGTGCTTTATGAATGGCAGCGTTATCGTGTTGAAACGCAAACGGGCCATTACCGAACTGTTGCCACAGGGTGGGAAGCGCGGAATTGTCCAGGATGTCTCTGTACCCTTCTGCGTTCAGGGTTCCACGCATTAACACCAAGGGTCCAAGGCCAAACCATGAGAAACAGGACCACACCATAATTTCTCCACCGTCCGGTCATTAGTGGCTAGATAGTGTATCCCAGGAGCTTAAACAAAGGGTATTTTTAAGCAAATCTCTATTTTTTTAAATGATTACTTTTCAATTCAATTGTTGATTTAATAATTTTTGATAAAACTTGAAAATCCTGCAAAATATGCATTTTTGTATAGATCAGTTCTATAAACTTTTACGAAACTGTTTTTAATTAACTGCACAAATGCACACGCAGAAAAATATGTTGAGTTTCAAAAATTGAGAACATACTCTTCAAACATATTTACTTCATTTTCCTCGTTTAAAGACAGTTAACGTTATATTTTAAATTTAAAAAATAATATTGGTAGTAAACCAATAACGTGAAAATTTTTTCAAACTACATGTCTTTTATTTGTGCTACTTATGTGATATTGTTATAATTAAAAAAATTAATAATCATTCTCTTAATTTGTATGTAATTAGTTATTATTTAAAATATCAAAATTACTTTAGAGTCCATAGTTTTCAAAACCTAAGGAGAAGTCAAATTAGTTTCAAAACTCTCCATAAGAATAATATTTCATGAAAGGATAAAAATTTAATAAAATTATCACCTAAAGTTAACAAGTTAAGTTAAAGCATGAAAGTTTAAAAAACTCCGAGAAGTTACAAAGTAATTTAATCATGTCAAAAAGTATCTTTAAACTTCCTGTTATTGAATATAACTTCAGAAATTTTTATCTAAAGCTGTAGGGTATTATCAAATTCAATTATAAAAAACTTCAAGCTTGAAAAAACTTTCAATTTCTTTATAAAAATTAAATTAGTAAATTCTTTAGTAGCATTCAAGTTACTTACCGGAGTTATTTGAAGAAAAGACGTCTTACTAAATTCTCAATTTAATCTCTATCTCTAACGATCATAATTGAGTTATTTTATTAAATCATTTTATTATGTATCGTATGGTTTTTAGTTCTGATATAAGATATGCATTTGCTGTAACCGAGCATATTTTTTAGCTTTACTATTTAGAGTTTGCTTTAAAATTTACATTTTTTCTCCATATAATGCACGTTCATTTTAAATGGGTTTATTTGTAAAGTATTTAAAAATAGTTTTAATGAGACCGTAAACAAAAAAAAATCTTTCAATTTTTTTTTCTTTTTTTAAAAAATTCAACATTCTGTTTCAGTTGCTTTCCAGTAGTTTTCATAAATTTTTGAAAAAGGTGGGTAAACCAGATTTTGGATCCGGAAAGCGTGCATCTGAAAGTTCTGGAAAAGCCAAAACGTTTAAGTTTATTTTTCTGCTTTTGAACGGAACTGAATAAGGTGTAAAAGGTTAAACGTGTTTTTTTCTCAAAACATAGTTTTTATTAACTAATGTAGGGTAAACCAACCAGTGAAGGAACACTACCCAGTGAAGGAACATTTCATATATATTGATTAAAAATAAGAATTTGAAAGTTTTTCTTTAGATTGATTGGTAACAATAGCTTACTGCCGAACAATAGGAAGTCATCTAGCAATGTTTTGGATTACCTGGTCAAATAGACTTCTCTGGAAAAATTTTTGAATTTATTATTATCTCTGCAACACCTTGCTTCTTTGAAAAATTATAAGGTAAGTGTTTGTATTTATATGTTTGAAATAGAATTGATTGCATGTAATAGTTTTATTTTTCTCACTGTGAAAAAGAGAATTCAAAGTATAGTTATTGAAGTTACGTTTTATTTTTTTAAAGCGTTATAGCATAATAAAGTACTGAGATAAGGGGATGTTTATTCACTGGATCACCAAATGATGAAAAACCAGTGAAGGAACAAGTGTTCCTTTACTGGTTTTTTTTTCTATGTTAATGAAAATAAAAGATAAACTTTAACTTTTTTGTACCATTAGTGATGTTCCGCATCAAAAGTATGTTAAAAATACGAAAAACAACTTCTAAATAGTGAGGGAACAGGCATGTTCCTTTACTGGCCATAGATTTCCCAGTGAATGAACAGTATGTGTTAATATGTTGACACTTTAATTTTCAATTCATGATTACAAAAAAAAGTTAACGTTTTCCAAGTATTTATATGTTATAATTTCAAGAATAGGCCTGTTTTTAAATACGTGTATGGCTTATTAATTCATAAAGAGCATAAAAAAATAACCAAAATTAAGTGTTCCTTTACTGGGTGTTCAATCACTGGTAAGAGCTGTTCCTTCACTTGATCTTCTTACTACTTGTTATTTGAACCTCCAAAATTTTAAAACAATATTATGTAAGTTCTTTACAATTTTTTTACATAATTTGCAATTAGTAACAAATATGTTGACACTGTCATTTAACTAAAATTACGAATTTTGAAATTAATATGATTTTTTAAAAGGCAAGCGAAGCTTAAGTATTCCTTCACTGGTTAGTTTACCCTACTATCTCTGATCTCATTTATTTAAGAAAAATACGATTTGATTTGACCATGTGGTATTGCCTGTTTGAAGCAGTACTACTCAAACATTGTTCATGGAAAAAATGAAGCATTTAAGCTCCAAAGGTCAGTAAATTCTGTTATTTAAAAAAATGCTTTTTCTTATATATTTAAAAAAAAATGTATTTTAGTCTAATTTGCAATACTCTGTGTTCCCTAAGCTAAATGATATATATTTTTTAATTTTATTATAGTGAGTAATTTTAACTTAATAAGTACCAAACTGATGGCAAAAGTTAAAAATTTTGAAGTACACCAATAAATGTTAGTCTATAAACAAATTTTTATACTTTATAAATGAATCAATAAAAAGACTAATGAGAAAAATAAAAAAAAAAGAGATTTAAAGACAAATAAAACTTTTATATGTATCAGCTACTTCTCTAGCGAGATTTTGACAGTAGTCTAACCATAAAATTATCATGCTACTGTTGCTGTTTCAAATTCCGCTTTTCTGTTTTTCAGTGGAACTATCAATGGCCAATATGTTTCAGCCATAAATACACTTCACAGCCTGTTTTACCGAGCGGATCTATTCATACATCCATTCATTCCTCCACAGATCTTGACCTGAACCAGAGAACGATAAATCTCCAATTCATTGTCCTTTAGAGGTATTAATTTTTTATGAGAACTTGGAGGACTTTGTGGCCCATACAGATTTAACGTGCACCAGTCACCATTTAATACAATGGGGATTCTTCGGCCGACTGAATTCGGAAACGAACACAAGTTCAACGCCCTACCAGCCAGGCTATCCCGGTAACATAAAATTATCATTCAGAGCTTATATGAGTAATTTATATGATTCATTTTTGTGGGGTAAAAATTTTATTTACAAGTTATCAGTGTTTAAATTTCTACATCGCTATTTAAATTTCTAAAATATGTAATTCCCTCATTAAATCAATTTTTTCACCTGTCTAAATTTTTTGTTTCATTTAATGTTTTTTTGATCGATGGTAGATAAACGTACAAAAAATATCTTAGATACATCACTATGAGATAATACGAATAACTAGGATTTATTCTCTTTTTTAAAATTGTTTAAATACTACTAATCTAAATCCTTTTATTATTTAGCTTATTGGAATGACAGGTTTTTGGCGTGCGATAGGAGTAAAAACTTTTTTATCAAAGCAATTAGGTTTTTTACAAAGGAAATTTAAATTTAGACGATAATTTTTAATTTTTGGTGACTCAAGGGTTACAGCGCTCACCTTCCAATGAGGTGACCAGTAGAGATGTCCAATATTTTCTGGAACAGGCATTTGGAACCTGTTATTTAATCATACCTGTTATAAAAATAACAGGTTACTTCCTAAAGCCTGTTCCAAAATACTAGGCAAAAATTTTAATTAAATTATCTTGGCAAAAATTTATTTTTCTACTTTTTTTAAAATGTAAAACTGTTTTTCTTTTTGGCAGTCTTTGTACAGTTTATAATAATAAGAAAAATAATCACGTTTTATTTATTATAACAGGGCCGTAGCCAGACATTGCGAGGGTCTATACAAGTTTTGTATTTCTAGTATTATAGTTTTTTTAGAGCTGTTTTAAATCTAATAATTTAACGAGTAACTTTTCTAAAATCAAATGAATTATTCTAAAAATGTTTATATACAGCTTATTTTCTCTAGTTCAATAGTTAATATTTTTATATATAGGTGGTTATTTGTTTATTTTTTTCCATATTGCGTGGTGTCACTAGAACTGCATTTAAAAACCATGTCTAGGCAGTCTTGCATAGGTTTGGAAAAAAATTCTACGATAATATTTATAACAAATACCGCCTATGAAACGTGAGCCACTCTATGAAATTAATTTTAAATAATTATTTATTATTGTTTGTTATTTATAATAAGAGGAAAACTAAAATTTAAGCTATGTAAATTTTACGTCATTTTAACTATGTAATTTTAAAATGCAAAATTTGAACATTATTGATCAAATCGTTTCTAAGTTAAAAAATTTCAAAAAGACATACATGACTTCATTCGAATTTTGCATTGTGTCATATAAAATTACATAGTTTAAAATAATACATGAGTGAATGTGCATTGGTATTCAAAATTGTTTCAACCATTATAAAACAAATTAGTATAAATTAAGAAATAATTACAAAAAGATTTCCCTTAGTTAAAAAAATTTTATAATAATGAATAAAAAAATTTTTAATTCGTTTAATGTTTTTTTTTTTTTTTTTTTTTTTTTTGCATGGAATACGTAAAAAGTAAAATTAACAAGCCTAAATAGAATTAAAGGGAAAAACAAATAACCCAAATTCATCGAACAAACGATCGGTTTAGTCAAAGAATGTGTCTTATTATAGATAGCACTTAAAACGTGAAAATCCGTTCAATAGAACAAAAAATTTTCAACAGTCTTTTTCCCCCCTCCCTGTAAGTGTAAACATGATATTTCTAAACTTAAAAGCAATTTATAGACTTTAAAAAACTGTTTACTTGCTTCAGCAAGAATTAAAGACTTTTCGCGTAAGTAGCATACGCTGTAGTTCATTTGTGTCCCACTAGAACTGCACAATGGGCTATTGGCGACTGTTTGGGAAGCATCCCTGAGGATTATCCGAAGACATGCCGTCACAATTTTGATCCTCTGCAGAGGGGATGGCACCCTCGCTTCGGTAGCCCGCCGAACTGCACGCGAATTTGAGCACTTTACGGTAGAACAGTTTAGCGAGGACCCATACCGCGCACCCTCGGTCCCTACGCAGACTGATCCAAGTGTTTACCCACCCGCACACTGACGGCAGCCAGTGATGCTTGACTTCGGTGATCTGATGGGAACCGTGTCTTAACAATCAGACCACTGCGGGACGTGAGTAGCATACGATAAGTTTTGTAACGTATATGTGAAATCATGGTAAGTCTCAATTTCTGTGTTTTCATAGTCTAAAAAATAAAAGAGCTGTAATAGAAGTCATAAAATTTGATTCCAATAAAACTAAATGTCGTTCTATAAACTTAAATTTAAATATTAATTCCAATCGTAAATTAATAATAGTACTTAAATTTCGCTTTGTAAAAATTATTTTGCGTCCGAAGTAAATCATTAAATGCCTTTTTTTTTTATTTCACTAAGAAAATTATTATTCTGCAATTATATTGTTAAAATACATTTAGAGTGCCTTAAATTTCTTAATAAAACAATAGCCTTTCTAAAGTTTAAATAGAATAAAAAAAATTTAAAAAATTGAAAATTATTGATAGTCCACTGCTAGCCCCCCCCCCCCCTCCCTTGTGGTTCTACTTCTGTGTCTTAACAACCTGTTATTAATAAAACTACCACCTAATATTTTAAACATGCTATATCGGAACAGCCTGTTATTTTTATCACAGCCTAGTATTTTGAAACAGGCGATATTTTTTAACAGCTAGTATTTTGGAACAGGCGATCTTTTGTCACAGGCTAGTATTTTGGAACAGGCGATATTTTTTCACAGCTAGTATTTTGGAACAGGTGATATTTTGTCACAGCCTAGTATTTTGGAACAGGCGATATTTTTTCACAGCTAGTATTTAGGAACAGGCGATATTTTTTCACAGCTAGTATTTTGGAACAGATGGTATTTTGTCACAGCCTAGTATTTAGGAACAGGTGAAGTAGGTTAGTATTTTTGAACAAATTTGTATTTAGGAATAGGCAATGATGCTCGGCCATATGGGGGGGGGGGGAGCAGGTTGCTTCTAATTACATTTTCTTGTTTTAATTTTTTTTCTGTGATGCAAATAGTGTAAGCATTTAAATATTTTTCCTAATTTTGATATTGATACATATTTCCTGTATGCAAGATAGAAAAAAAATTCACACAAATTTCCTACAAAATACATTCTTTACTCTCTCTCTTTCGCATTTCTTTTCTTCTTTTTTTAAGTTAATAACTATTTAAACTTTTTATTCCCTTATAAGAAAGGGGTGTTAAAATTGTTAAAACTATATTTAGTATGCGAATTCAAGCTATATTTAAACACTTTATTTTCGTTGTATGCAAGCTATATTATTGTGGTGTAACTACCACTATAAATATTGAATACTAATTCCCTAGTATATAATATATGTTATATCACTCTTATTTTTTATGTGGTACCATTTGTTAGATGAAGGTTGACGTAGTCGATTTATATATCACCTCAATATCAAACACTATAATTTTTCTCCCTATCTGTATTCTTTTTTACTTTGTCTACTTTAAAATGCTGAACTTATGACGAAGCATGAAGGGATAGTACAATAGTACAGAGAAGATGAAGGGTAGTAGAATAATATGAAACTATATAATTTTTTTCATGAAAAAAAAGAAACAATTCTTAACTTTCAGCCAAAGGAAGCATAAAGTTGTCGATTATGGACTCTTAAGACTAATTACATTGCTATTATTTTTATTAGGAAACTATCTAATAGATGTTTGGCTTGAACAAAATATATTATGAATGTGATTTAATAGTGAAGTTTAGTAATAAAGTTTTAGGGGTCATTAAATTTATGTATTTTATACATTTAATGAAAATCTCAGAATATTTTTTTTGAAATAGTGAATTGCTCACTATAGTGTAATTACGGCCTGCATTTACATAAAAATGCTCCAATTCCCCCCCGCCCTCTTTTTTCCGACTACTGTATTTACTGCATTAATTACAATCGTCTTTTGGGGGACATCTAATCAAGTAGTTTACTTCGAGAATCCAGGCACCTCTTTACGCCATTGGCCCCCTAATATAACTTTCGGTTCCTTTTTCGACCGTGACCTTCAAGGTTACGAATCGACTCTCTCAATATCTTTACATGAAGGCGTGCCCTTTATTTCCCTCATAGTTATTTGTTGTAGTAATTCAATCAATGTTCTATGTGAAGAGTGATTTGTCATTGTGTTGAATTTCGTCCACTCGCATAGAAATAGATGTCTCTCTGCCATTGCCTATTATTTTGTTGCTTAAAAGATTTATTTATTTTGAATTTTTGAAGAAAATAAATAAATATTTTTAAATGATAATATTCTGCGGGAAAGGAAAAAATCTATTACAGTTAATTTGGCGAATTTCTTTTTTTTATTGTTTGAATTTTCCTTTGACATTAAAATTATCATTAAGGCTGCATAGTATGTGATATTATGAAATTAATGTGCTAATTGTTTTGAAAGAAAAATATTATTTAAATAATCCAAGAAAAGTTTGGAATTGTTAAAAAGGCTTGTTTCTTTAAATATTATGCTAAATTCGTATACTGATGTTTATTTTGAATATTAACTTTTAAAAAAATGTTTAAAAGTTTGGGATTATGCTCTATTTATATTTAATTTTCTAAATATTTTAGCTGGTGCAAATTGATAAAGCTCAATCAATTAAATTTTTGTATAAATATTTTTTTTTGTTTAAAACTATAAAATGATGTTATTCGAACTATTTAAAAAGTTGCGACGAGGTTGCAATGCATGCAGTTAGACTATTATTTTTTTCTTTTTGTCAAATGAAAAAAATATTGGTTATTCTGCCACATATACAGAATATAATGTGCAACTCCTACATTGTTTTGATTTGAAAAAAATAATACACTATATGTTGTATTTTAAATTCAGAGATCAATTTTTTTTTTTTTTAAATTTTTAATTTATCTCAATATTTATGAAATTCCATTTTTCCCCTCTTGTAGAAATGAAATGATTCTGGTTATATCGTCAAACAGAATGTAATAGGGAATTCCTAAATTCTTTTTATTTAGATTTAGAAACAATGTACATTGTAATATTCAAACTTTTTTAATTCTCTAAGCTTTCTAAATTATTTTATGCTTGTTAAAAAGAGGCGAATTTTGTAAAAGAATTTTTTCTGCGTCACTCATTTCTCCTAAAAGTGCCTTAAATAGAACTACATTTTGTAACAAAAATTATTGTTTCTATTATTATTTATTATATTTGATAACACTAACAAATATGCTTTTGAAGTGTTTTCAACCATTTTGAACTACCCAATCTAAAGTATAATCACAAAAAAAAAAAAAAAAAAAAAAAAAAAAAAATATGTATACATGAAAAAAGACGAAATATAGTTTTTTCACTGAGCCTAAACAATAGAGAATAAAACAAAAATTTATATGTAACTACTTTCATTTAGTTTAAAAAAATAAATAGAAAAAAACTTCGCGATATTTTCTTACTCTTAGAAAGAAGAAATACTTTTCCTAACAACTTTGTCAAATTAATAGAAAAATATGTATCTGCTACAAAAATACTTGCCATTCTAAGTTATCTTTAAAATATAAAAAAGTGGACTTTTTTCCTTAGACCTGTTATTTTGAAACAGGTATTTGGAACAGGTATTTTTTTATATTGCAACAGCTGGAACCTGTTATTTGAAAATACCTGTTATTGCCCATCACTAGTGACCAGAGATTGAATCCCAACGATGAGAGGTCGAAACGAATTCCACAAGCAGCTCACACCGGCCACAGTGCTGACGTAAATATATCCTCTGTGGTTTGCCGTTAGGCTAACCGTAAGAAAGTTTTGTATTTTTCCTCTCAATGTAACGAAAATGCTGGTTAGTTCCCTCAAAAAATCCTCCAAGAAGGAAAATTTCTCCCAATACTTGATCCAGGAGTTACATTGTTTTCTGGTTTGAGTTCAAAATTACAGGGCTACGGAGTTAAGCACTGGTAGTCGAACACTAAAAATTGGCTTGGCTGCTCAACGGCAGTTAGAAAATTATAACGTACTACTAGCTATAGGATTATTCTTATTCTGTTGTAATCTGGTATAATGTTTAAAAGATGTGATAAAATTTTAACGAGTAGTAAAAACATTGTAATATTTATATCCACATTATTGATGGCATGATATCCTTGCCCATTTGTTACAAACTGTACGAAAATAACATTTTATTGTACTTCATATTGTTGAAATTTTGAAATAAATATTAAAAAAAAACTAGACGTGAGAAAAAAAATATTTTTCTCAAAAAATGCATTTTTAGGTTACAATTTAAATTATGAGTAGTAAAAATATGGAACAAAAGAAAAATCCTTAAAAAAAAAAAAGATTTTTTTAATAGCTTAATTAAACTATTAAGGTCTATTTCTGAAAAAAAAGAAGAAAAAAAAAAAAGAAAAAAAAAAAAAAAAAAAAGACTTTTTTAAGGCCCGGATAGCCTGGGTCGGTAGGGCGCTGGGCCCATGTCCGGGAGTTCATGGGTTCGAACCCCGTCGGCTGAAGACTCCCCGTGTAGTAAAGTGACTGATGCACGTTAAATCTGTCGAGTCGCAAAAGTCCACCATGTTCCCATAACAAATCAATACCTCTGGGGGTACTGAATTGGAGATCGATCGTTCTCTGATTCAGGTCAAAATTACGATCTGTGGATGAATGAATGAATTGATTTATGAATGGGTTCACCCTATAAACGGGTGTGACGTATGGTGTGGCAGAAGTCGGATTCTTGGCCATCATAGATGGCGCCACTGGAAAACAAGAACAATCGCACCCCCTCTGCCTAAACAGGCATACGTCAACAACAACAAAAAGACTTTTTCTTCTGATCCTGCTACTTTTGAAACAAAAATGGCACACTTTAACTAAAATAGAAAATAATCAGTAAAAAAAACTACTTTCTCGTAACAAATTAATAAAGTGGTCCTATATTAAACAAATTCCGACATCTGAGTTTGACGTAAGACCATAATGCGATATTATTGCGTCACAGTATAAACTCACAAAAACGATCTCACCATGAAATTTTTGAATCTATAAATCAAAAAGGCGCAGTGTTGATATTTACACGAAATATCATTGCATCATAAATGGTTACAAATCATAAAATACAACATTTTTTCGACAAATGTGTAAATTATAAATGGAATGTCGCATATTTTACTTGCATTTTCAACATGTTTTCAATTACTTGCTATCGACCGAAAGAATCGGGTTTTCTGTATTGGTTTTCGATTTAAAATACCCTATTTTTAAGCTCAGATGAGAATCTGAGTTTTCCGACTAAAAATGACATCTCTCTTTCTCCCGCATGAGTTGTAAATGTTTGCAATGCAAAAAACGTTTTATCGCGAAGTTTGCTTAAAGAATTCTATTCCTTCTTAGTCGTTACCCGCATGCTCTATCACGTCAAACTCTACTTCGATTTTTAGAAAATATTATATTTAGATTCACAATTTATTTTCTTTTCGTTAAATATATATCTTATGACTTCAACTAAAAGGGGGGAAATACAGTTTATTATTTTATAACCGTCATTGGGCAGCTGATCCACTTTTTAGTTTACGGCTAACAATAATCAACTCCGTATCCTTTAACTTGTAACTCATTCCAGAAAAAAAGTGAATGCCTGAATGAAGTATTGGGTGAAATTTGTCTTCGTGGTGGAATTTTTGATGGAAATAACCTACATTTGCGTTAACTAGAGAGAAAAAACTCGAAAACCTCCAACGGTAAACCACTGATGATTTTTTATGTCAGTACTGTGATCGGTAAGGGATGGGTGCGGTATTCGTATCGACCAGCCACCGTTGGGATTAGAACCTAGTTACATTGGGAGGCTTATGCCATATCCCCTGAACTACCGCAGCTCACTATTTTATTGTTAAGATAATGTTTTTTAAACTTAAATGAGTAAAAGGTGTAGTTTTGTAGTTATTTACATTTTTATCAGGCGTTCGGGAAAAAAGAAACTATCCTTATCTTCATCAACTAAGAAAAAATATTTTTAAAAATTAGGGGCTGTAAAATAATATTTAACCAATGAAAAACAAAAACACATTTGAACTATGGCCAACAACGGTACAGGATGACAAATATGATTGCGAGGTGAACAGGGAGGAAATGGAAGACAATTAGGATATGCACTTTTAAGTTACAGCATGCAGTTATACCGCAGGGCTCGAAAAACCGCACGTCCGCCCGTCCTCGGCGGTCAAAAATTCCCTGCGGACAACAAAGTTCTCGAATACGACGTCCGCGCGGACGGTCATTTTCCTGTTAATGTTCGAGATGCATTTTCAATTTTTGTTTTCTTACAAGAGTCTAACACCTCACTTCTAAAATGACCCTCTAATCTAGAAATACAGCAGCGCACTGCGCATGGTGGAATTGATGTTTTCTCTGTCTGGGAGTACTGCAGTGATTGAAAGAGGCTTTTCAGCAATGAAATTACGAAAAAACACATTACGTACAGGTCTTAAACAAGAAGGGTTAAACGCAGTTATGAACATCTACCTAAATGGAAAACCCCTTTCAGATTTCTGTGCAGAAACCTCTGTAAATCATCGGCTTGATAGTAGAACTGGGAAACGTCATATTTGATTCATTTAAAAAACGCAGTACCCTGGGATAAACTGACATTCCAGATAACTTGGCCTTTGTTATTTAAATTATTTCATAAAAGAAATAAATTATTTCATAAAAGAAATACTAGGTTTTACTATTAGTAACCTATTATTTCTTTTATTACTGTATAATGTAATCCTAGTAACTACTAATTCATTGTGCAATTTATGTAAATGTTAGTAATAAATAAGAGAAAATTATATTTTTATTTATTTAGAAGCTATGGGTTACCTTCAAAGGAGGACGGGTTCATTATTGGACAAGCCGTCCTCGGGGACGGGTAAAATTTCTGAGTTTTTTCGAGCCCAGGTTATACCTCCTTTCAATTTATTACATCTGCCTACCTCTACTACTGTAAATCACATCAAAATTGTTCTTTTTTGTTGGATATATTTTAATTTTCGATCTCAAATGTGCATGTTTTTTTTTTATTCTTGAAGGACAGTCTTTATGGAACACTTTGTATATTTCTTAAGAAACAGGAAAAAAAGATTTTAACTTTTAACGATAAAAATAGAGTTATGACTAAAATTTTGAGTTGTTTTATTTGAAATAGAAAACATGTTAAGTAACTTTAATTGAATGATGAATCAATGATGTAATGAACATTAAAGGGAAATTTTTTATGTAGTTAATACATAATAACAAGCAGTATTTAACAAGAATTTAAATACTCTTTTCCAGTTAAGGCATGCATATGTATTTGATTACTGTCTTTCATCAGACAGCTATAATATTCTAACTATATTTTATTGTTCATCACCTTGCGCAAGGAAGATTTTACCTCAATCGGGTTGCCTAAGTGATTTAAAATCTATATTCAATCAAAATGTCAAGACAGAGTTCGAAATTAGTAGTTTTGGAAGTCATTATTAATAATAAGTTTTGAAAATAAAAGCAAATTTAAGGAGAGAATGTAATTTATTCGTTGTGGAATAAGCGTAAAAAACACCAATATTATTATTGTTGCCAATAATAGTTCATTTTGGTAAAATTACTATTTGAAGTAAAGCAATGAGATATGAACAAGAACTCAAAATTAAAGGAGAAATGTTACCCAATTCGATTATAATAGCATGAAAGATCTGCAACTATTATTGAAGTCAATGATGCTTGCTGAGTTTTTTTAAAAAGTATTAATTGAAATATAAAAAAAATGGAATAAAAAGAAACTTAATAGCAATGGATTAAGCTATGGACTAAAAAGAAAACTTAATAGAGAAAATGTACTTATTTGCTACGGGGCACCTTGAAAAGTTATCATACTGTTATATATTGGTGCAATTTTAATGTGTATCAAATATCCTCTTATATAGGTAAAGCGTATTTTAGATTACAGCAGTGCTGATTACCAATACTGTGCATATTTATGATACAATTATTATATAGATAGATAACTAGAGAAGAAATAAGCTTGACTGTGGTAATGAGTTGCCTAGAGGAACAGCATTGTGCCAGATAATACTGAATACAGTTGATCTTTATTTTGATAGGATGGATTTTTAAAAATGTGTTGTTGCTTAATCCAATAAAGTGAAGCAATCGAGAGAGGCAACAAATAATAATAAATAAACAAAAAAGTATTTAAATATTTTTAACTTTATTATTTGCGTCGGTATTTGTTTGAAAGTTTTGTGAAAGACTTTGTAGTGCTGTTTAGTATTAATTTGTTGATTCTTTTTTCACTCAGTACGTAGAACGAATATTCAGCAAGTCAGTAATAAAAAAATCAAATATATATATTGCAAAGTAGATAGGTTTTCTTCGTCTGTTCCAGTTGAGTTAATTTATGCTTAATCGTTAATAAAAAATCAGATTTATAAATAACTAATTTGATAAGTTTTCCTCTGTTTCTATTTCAGTTAATTTATGCTTAATCATTAATAAAAGAATCAGATTTATAAATCGCTAAGTTGATAGGTTTTCCTCCACAGTTTTAATTGAGTTAATTTATGTTAATCGTTAATAAAAGAACGTTAATAAAGAAAGATAAATCGCAATGCAATATATAACAGTGTCACTTCTGGAACTGAAAATATTTAAAATAAGTAACACTAATATTCTTTCTTTGTTTACTACTCGAGCAGACACAGCTGGTGAATTCTTAATCGTTTACGCTCATAAACAAGCAGAAGAAATTCTTTTACCAGAAAATTATCTTTGTTGTCTTTAAGAAAAGTATCGATATTTATGAAATGTTCGCTATTAGTTGCGCCACAAAATCTTCCTTTTTTCAACTCTTCTTTGAAAACAATGTATAACATTAGTAAACCTATCATTGACATTTGTACATGCAAATGAAACCTTTCTAAGCTTAGTTAAAGATATTTTCACGTTGTGTTTCATTTTATGAAGGAATTTCCTGAGTTACAAAATGGTTTGTGGTTTCTAGATTTATGGATATTTGCGTTTCGAGGAAAGAGTTTCGGAATACAAATTGTTCTATTAAAAATTTCTTGCTTAAAATTATTAGTGAATGGAAGATTTAAAATGTATTGTTATTTGGTTATTTGGTTATATTGTTAAATGGTTGTTTTTTTAAATATAGGAACGATGAAGTTTTATACGTACTTTCTGATATTCATAAATGTTGAGTTTTTTAATTTAGTAAATTAAAAAAATACCACTTTTTATTATAAACGTAGCACAAGGCTTTTTCGAAATTTTAATTATTCGCAAGTTGTTAAAGTTTTAAGCGATTTTTCTGAGAATATTTTTTATATTTTTTTGCCTTATGTTACATTTTTTGCTTCAGAAAAACAGCGAAATATAAAAAAAATGAAAATACGTAGGTGTTAGGATAATTGTCCAAAGAGCACTATGTTATATATACATAAAAAGATTTTTTAATTAATTTAAGAATTATCAATTTTTGAACTTGTAATAAAAATACCATACTGGGAATTCTGTAGTCGACCAACAACATAGTTTAAATTTTATTTCTTGCAAAGGCTATTTGCATTTATGTACCTAGTGGAAAATTTTATTTATTTATTTATTTTTTTTGTATGAATAAAATAAAAAAATGAATGGATGAAATAAAAAAGAGTTAAAGATTAGATGATGCTAGATGCATAGAAATTTGTGTAGAAATTTTTTAAATACATAATACTCGAGACGGATAAAAGCCATTTCCAATATGGTATAAGTTTATCGTTACATATTGTTTACAATGCTTCGTTATATATTGTTAATATTGCTTCAGTTTTTTTTTTCTTATTGTGTTACCCATTCTGTATTTCTAAGTGCAAGAAATTTTTCTTGTTTATTTTTAAAATTCAGGTAACCATTCATTTCATTACAATCAATATACTGATAAAATGTTGTTACACTAAGTTATAATAATTATACATTCCAAAAACAATGACAATTTTTTTTAAAAAACATTGATTTTCGAGGTAAAAAACAATTACGAATAAGAAGCAATAGTAAGGATTAGTGAAAGGAGTGAGCCGGGGGCTGAGCCTCTTAATGTTATAACAGTTTATAATAATGAAGTTTTAATATTTCTGATGAAATACCTAGCACAGTCCAGCACGCTCTATCTAGCACAACGTAGGTTACCCGGTTTCAAATCTCAGTGATGGCTAGTAGATACGAATTCCGCACTCGGCTCGCCCCGACTGCAGTGTTGATTTCGGTGGTTGATGTGTCATGGGATAGATATCCCTTTGCCGTAAGCAAACCGTGGGGTATTTTCGTGGTTTTCCTCGGCATACAAAGTGAATGCGAGTGAGTCCCATCATAAAACCCTACACGATGGGAAAATTTCCCCCACTATTGATCAAGAAGTTCCCTTGTCTTGTGGATCGGGATCAAAATTACAAAGATATCGAGCTGAACATTGGTAGACATAAACACAAAAATTAGGTTAGCTGTTAACGACTTTAATAAATGTTGTTGTTGTTGTCATGGCCATTAAGGCATAGGAGATGCGATGGTTCTTCTTTTCCAGTGTTACCATCTATGACCAAGATTTCTACTTCTGCCACCCCCATCTGTCAAACACGTTTATAGGGCGGATTCATTTATGCATCGATTCATTCGTCCACAGATCGTAATGTTGACCTGAACCAGATAACGATGAATCTCCAATTCATTACCCCCAGAGGTATTGATTTTTTATGAGAACATAGAGGACTTTGTTACCCGTCAGATTTAACGCACACCAGTCACCATTTACTTCACGGGAAGTCTTCGGCCGGCTGGATTCGAGCTCCTGTTCTCACAAACTTGAGTCCGCACCTTGCCAACCAGGCTATCTTGGCCGACTTTAATAAATTAAAATATTAAATAAAATAGAAATTTTTTTAACTTAACATATTACGCAATCGTTTTACATTTTAAAACAATCTAGAAAGGGAAAATTAGGTAGAAAATTGTACCATTATCTTTCTTTATTTTTGGACATCTGCTACTGAAAACAAACTTCTATAAATCATCGCTATCATTGGCATTCTTTGCTCTAACAAGGCAAGGAAATAATTTGTCAAATCTTTTCTTCATTCTTGGAAGACGATTTATTCAACCATTATAGCCACTGTCTGAGACTAGTACTGAAGCTGATTGATTTTTCTGTGTTTATCTTTAACCAAACTATTTCTTCCAATATACGACCTGCAGTTATTTCTAAGAGCAAAAATTAATTATTCTCATATGAAAAAAAATAGCGTTTAGAAATTGATGAATATCTCATTTAAAAATAATAGCATTTTTCTCTAACTAAAATTTTTTGCAATTTATTTTTAGGAAATGATTTATTTAATTATTTTTCTATGAGTATTAACTATTAGTTAAGAACTAAGAGAAAATGAGATGAGATATTTGATGAAATAAAAGCATATTTTGAAATACTTTTATTATTATCCTAATTAAAGAACATTATATTTTTAACATCCTAGACTATTATTATTATTACAATGTTCTTAACTGAGAAAAATTTATTCTTAAATTCCATTTTATTTACTATGGTCAACTGTGAGAAAAATTATATGTCACTTGTTTCGTTTAAAAAATAATTTTTTTGAGATCATTATAAATATAAAGCTACTCGGAGAAAAATTCTGGTAGATTTATCGTATTGTATTGCAATGACATTTGTGAAAACAAAACATAATTCTTGTCAATAAAAACAAATTATAAGTAATTTAAACAATTCTTTTGGTAACTTTCCTGTTTATATAGTAACGGTTACCGAAAATTTAGGTTTTCAAACTAATATTTAATATTGTTACACATTTAGTTAAAAAATATAACACTGGAATAAAACTTTAATCGAATACATGGTTTTTACGCCATGCTCTCAAATATCATGGTAAAATTACGAGATTTTAAAAATTAGACAATATGTTATCACGTATTATAAAATTATATTTTATTGCTAATTTTGTATGGTGTATGATTTTGTATGAAGTTGTTTTATTCACAGTTGAGGTTGTTTCGAGATTGATTGAAATCTGCTTCTGAGCAACCAGCTTAGCGACATTATTTTTGAGGTGTAAAGGTTATTTTTTTCGACACTTGAAACAAATAAGTATATTTGAAGTGTGAATAATTTCAGCTGATCCCAACTAAGTTATGTAAAAGGTAATATTTGCTAAGTTATTTATGAGGTTTATTTTATGAGGTATAAATGAGGTTCAAATTGAGGTTTATTGTTGAAGTTATTTTTTGCATAAAAAATAACCTCTACAAAAAACCTCAATTGAAATGAACTTCAATTTAATCCTGTCAACCACAATAAAACCTCGAAAGCACCTTATATCTTAAGAAAATTTCTTCAATACAATCTGTTTTTTGACCAAAAAAAAATAATTGCAGCGATCATGAGAGTCCGTGAATTAAGTGGACACTGGGCAAAGCAACATAGTATTTAAATATTTAGGGAGTATCTAAGCATTTTGAAATTTTCAGCTAAACATATGGAATATTTCAAGTGAAAGTTTAATTATGCATTTGTAATGTCTTTTGAAAAAATAAATCAGAACTACTTCATTTTCTGTAGTTGTATCGGATGATAGAGGCTATAATTTCTAATCAAATCTCCAAGCACATTCATCTGTAATTGGAATGCATCATTGGATATGGTTGTTTCGTGCAGACGTTATGCAAACTCTCATTGGGTCTAACCACACTGCAAATATTATCTTGCAATAGATTCAATATACATGTTTAAATATCGAAGGTTATATGCAATTATTCTACAGAATGCGTACAAATAGTTGTCGGTTGTATTGAGTTAAATGTCACATACAATGACACTAAAGGCAATTAAAACTACAAAATATCTATTTAATAAAATAAAAACTTATGAAATATTAAACTAAATAAGAACGTATTCAAGATCTTAATATTAGAAGGGGGCTAAATATTTGCATGCATACTATTTTTTTCGATCAACTGAGATGTTAATTACCAAATTTATGCTAGATACAAAAGTGAAAAAGAGCAAAGATGGTTTTAATGGTTTTCCATTGATGGACCAACATAGTCTTGATGGTAACCATCAATAATTCCATCATAAACCATTATATTTTTTGATGGTAACCAACATAAGTAACCGACACCCTAATAAAGGAATTCTGACTGATTTATGATGGTCCAACAAGAAATGTATTGTTATACCATAATGGATCATCACGAATTTCCCTCATAGTATCTTAGAAATCGAATGTTTTAACGATCATGAACAAACATCATCCCAATGTAGGAATTTGGATTGATTTATTATGGTACAACATAAAAAAACAAAATTTGTATTTTCCTGAGAACCAACAAGAATTCCCATTAAACCAGCTTGTAAAAGTATAGTTGGAACCATCAGGGGCCATCACGGATTGTTGGTTTCTGAGAATCAAATTTCTCTTGATGGTTAACCACCATAGTATTAAAGTAGCATTTTCCATCATGGAATGATGGAAGTTTGTTGGCATATCAAAAAGCATGAACGCATGATGGAAAATGTTGGATGATGGGGACCATCAAAAGATGTTGATTCATTATGAATCGCACTGAAACCAACATAAACTATCAAAATGTTTGGACCATCAAGAATTTTGACATGGGGAGGATGCTGACATTTCAGCTCGTAACTTAACCATTTCTGATGAATAAAATAATGATGGATATGAAACAAACATTGAATTTGATGAAAAGTCTCCTAGTTTTATAGATCCTTAATTTTGATCTTTGAGTAAAAGATTCTTGAAGTTGATCCTTGAATTGAGTATTTTTCTGACCGGTGTTGATATCCAAACTTTTTAAACGAAACGACGAGGAACAATTTTTTTGAAGAGGATTTTTTTTAAACAGGGTGAGTTACAATATGTGCCAGCATCTAATATCTCACTCCCTCTCTGTCTCTTTTTTTTTGTTGCATATTTATACTAATAGTTATCTCTTAACACTTTGTAATGATAATTTAATTTAACGTGTGCCTACTAAAAATATACGTTGATATTGTTGAATATCTTATAATTCAATAATAAATTATATTAATCAATTTAATATTTTGATGATAAGTTTCAAATATATTTTTTCTTACTTCACCCTCCAAAAATAAAACATTTTCAAGGAGCTGATTTTAAAAAAGGGGTTTATAATAAAAATTACCAGGTGTGCAAAGTTATCCCGGTTGTAAGGTTAATTCTGCCCAATACATTGCTTAATGTTTCAAGTGTGTAGATATTAAATTAAAATTGATTTCCATAGAATAGGAAAGGTATTTAAAAGATAATTAACTAAATTATTAAAAGGTAATTAAAAGATAATTAACTAAATTATTAAGTTTTTCAAAGCATGGAATGGTGCTAATGTTGGTCAATGTCAGTGAATCGTCAAGGTCAGTCAATGTTAAATGATTTTAGTAGGAGAAACCAGAAACTTATGATCAGAAAATCTACTGAGTATAGTAATGAAATACACCGTTTTTACACATTTGGACGGGAACTCAACAAATATTCGTTTTTTTTCTTCAGTATTTTTACAGACATTGTTTACAGTTATAGTAAACTTAAATATATTGTTTTAGAATGTTGAAAATAAAAGGATCCACTGACCTAAATCAGTAGCATATCGAAACAGACATTTAATATTTAACATTTTTAACACCGGAGTTAGAGAAAATACTTAACATTTGTTCGAATATTATAAAACCTGTGGTAAGTTTGAATAGTTAATGATTTTTTTTTACTAAAATACTTTTATTTCTACTCAGTATTAATGATTCCATTTCATTGTGTTCCCAAAGTTAATCAAATTTACATCAAACATTGCAAAAAGGAAAATATATATATATTTATACAATATCAATACAAAACCAGTATTTTGATATGCAGCGAAGTTTTTTAAATATATGTAAACTTCGAAATCTACATTATTGATCTTACCAAATCCATCTGTATTTAATTTGTTTTTCTTAAGGATTTAAATTTTATTTTAAATAAAAAGTGATGAGTTTTAAAAAAGATAAGTCGAATAAAGCTTTCAGAATATTTCTTTTTGTTTGATGTACGCAAAGTTTAATTATGAATCCTAATCTTCTCAGATATCTATATTTCTGAATGATTTTTTAATCAATGAAATTTAAATAATCTTGACAATAAATGACACTAAAAAGAAACTTTTAAGTGAAAGCAAATTAAATGTTAGAAGATTATTTTTTGTTTGGTGTTTAGAAATCTTACTAAAAAAAATTAATTTTGGCAGTTTTAGATTTCTGACTGATTTTCTATTCAGTAAAATTTGGATTATCTTGACAAAAAATGACACACTAAAAATTACTTTTAAGTGAAAATGAATTAAAGGATCAAATATGGCGGAATATTTTATCAATCCAGAAGCACTTTTTTTCTCATTGCTTGGCAAAATGGGCTATACTTAGCAGTTTTTTAAATTTTCAATTCTCAAAACTAATAGGAACAAATTTTCAAATTTACTTAGACAAGTTTGGATATTTTTATATTTTTTTAAAATATCTCGATTCTCGGTAAATTTATAATGCAGTCATCAATTGAGGAGCTTATTACTCCAAAATTTATATAATAATACTCAAGCAAAATATTAAAGAGGAAGTTTGGATATTTCCGTAATTCTTCTAAAATATCTCGATTCTCGGTAAATTTATAATTCAGTCATCAACTGAGGAACTTATTACTCTAAAATTTATATAATAATACTAAAAAAAAATATTAAAGAAGAAGTTAAGATATTTGTGTATTTTTTTCTAAAATATCTCGATTCTCAGTAAATTTATAATTCAGTCATCAATTATGTAACTTATTACTCTAAAATTTATATAATAATACTCAAAAAATATTAAAGATGAAGTTAAGATATTTGTGTATTTTTTTTCCTAAAATATCTCGATATTCAGTAAATTTATAATTCAGTCATCAACTGAGGAACTTATCACTCTAAAATTTTTATAATAATATTCAAAAAAATATTAAAAGTGAACTTAAGATATTTGTGTATTTTTTTTCTAAAATATCTCGATTCTCAGTAAATTTATGATTCAGTCATCAATTGTGGAACGTATTACTCTGAAGTTTATATATTAATACTCAAGTAAAATATCCGCCAAACTGGGATATCATGAAATAACTCTTGGCTACTAGAATTTCTCTGCCTTCCAGAAAATCACTTATTAATAGCTCATTAAGAATTAAGTACCTAGTTATATTCAATGAACCTGTACTTTAACGTTAAACGAGAAATGTACTTAGCTTAAGGACATTTTGTGACGCAAAGTTCATGTTATGCACAGTTATTTTCAGTTTAATTAGTTCATCAAAAATAATTTTATAATTAGATTTCGTGTTATTAGCATTTTTAACGCGGAGTTAATCGTACGGAAACTATTCGTTATTGTATGGGAAGATATGAGAATATGCTTCAGGGGAAGATAATCTCAAGTGAATAGTTTTAGTTGTTTCGATAAGCGTAAGGCATGTAGAGGCTAGATGTACATTTGGGTTTTATCATAAACCATTTCTATAATTTGAGAAGATTTTTTTTATAACAAAGTTTGGAAAAAATTACTCAACTTACCCAGATGTAAAAAATAACGTTAAAGTAAGAGTCATTTAGATAAGGTGCTTTAACTCTAAAGCAACATTTTAACTTCATGAACTTTTTTAGTGACTTTATAGTGAACAGGAATTTTTCAATTGTCTGCAAGTTTTAAAACATGATTTAATTGCAAGAAATGTGTTTTTAAAGATAATGTTTCATCTATGGAATTGAAAGTTGATTTGGTAATAAATTATATAATGCCAAATTGAACATTAAATTGTAAATAGACTACTGTATCAAAAACCAACTGTATTGATCTGTAACCGTATGCAAAAAATTCTAAACATTTTCTGTAGATTGTGTGTTAAAATATTTGTATTAAAAATTTTACACTTTGTATGCTCGCAAGCTTTAAAATGCAAGAAAGTATGCATGATGTAATTACTGCCCTACGGCAATATTAAATAATCGAAATGCAATTAGTTCGAAGTTTATTGCCTTAATTTTCATTGGAAAAAAGAAAAAATAATAGTAATATAAATTTAAAATTAAAAACTGTCTGGGTTTCAAAAATTTTAGCACACTGTACTAAATAAACTTTTGAAAAAAATTAAAAAAAAAAAAAAGAACAAAGCATTGTGAAAACCTACATATATATATATATATATATATATATATATATATATATATATATATATATATATATATATATATATATAAGGAAATTTTTTGTGGATAAAAATTTTTTTTCGATCAATCTTAGCAAACAATTTTCCAAAACATTTTCGGAAAACTCATTTATAAATCCAGGTAATGGGGTTTAGAAGGCTTTTTATGATTAAGCTAATCATTTAACAAAACTTTACTCCTTAAATAAGATACCTCATCAAATTCACTCATGATTAAACGAGTTCAATTGCAATAAGACTGTGGCTTTAAAATCATGCTAGGTTAAAAACTGATCGCATTCTTAATCCAGAAACGCTTATTTTGCGGTCAAAGCAGTAATCATAATTTAATAAATTTGTTCTTAGTTTGATTCCAGGATTATGTAAAAAATGAAATTGAATAAATTTTAAATTATAAATTCCTAATTTTTAGTTTGACAAAATGTAATCAATCCTTGAGTTCATAATAGATTACCCATTATGTTTTCAGAAATATTTAAAAAAATCGTACCGCAATAATTATTTGTTTATTTAGTTTGGTAAGTGATTTTTATAATTTTTACTCTTGTGTAATTATAGACATCTTTCTATACAAATATATCTTTTTAATTTAAATCAATATTATTTATTTTAGTTCATCATACTGATTGTGTTATTTATAATATCACACGGAGAACTGGTAAAATTACCGTAATGTATGGTAATGACATTTCTGGTATAAAAATCAATAATTTTGATTATCAAAACCGAATTATACGGTTTAAAGAATTCATTTAGTAGTTTTTCCATTCACGTCATAATGTTTACAAAAAACTCTGATTTTAAAAGTTATAATCCTTCTTACCAAACATTTACTATAAAATTAAAATACTTAAGTGCAAATTTAACAAGTAATATAAATGGCGTTACACTGTGCGCTAACGTATCGTAATAAAATTACCAAATTTACCGAAGTTTTTCCGAAGTTATAAAATCATACTTTATTGCTAATTTTACTAAAATCAATACCAAAGCGCTTCGGTAAAAATTATAGAGTTATTTGTTGTTCCATTAAAGCAAGAAATGTGGTAAATTTTACCATTTTCTGGTCGTTTTGATTGTATTTTTTTTTCTCAGAGTACTGATTGTGTAATTTTCAATACCAGATATTCTTTGGAATGCTAATTTACTCAAACATTTCTGAACTGAATATTTTGAAATTGAATATTATGTATCAGTATTTTATTAAAATGTTTTACTTACATCCAAAATATCCATTAAATCATGTGTGTTAGAGGTTTAAAGAATCTACATTCCAAGCGAACAAATTAAAAGGTTTGATAAAAAATAAGTTAGAGCTAATAAGCGATTTCTAATAACAGGCTTGAGAAACAGGTGAAAATTATACCTAAATAAATATTCATTCATTTTGTTTGAGAATTATCTTTATTATTTTAAGCTCTGTTGTATTCCCCAAGCTCATAAATGAACTTAGTCGAGCTCTGTAATTCACACTGCACTAACTCGATCGTTACCCTAGCCGTATGTGTTTTACTGAAACCCCGTTATTCAAATTCAAATTGCAAAATTCGTATCAATATTATGTATATTAGTTCATCATACCGATTGTGTAATTTCCAATATCAGATATTCATTTGGTCAACTAAATTATTCAAAATATTTAGATTTGATTTAGGTAAATTTCAATATTACGTTCAAATATTTTACTTAGATTTAAACAATTTATTTTATACCGTGAAGGTTTAAGATTTAAAGAAATATTGAACTAAGGTGTTGTTTATCAATTACTGATGTGTTTAACTCCTTAGCCGCCACTTTATCTAACGGCAATAGTTAAAACTTTCGTAATTATTGTATTTAATAGTATGCGTTTAAAACAAATTATGTTCAAAACTTAATTATTATATTAAAATTGCAATTATGACAACGCTGATAACGATAAAATAACGAAATGTGGCATTTACAATATTATTTAATTTTAATTAACTATATTTATGAAATATCACATCTAATTTAATTCTAAAGTAATTGATTGCTGTATTAGTTTTATCGATTATAATGGTGAAAATTTGCTCATATTTTGGTGAAAAACTATTAATTAACTTACAATTACTAGTTTTAATAGTAATTATATAGTTCATTATAATAGAAATTATATAATTAATTATAATTAAAATTATAATTACAAAAAGAAAGAGAGTTATAGAAATATAAAGTTTGGTACTGTATATGTGGTATTAGACTCAGTAATTAAATAATACGGTAACTTGATAGCACTAGTCCATAAATGGGTAAACAACAATAACTGAAATCAATTATTTCTCAAAAATACTTATTCTATTAAAAATATTTTAAACATATTCATTCATATATATTTACATGCTTTTTGGTTAGCATTCATATGCTTAATTCATTTTAATCTAAATACAACGAAATTTTCGAGAAGTGCTTAAAACAAGCTCAAAATATTGCGCAAGCTTAAGCTCTCAGGTGAAGGGACAAAAATACAATCTTCAAGGAATCTTCTAATAAGAGGGTTTAGGACGAGATAGTCTAGAGTTTCATTTTCTATGTTTGGCTTCATTTTTATTCCGTTGCTTTGTTTGAAAACTAAATTAAGTCGAAGAAGGTTTTAAGTTAGATCTCAAATTTACTTCCAAAAAGAAAAAGGGAAAAAAATACGTGGAGTTTCAGTAGAAAGCTTTTTTTTATGAAGTAAAGTAAGGGTTTAAGTAAAGTTCATTAAGTGGGATTTCACGGAAGAAAGCATCTTAAGAGATTTGAGAAGAAGTTTCGGCGTGATGGATGCAGCTTAAATTAAATTTGTTATCTCAGTTACACTTTATACATTTCTTGTTTTTTTTTATTAATATGTAATTCAATAAATTATTTAAATATTTGACAACTTGCTTCAGAACATAGTTCAAAAGTTATTTCAGCACAAAATAACATTTTAAAATAACCCAATTTTGTTTACAAATCGCCGAAAAAACAGATCAATCGGATATGTAAAAACATAACTAAAAACATTATAAAAAAACTAATTTAAAGAAAGATGAGAGGACATAAATATAAGCTCGGTTTCTGCTAAAAAATCAGAGAATTTTTTCTCCATCAGTTCCAAAAAGCGTCTTTGGATGGCATCACTAACAAATGAAATTTATAAAATACAAGCTGTTCAGGTTCACGTAGGGAACCTGACGAATCCATTTCCATTTTTCCATATCAACATGTTTTGCTTTTCTAAGGATTTCTGAAAAGATATTTTTCCTCTCTCCATGCCTTTTCTATTGTCTTCAATTCATTTACAATCATCTTGCACCTAATATTTTTAGGTCTTCCACTTCTTCAATTGCCCTGAGTGTTCCAATCAAACGTTTGTTTTACTTTGAATTTTTCAGGTTCACGTAGAACATGACCAATCCATTTCCATTTTACGTTTTTTTTTCTAATTTCCAGATCAATTGATTTCTCTTTTGTTTTTTAAATGATTTTTGATTACAGATTTTATGAAACCGTTTGATTCGCAATATTATTCCTAAACAGTTGTTAATAAGTACTTGAAAATTTTCACGTCATTTTTATTATAGTACCATATCTCAGATCCAAGTAGTAGGACAGATTTAACATTTAGTTAATGTTGTTTTAGTATTAAAATGTCTAATTTATGTTGAATCTGCTATGTGTTCGTTTTTCCCACATTCATTCTGCTTCGGGCTTTATTTTATCTATTTAAAATATCTTTATCAGCTCCTCCTTTATGTTAATTATACTTCTAAGATAAGTAAAAAATGCTTACCTCCTCTAGTTTATTATTTTCTAAGGGTATGTCATTTAATTGTTTAGGATTAATTTTTAAAATGTTAGTTTTATTTTGGTTGATAATAAACCCTATTTTCCAATGGGGCTTATTATTTATTTATCACACGCATTTTGTTGGTAAATTGGTGGAACAGTGAATAAGTTTTTAAATAAGTCAAATTTGAGGACAATTCATAATACATAATTATCGATATTTCTTAATTATACAGATAAAACACTACATGAACAAACATTATACTAGTATTTTAATAATCTTTAAACTTAAAAAGTCAATTTTCATCAAATAAATATCACGCATATAAGTAATTTTAAGGGAAAAAGAATAACGCATATTTTGTATCAGATTCTAAGTAAAGTTAAAAAAAAAAGGAATGTTGTAATGTAAAAGGAATATTTTGATGTAATTGAAATATGTCATTCTGTTGAAATCTTGTAGTTATTCTCATCATATATTAAGTTTCAATTTCTGGAGGACGGATTGATTTGAGACGTAAAAAAAAACTAATTTGGTGTAAAGTTATGTGTAAAAACTTCAAAGCATGAAATTGTGTCAAGTTCTATGAAAATACAGTAATAATGTATGCAAATTTTATTCTGAGAATAAATTCAAGTGAAAATATTCCAAATTTCGTGAATTTTGAAACTGTCGTATACTTTTTGTTACCTCAATTCTAAGATGATTGAATTTTTCGAGATTTCTCCCGTTCGAATGGAATTCTATTTTAGAAAAGAAAAATTCTGCACACAGACTGACTATGATTTTGTAAAGAAATGTCATATGTCATTTTCTTCAACTTTGATGACATGCTTTTTTTTACCTTTTCACTAAATTTGTAAAAAAAAATTAAAATGTTAAGAGGAGAAAAAATAGAGATTTTTAATTAATTCGAGATGTTGAGTATATCATGAATTCGATGTCATGAATGCTTGATTATTTGGCAGAATGCAGAACTTCAGGAGCACTTGAGCATATTCATAAATTTAAAAATAATAATGTAAGAATATAATAAATATTAGTTCGAATTCCTCACTCGCTCAAACCAAGCTCAGTGCTGACGTAATGATAATCTCAGTGGTAGACGGGTCGTGGGTTGGAGTCCCCTTGCCTATAGGCTAAACGTGAGTGAATTTCGTGGTTTTGCTCTCGATGCAACGCAATGGGGGTTAGTTCCATTAAAAAGTCATATCCACGAGGGCGAATTTCCCTCAATACTTGAACCAGGAGTTCCCTTGTTTTCTAGATTGGGATTAAAATTTCAAGGCTACGGAAATAAACATTGGTAGTCGTATATATATATATATATATATATATATATATATATATTTATATATATATATATATATATATATATATATATATATATATATATTTATATATATATATATATATATATATATATATATATGTATATATATATATGTATATATATATGTATATATATACTCTATAACAAAGGAATCGACTTACACTGCCGAGCCAGATTACAGTGATGCATGGCTCGATCAGGCTGGAATGACGCCGACTGGGGACGTATAGTCTTTAGTGACGAATCCCGCTTCCAAATGTGTCCTGACGATCATCGAGGACGTTTTTGGAGACGCACAGGGCAAAGAGGGCTCCTGCCTTCACTATTGCACGCCACACCGGCCCTCAACAAGGCATTATGGTCTGGAGTGCCATTTCTTTTGACAGCCGGACCCCTTTCGTCGTCATTGGAGGTACACTTACTGCACAGTGGTACGTCGACGACATCCTAAGACCTATTTTGCTACCGTTTCTTTTGCAGCGCCATGGGCTGGTTTTCAGCAGGGCAATGGCAGACCACATACGGCACGTGTTGCTATGAACTGTCTGCAAGATTGTCAAACTCTTCCTTGGCCTGCCAGATCACCAGACCTCTCTCCCATCGAGCATGTCTGGGATATGATGGGATGGCAATTGTATCTTGCACGGAATGTTGATGACCTCGTTCGACAATTGGATCAAATTTGGCAAGAAATATCGCAAAAGACTACCCGGGAGCTTTATCGGTCTATGCCACGCCGTGTTGCAGCTTGTATCCAGGCTAGAGGCGGGTCAACATCTTATTGAACTTGTTACTGTAACTTTGCAATAAATTATTCAATTGTTCTGAAATTTTAATCAGTTATTATTCTTTACATTGTCTTCCTATCCACCAATTTTCGTTTCAATCGGACAACTCCTTCTTGGTGCGTCGATTTTTTTGTTATAGAGTGTATAAGCTTCCATAACAATTGATGCAAACTACAGCCTAGAGAAAAATCACCAAAAATGAGAAAAGGCCATTAAAGGTCTCTGGATCGTATAATAGCCAACCTAGCAAGGTTGACTAAGCTTTTCTTCCTTTCAGAGCGTCGATAAAAATATTACCAAAGCTGTTTGGTCACTTAACATCGTGGTTCCAGTTTTCACCCAAACTGAACATGTGTTCCTGCATCCCAGAGCCTAAGGTCAAGAAACTTTGGATGGGCAAAGTAAGCATTAGCCCTTAATGGGTTGCCCCCCTCTGAATACAGTACGGAAGTCATATCTGATTTATTAATTGAACATATTACCCTATCTGTCCTAAGTATCTGGGCATCTATCCAAAGGCATGGATCTGTCCGTGGTGTTGGGTGTTTTTCATGCTTCGTCTGAGGTCCTATAATTCCTGCAGTCATGAACTCGAACTTTTGAATGTTCCGCATAAAGTTGCGCTGTATGGCAATGTTTTGGGAACGACTCTTTTTTTCCCCACCAGGATAACTGCTTCATTCACAGATCAAGACTTTTAGGTGTTGAAGAACTGGATTGATCTTCGCAGAGGCCAGATTTGAATCCCACAGAACTCTTTTGGAAGGAATTCGGTAGTCAACCATCTTTACTTCTAGTTATCCCTTCACCTATGATAGAAACCTGAAAGTAAATCCCTTTGTACACTTATTAAAAACTATTGGGAAGTCTCTCCAGGCAGGTGCGCTAATTTGCAATCTAGTCTCTTTTAACGACTTAATGGTTTATCCTTTTTTTTTTGGATATTTCCCTCTTCTGTAGTTTTTTGGCAATTATAATGCAAGCTTTTATTTCTTTTAAAATTTGTTACCTGACCTAAAAAAAAAGTTGAGAAAAAATTTTTTTTTTAAGAAAATGCCAAAACAGAAGAGCGGGTCATCAAAGGACACTGGATTGAAAAATTGTAGCATATGCAGACAGTTTTCGCTGAAATAGGAGGACAAACAACATATTAATGATATACGCTTCCGGACTCTCAAAGTCCATACAACTAGGTATTTATGTCCTTTTTGTACAGAAAAACACAATAATAAATAATGTAAACTAAAAATCTTGGTTGGAAAAACTATGGAGTGATTATTTTTTAATTAATTCAAAATAATGAATATGAATAAAAGAACATAAAATACCACTTATAAGGCACGAAATTGGAATTGCAAAGGTATTAAATAGTTTCTTAATATGTTCTTAAAGAGAGAGTATGATTTAACGCTACAGTTAAACGAATAAATTTAAATTTAATTTAAAAACTAGTGAGGAAAAAATAAAAAATATGGTGGCAAAATTCTCTAACAACTTTACGTAAAGAGTTTATTTTTTTATAATTAATTGATTTACAATGAAAGTAGAAGATCGCTCCTAAATACTTTTCAATATTCTACTAACTATATGCTAAGTAATATTCTAACTGCTCTGCTTACCTTTCCGAATCAAATTGTTGCAAAGGTTGATAAATCGTGAAAAAAGGGCTTGAAATTAAATTTAACGAAGAAAAATTAAGTTTTTTTGACAATGCGTTTTTTATTAATGATATTATTTTCATTTATCAGCAAAATGTTTTTATGAGATTGGAGTTCTGCAACATTTTTCTCACTAATAAAGTTAATTTCTTTCTTTATTTTTTTTTTACCTGTCATTCCAATCGTTTAATAATAATTTTTTTCTCTGTAAAAACGCAGAATTGAAAATCTTATCTTTATACTTTTTTTTAAAATGTCCTCAGAGAATATGATAGCCAAACTTTATTTCCTTTTTGATTAATAGAATTGTCTAAAAAAGTTTCATTCTTCTAACGTGTCTGACACACCCACTTCTCCGAAAAACAAGTTTTTTCCGGTTGCGTTCTGAAAGCTAATTGAAACTACTGACAAGAATTCCCAACCAATTTTCCAAATGAGGTTCCGTCACCATTTTGTTTGTTCACTTGTTTGTTCCCATTACTCATAGGAATTACAAATATTTTTTGTTTCTTTACATTTAATTCAGTTTTTTACATTGGTTTAGCAGTTAGCTGAGAAATAATTTTTATTGCCTATTTTTTGTTCGAATAATTGTAAAAATATTTGTTTGCTAGTATATCTGTTTGCTAGTTTTGTCAAAACTTTATTTTCTTCCATGCATCTTTTTCATGTTACTATTAGATAAAAAAATAACTTAGTAAACAGTAAGGTAACTAGAGTTTTATTGCATAATTGCAAGTATATTAAAAAATATATATATACTTGTTTTATAAAGCGTTATTTATTTTTCTTTCAGAATTCTTTATTTTTACAACCCTAATTTTTTCAACTTGGTTAGAATAGTAATATTTCCTACTCATATTTCATGGGTCAATAATTTTAAAAATATTCGAAAAATTTTTTGAAGATAAATTTTACTTCTAATTGTTTTAAATATTTCATTAATGGTTTGAAAATTCAAAAGAAAGGTTTGAATTTGCAAAAGAAAATAAATAAACAGTAAAATAACTACTGTTTTATTAAATGATTGCAAACTATTTAAAAGAATTAATATTATGAACTTTTTCATAAAACGTAATTTTCCTTATGAAATTATTTATTCTTATTTCCCTTAGATTTTCAACTTTGTTAGAAAAATAATATTTTCTGCTGATTTTTTGGGGGTTCAATAATTTTTAAAATATTCGAACAAGTTTTTAAGGATAATTTTCGTTTTCAATAGTTTAAATACTTTATTAATGTTGTAAAAACTGTATTCTCTTACTTGTATCTAATTGATGTTTCTATTACCTGCCAAAGAAAATTAGTAAACAGTAAGATAGCTATTGTTTTTTGACAATATTGAAAGCAAATTTAAAATAATTAATATTATGAACTTGTTTTATAAAACGATATTTTTTTTCGAATTTGTTGATTTTTATTTAACTCAGTTTATCAATTTGAACAATTCTTACTCATCTTTTTTGGGTCAATAATTGTAAAAATATTCGAACGAGTTTTTGAGGATTATTTTGTAGTCAATAATTTTAAATACTTTGTTCTATAAACTTTTCTGTCCTTCATATAGATATTTTAACAGTGATTTTGATGACTACAATAGAAAATTAATGAACTTTATACATAAATTAGCAAATGAATTCATTGTTTCATTAAAATAATTACGAACATAATTAAAATAATTTAACATTATAAATGTATTTCGTGAAACTATAATATTTATTTCAATGTGTTTCTTTTCATTTAGTCCAGATTTTTAACTGAGTTTAGTTTCAATTTCCATAAATATACTTTTTTTTGCTCAAATTTTGGTCATCATAAAAATATAATAATACAATTTTGACGATTGCTCTTGCTACCAATAGTTTTAAATACTTTGATTAATGGTTTGTTTGATGAATAATATAAAATCTTTGATCAATGTATTATATGGTTTTTCTTAATATTTTTCTTAAACTGATTTTTCTTCATGAATCATCTATTAATTAAAATTAGTAAAGGGCATTCTAGAATTAGTCAAGTAATTTGTTGTTTTATTAAATAGCTGAAATTATATTTAAAGGAATTTATTATTATGTTTCATAAAATTCTTTTAATTTTTCCTTAATTGTTCTTTTTAGTTAATTCATATTTTTAACTTTGTTTGGGAGTTACAACATAAATATTTTCTTGCTCATTTTTTGGGTCAACAATAGTAAAATTATAATAATACAATTTTATGTATTGCTTTTAGAAACAATATTTTTAATTACACTATTTTTCTATAATATATGCGAAGAATGTTTCTATTAGTGAAAAAAAAAATTATTTTAAAATATATAAGAATATTTTTGGTTATTATTCTTTTTATTGCATCATAATTTGTTTTGATATTAATATTTATAACGGATAAATCATTTCGGCTATAATATTTATTGCTTTACATGGCTCCGTAATAACCAATTTTAATGTATCTTTTAGGAATCATTTTAACAAATAAAATAAAGTCTACATATAAGACACCATAATTAAATTTTGAGCAAAAAAAAGTACTATCGAAACTTATAGAGTTATTATTGAGGCAGTCAAGGTGAAAAACATCAAAACTAGTTTGACTGCTTGAAAGAAGTGAAGGAGTGGACAAACTTTAGTCATCAGCTTTGTTTTCATGATAATAAAGATCGTTTTTATGTTTATTAATGAACCAATACAACTATGTAAGTGGCATAGTACCTTTGCTCACATGTAACCCATACTGCGTATATGGCAGCAATTTCTATACCCCATCATCCCCTCCCTTATGAGTATTTCAAACGTTGTTTTGAACTCAATTCTCAACATGGCGTTTACCGTTAAACATAAAGTTATAAATGTCTCTAGGCAAATTTTTACAAATATATAGTTTATTCAACTATCCTTAGAAGCTGGTTTGGAAAGAAAATAAAGAATTTGATGCAATAGCTTCATTGTTTTTTAGTTTAACCACAGTTAAATTGAAAAAAAAAAAGTGAAGGAGTCTTTCTTAGTTTCGAAAGAATGTTTTGACTTCTTACAAAATTAGGATATCTGAATACATTTTCTTTCCATTCGATTCATTGATTTTTAACTAAAAGATAGATGTTTTGAGTAGCGCTCATATCGTTGTTAATACTTTGTGTCATAAATCAAAGCATGTGTTTTTCTTTATTTCGGAATTTATTAAAAAGTGGAAGATATGTATTTATTTATTTAGATAAACCTGTAATAATTTTGTTTAATTTCAATATATAAACTTTTATTTTGCATTTGCTTACTTTCTTAATTATGTTCTGTTCTATAAACCAATATTGAAGCTTCAACAGCATTTGTGTATCTTTCAAACAATTTTGACTCTTCAGCAAAAAAAAAAAAAAAAAAAAAAAAAAAAAAAAAAAAAATGAAGTAATAAAGAAGAAAATCAAGTAATTTCGTAAGATTAACAGAGACTGTCATAAAAATCGCAAACATCTTTCATAACCAAACACCTAATAAACGAAACTTGTAACCAATCATCTCTTTCAGTAGATTTTGCTTTTGAATAGCTCTACATTATTTGTCTTGATAGAAAGGCATAAATTCCTTCTCATCTTTTATTTTCTCTTCCCGTCCTCTGAATCCAAGATACCCATTATTGATTCACCTAGTATACTAATCATAAAAGTATACATAAAAGTCACCTTGTATACTAATCATCAAATCAACCTCAACCTTTCATCCCTTCAGTGGGTCGATAAATGATTACCAAGCATGCTTGGGAGCAAAACACTGGGGGTTTCGCGTTCGACGGACCACCTAACCGGAACATCTGCTCCTGCATTCCAGAGCCCAAGATCAAGAAAACTGAGATGGGCACAGTAGGCCTTGGCCCTCTATGGGCTGTCGCGCCACTGAGTTTAGTTAAGTATACTAATCATAAAAAAATCCAATCGAAAAAGATACCTAATCTTAAAGTTGCACATAAGCTTAACCATTTAAGGTCCAATTTAAAAAAAAAAATTTTTTTTCATCAGACCTAATAATTGTTTGAATGGAAATGATATATTAAAAACAGAAATGAAGCACTGAAAAAAAAATTCCCAGATTAACTAAATAATACAGCCCAAAAGCAAATATAGCCGGACAAATTCCTGATGCTAGGCAGAGTTTTATATCAGACCGCAAGAGGTTAAGAACAATTAGAAAATCATCTAAAGTTGTATGCATCAAAATAATTTACAAACTGATATCTATGGTTAAAAGTTAGAATATTAATTTTTGAAAATTTAAGTACTCTTTTGTATACTTATAAACCGTTAATTCCTTTAAATACAACAATAAAACATACATTTAAAAATTGAAAAAAGGAAACCTTTGAACCCAATAAATATTATCTTATCAAAGGATACAACAAAATCTATGCGACATTACAAATGTCATAATCATCTTTCCTCTGAAACTGTAAATATCGAAAAAAAAGAATTGCGTTATATTTAAATACATGGAAATAAAAAAAAAAAAATGAAATAACTTTGACAGTTCCTTAATTGTGACCCGAATGAAAAAGAATGGCGTACCCAGCTTTTTGGCAGCGGTTACCTAAATATAAAAATAAATTAAGATATAAAACAAATTTCAAGGAAATAATAATGTAAATCGCTTTTTGCCTGCGCCATTTTTCTGAAAAAAGTTCGAAAATCTAATTACATAAATATTTTAATGCTACAGGTTTAAGAAAAGAGGCAGCATCCTTAACCATCGAGAAAATTCTAGAATAATTCATCGTGTTTGTATACTAAAGAGAAAAATATGATAAATATTCATAAGACCCGAAAACGTTAAAAATAAATGATTGTCTCAACAAAATTGCTGTTTTCTGAAGTTTATAACCTGTACTATAAAGGCCTCAGTTTTGTAAGAAGCAAAATGTAGTAACGTTAGAAATATCAAGGATTAGATATCAAAATTAAAGTTTATGCTTTTATCTTTTAAGATGAATAAACTGTTTAAACTAACTACTATCATTTTTTTGATGAATCCGGAGAATAATGAATCTCGAGTAATTACATAGATAATTCATGGATTAAGTAACAAGTTCGATTCAATTACGGGTATTGGACAATTTATTTTCAAATGAGGGAGTTGAATATATATATATCTATATCTATATATATATATATATATATATATATATATATATATATATATAGATATATATATATATATATATATATATATATATATATATAATAGCTAATTCTTCGAACTTAATGGAAATTTTTTAGAGTATATGTTCATCATTTAAAAAAGTCGTAATTTGGAAATTCAATTTCTCAGGAACTATTGCACCGATTTCGCTCAAAGCTTGCATTTTGCTATATAAAATTACGTTCTTTAAAATAATGAAAAAATTTTATACTTTGCAATTCATAATTATTTTGGACTATTATTAAATAAAAAAAAAAGATTTTTCTAAAATATTTACTTAAAGTTATTTTTTGTAAGAAATTATCTTTGCCTAAATGAATTTTATATTGCATGCACAAAATTTTTTACTTCGCTTAAAAAATTCACCAAATAAAATTAACATGAAGAAGGCACATATTGCAGCTATTCCCTATATTTTAGCGATAATAAAGCTGTATCTATAGTAAAAAAAGGTATCTTTATTCAGAGAAAGTACGTTTTTGTGTCTTAATTTCGTAACTTAAAATATCGTCTGCATTATTTAATTAGCATATTTGAAGTCACCCTCTCGAACCATTAATATTGAATCCTAGAACGTGAAGATCCGATTGTGGTTGAATTAACAAAGTAAGTTAATGCACCTAAGTTCCTGTTTACCTGTCGAGACCCTGTAAGCTTCTATACTAAACCTGAAGTGTAATTTAGAACGATCTGAACTGTGTTCAAATTTATGAAATATGTTTATATACTACTACAAAAAACTGTTCTTTTACTTTTTCACTTATCCTTATGTTCGACATCTGGAATCTTGTATGATGTTACTTTTGATTTCGTTTAAATTTTAATAAAGTTAAGCTTAAATTTAAATTTAGCATTTCTCTTTTTTCATCTTTGACAATAGCTATATTTCAAATGCTGATAAATACAAGCAATCAATCACGTCAAATGATTGTTTAGTAACTAAATTCGAAATGGAACTTTTTTTTCGCTTGTTTTTGCACTGTGCATTTAAGTGTTAATCTTAAAAAACAAGTCAAGTTTTTATTTCTCAGTTATTAGCAAATGTATTAATTTTCTTTTAAAAGCTCATTCCTTTATTTATAAAATATTTGAATATATTTCTATGGCATCATATATTTAAATTTAAATGTTTAATTGTGCGTATATTATTCATTATTTGAGTGCAAGAAAATGCTCTAATAGCATTTCTTTTATGATATCACTAGTTACAAAAATCAATTTACATGTTTGCAAAACTTTCAAAACTATTATTCCAAAAATAAGTTATTTAAGTATTTACGTGTGCGTACTTAATTTATGCTCTTTGATCTATGCAAATAATCAAGTTTTAATCTCTAAAAACAGACTATTCAAGTATCGAATTGATTCTATCTTCTTAGGAATCGTTAAAATAAATTATTCATTATTTCTCATTCTTCTACCTGTTTAAATTTATTTTTTAAGAAGAAGCCAATAAAATAAATTACGATTTAAAAAATGCGTGCGCATGAGCAATTAAGTAAAACTACAAGCGACTAGGGGAAGGACGATTCCATAATGTTAAAAACTTAGAGTTTCGTCAGAAGAGTAAAAATAGGGAAAGAGGGAAATTACACTAAGAATATTGGGTATTTTTTCGTATTGGCTAAATTTCAAAGGTTTGCCGTCACCGTTCGCATTTGTTTATGTTTATTTTTTGAGACGTTTGCTGTCATTTTCGAACTCGTATAAAATATCTTATTTGTTGAATTATTTTTTCGTTATGTTTTTGTTATCTGTTTTGCTTTTGTTGTTTTAATATTTTTTTACTTTCAAACTAGTTATATCAATATATATATATATATATATATATATATATATATATATATATATATATATATATATATATATTACCGGCAAAGTATGAAACGCCGGCATTGTATAGAATGCCTAGGCATTCTATAGAATGACAAATGCTTTTTAGGCAAAGTATGAAATAAACGTCCTGGTGAGGTTATTATGTAAATGAAGTGCATGCTACTGTGAATGACCGAAATCGGTGGTTGTTGACTTTCGCCGGTGAATGTTGACAATCACATAGTCGCTTTGGTGAATGTCCGATATATTTATTACATCCGATTTGAAATTAATTTATTCGTGGATATAATTACATTTATTCGATATTTTAATACTTACTGACGATAGATTAGAAGAAACATCAGTGTTTGGAGTATCGGGCAAATGTATACCGAGCAGTGACACTTGACCTTAAAAAAACATCAGTGTAGGGTATACCGGGCTGTGGCACTAAACCTTAAAAAAACATCATTGTAGGGTATACCGAGCAAGGGCACTTGACCTTAAAAAACATCAGTGTAGGATATACCGGGCAAATATATGCCGGGCAGTGGCACTTGACCTTAAAAAAACATCAGTGTAGGGTATACCGGGCAATGACACTTGACCTTAAAAAACATCAGTGTAGGGTATACCGGGCAATGACACTTGACCTTAAAAAACATCAGTGTAGGGTATACCGGGCAAATATATACCGGGCAGTGGCACTAAACCTTAAAAAAACATCTGTGTAGAACATACCGGGCAAATGTATACCGGGCAGTGGCACTTATACTAGGTCTAGTTGACTAGACCTTTGGTAAATGTCCAAAATATATACTAGGTCTATTTAAGTGCCACTGCCCGGTATACCCTACACTGATGTTTTTTTAAGGTTCAGTGCCACTGCCCGGCATACATTTGCCCGGTATACCATACACTGATGTTTTTTTAAGGTCAAGTGCTACTGCTCGGTTTATGCACGGAATTCTTTTCACGAACTCTCTCCCCCCCCCCTCACGCTCCTCCAACATGTACAGAATTGCTGGAACCCCGACCGATAATTGTCAACAGTACCTCTCTGCATCAAAACGTTCTTTAAAGATAAAAAAAAAAAAAAAAAAAAAAATGAAATTCATTCTAAAGTGCCTTCTCTGTAAAGTCTAATAATCAATTCTTTCTTTTTTGATGACCCTAGTTAAGTTTTTATTTTAGAAAACCCCGCCAAAATTTGGCTTCCAATGTTGGCGCTAAAATAAGGCGATTTTTTGCTAAGCTAAATCTTTCACCAGCAACGTTTTCCCGATATCGAGCTCATTTTCCCCTTTCTTTCTCTTTCTAAATTTTTTAAGTCCGTTTGTATTATGGAATCGTCCTGTCCCTAGTCGCTTGTAGTAAAACTCATCTTCAAAAATCTTCGGCAAACGGCGGAAACGATTTATTAATTGATTAAACAAGATTTATTCAAAATTTTAAAGTGTTTACCGTGACAGTTAATGTAGATTTTATTGCCATATAGGAGTTTCTTAAATTGATTATTTTTAAATGAACGAAATATTGAACAAACAATTGTGTATAAGGTCGAATTTAAATTTTTTTCGAGTTTTATTGAAATACTTACAAACAACTAAAACTACATTAGTAATGTACATGTTTATCATAAAAACACTGAGGATATTTTATATCAACACTGCGATTGGTGCGAACCAGGTGCGGAATTCGAATGGACCAGCCTTTGATTCGAACGAGGTTCACCTCATAGGAAGGCGAACACTCTTTCCCCTGAGACAGCACGGCTCTAAACATGTCTTTTCAGGTATTTGGACATTTACAAGAAATGATTTTTGATGTGTGAAGAAGTTGATAAAAATTAAAGAATAGGAATAAGCATCTTAAGAAACTTAAGAAAAATCCGTTTCACTTTTTAACGTTCCGATTTTAATTAAACTTTGCACTTACAATTATAAGGTTTACCAACTGAAAAACCACTGCTAGTATTCTCATTTTTTTGCATATTTATTGCAATAAAAAACGGAGCATTTCAATCTATAAAAAAGGTTTGTGGCGTTAAATAAAATAAGTAATATAACTAATAATTGTTTAGAACTTTTTTTTTATTCATCAAGTAGTTTTCTTCCTTACCTCTTTTTTTCTGATCAAAAGTAATATAATGAACTGAATTCTCTCAAAGCTAGCTGCTGGAATTTTAATGAAAAATATTGAACAAAATATTCTTGTTAAACCATTATAAATGAAAAAAAATAAACAACGCAAATAAACAAAGAGAAAAGGTAGCAAAAATGTCGTCTGAACTTTGCTTTTGCGTTTTAGAATATTTTTTCTTAAAATAAAGATGTATTAATAACGAATAATTCTGTATAATCACTACATTTTGATTAAATAGTTTTCTTGCATGTTTATATTCACTTATAAGATAGTTCACAAAGTCTAAATTTCAATTTTAGAATGAGTAAAATCGATTAGAACGTGTACTCTATGGAAAAAGCATGCGCAGAAAGTTCATTTAGAAAGAAAATATCTCATAGTAATTTCAGAATATGAGAAAGTTACTTACCTGCGAAATGTATGAAGTCCTTGTTAATAAAGGTTTCTTTATATCCATATACGCCACAGTAAGAAATGATTTTGTTGTTGTTTCTAATCCCAGATGGTGTAACTTAGTTACACTATCTAGATAAAACCAAAAATCTCACACAAGTCTAAAAACAAATACGGATCCTTTAAAATGAAATGGATTTTTTTTTGTCAAAGTTAGTGCATTCATTTTCTAACATTTGAATAATAAGGATAAAGGGAAAGTAGAAAACTTCCCTCTCGAGTCACGTGGTTTTATTATTGAGAAAGAAATTATCATACAACTCTATGAGGGCTCTGTGATTAAAATTTGTAATAAGCTTTCTGTTTCACTTCTTTTCGTTTATTTTTAAGTCTAAGCCATCTCGCGTTGTTCTTTGTATATTTACTTTTTTAAAATATGGCTTGTGTCACTTGCCATTTAGTTTGTAAAAATATGAAAATATTTGCTAAAAACGTGAAAAAAGTGAAGATAACACTCAGGACATGGCGATCCTTACGCATTCTTTATGTTCTGTTTTTATTTTTCAAAAATAAATTTGTGAATCATGACATTTTAGAATAAATGAAATGCATCGAAATACCTTACAAATGGTAAAAATACGTTTGGTACAAGCCGGTTTACGCATGGTCTTGTAGGCATAGCGGAAGTAAAGGATGCTCCGGAGGTTTTTAATATTCCAATTTTAGATTCTTAATAATGTTTACCCCCAACCATTCAACAAAACTATCTATGAAATATAGAGCAACCGCCGTAAGGTATATGTGTCAGAATGGTGTAAAAACAGTTATTCAACTCTATAAGTTACGGTTAACAATGAGAGAAATTCAAAATTTTTGAATGGTAACATCGATTCATTTCATCAAAGCGTGATTCTCACCTATAGAAAAAAAAATCGGATTTAAAATAATGATATTCTTAACACGAATAATGATAATGCTCGACAGGGACGAAGATAGCAATGTGCACCATATAAATCTTTGTTTTAATATTCTTTCCCGGTGTCATCATCAATGGCTCCACAGCTCAGGGTGGGCCTTGGCCTTTTCAAGAAATTTTTCCATGCTAACATTGTTCCTGCTAGTGTTTTCCAGCTTTTAGTTTTTAAGGTCAAAAGTTTTTTTTCTGGGTCATCTATCTATCTCAAATTCGGCCTGCCTCTGTGCCAACTGGTCTGGCATTGAAAACTCTTTTTGTGGTATGGTCTTCACCTATTCTGATAACGTGGTCTTCCCATTTTATTGTTTGTCGTTTTATAAAGCTAATAATGTCAGGTTCATTATGTGAGTGATAAATCTCTAGATTTGTTCGTCTTAAAGCCACTAAGCCAATAAATTTCACAGCCAATAAATCTGATTAGTTGGCTCACCAACATTTCTTAAAATAAATTTTTTTTTCAGTACTGCTTAGCACCATTTTTTCTGAAATAAATATTTTTTAAAATATATTTTTAATTTTTAGTGGAAAGGATCATGTTTCGAAAAATTGGGTGAATGTTTCCAAACCGTAACCATAAACGTGTGGCGCTGGATAAATAATTTCACCACAATTCTTGAAATGATTACTTTTTTTATATTTTATACCAAATTTTATTAAATTTTCACATATAATTAATCATAAATGGCAGAGTTGTTTTATAATAAAAATTTTTGGCTTTGAAAAATTTGCTGTGTTGTAATATTGTAAAATTTTCTAATTCAATGAGAATTTTAAAAAAAATCCCAAAAGAAAATAAATCTTTTTAAAGGATCGTCATTTACTGTTTAGTACCGGAACAGCTTATTCCAGAGGAATTTCGAACATCGCATCTTGTTAAATTCTTTCATAAAATTGCATTTTTATGACTTCCAAACAGGTAATTGGCTACTTAGTATACATTCTCTTTGAATACGCATTCTCTAAAGTTGTAACTAGGCTTTACAAAAGAAATATGAAAAGTGTCGCTAATGCTGGGGGAATAGTAATTCAATCCAAAATAGATTAAGGATAAGCAGAATATTTTTGCTATTACTTACTTAATAAAAATATAACTTTTCAAGGTGACATAAATTATGATTCTAATGTCGTGAATTGATCTTTGAAAATCTTTGAATAAGCGGCCTTTAACTTAGATTTTCAAAAGAAATATGAAAAAGGTCGCTAGTTTTTCATGGAGCTGATACTGGGGGAATAGTAATTTAATAAAAAATAAATTAAGCATATGCAGTATATTTTTGCTATTACTTACTCATTAAAATATAATATTTCAAGGTTATAAAATATAAATTTTATATATATATATATATATATATATATATATATATATATATATATATATATATATATATATATATATATATATATATCAGAATATTCTTGCTGTTACTTACTCATTAAAAGTATAATTTTTCAAGAGGGTATGAAACTTGAATAGATTTGCTTTAATTTTCAAAAAGGTTTCAATCTCGGTATTCTTTTGAGAATGCTCATTCTTAAAGTTCTAAAACCCATTTAGTCATTTAAAGTTTCAGAAAGGCATTAGATTTAATGTTTTGAACTAGGCAATTCTATTCCGTGAAGTTCATTATTTCCTATAAATTTCACAAAGCATGAAAAAAAATGTAAAATGCTCATCTATTTTGATTTGAAAGTGTACTTTGCTCCCATATTGTTTTCTTATTTTTTTATCCGTGGTTTTTGATTAATTAATAGGGAGTCGTGAAGTTGCGAGTTTTATTAAAGTATCCCTCTTTCTGAGTAATGATCAATCGAGAAATCATCACCAATAATAGTTATATTCGAAAAGCAAATCAATGGAAACTTTTTGCTGTTATACACTTAATAAGAATTTCTTTCCTTCTTTAATCTATGTTTTGGATATGATTAAGAAAGAAATGCCACGGAAAGCCGTGTACCATTTGAAATATTTTATGGAAACGATTGGAATTTTTTTCTTTACTTTTTTCTTAGTTCTTACTAGTCAAGTGTAACATATTTTTTCTTCTCTTGCGTCATTGGAGGTTGATAAGTAGAGAACGGTGAAACGATAAGATGAGGAGAGATAGAGAGAGAGAGAGATGGGGAGAGAGAGAGAAAGTATAATCGCAAAATATTGCAGTATGATTTTATTCGGAAGTATTCTTCCGAAGGCAAACAACCACTGCCATGCAAATTTTAAGATAAATAAATGTTATAAACTTTCTACCAAAAACAAAATTGCTTTGGAACTAAGAGACAAAGCCAGTACTAGTTGCAACTTACATTAATTTGAAGTTAACATTTTTGATCATAAGTATAAACGGCACATAAACAAATACATAATCTTATATTTCAAGTTCAAAATTTAAAGGGCAGATAGTTACAACCAAATTCGAACTGAAAATTGAATTATTCCGAAATATTAAAATTCTATGCGTGAAGAATTGTAGTAAATTTGTAACTAAAACATAAGTACACAAAAGAAAAAATTTTATGAAATAAATGGTATTATAATAAAAAAAATATTATAGATAAGTAAATCAAAGTATTATATTAGAAAATTCAAATTCCGGTATACCGTAATTAAAAAAAAAAGTGTTATGCTGTAAGATATGGAAATAAAATTCAGCATGGCCAATAACTAATAAAAACTTAAACAAAACTTGCTTATAATGATGATAGTTGTTTATTAACTTCAATTCCAGTGTCAAATCAATATAAAAATTTGGAGCTAAATAAAGAAAACTTTTCGATAAATTTCTTAGTGTATTATAATTGGAACTCCAAAAATTATAGTATGGAGTCTGTCTGAGTAATTTTCTTTTCCTTTTAATTTACAAATTGATTTGGAAGAGATATAAAGTTCGGAATAGTTTGAAAAAGTATTGACAAAAGGAATTGTAGTGTATTGCTAGAACATGTAAAGACAAAATAACTAAACCGGCTTAGAAATAATAACTACTAAAACCGGCTTAGAAATAATAAATGAACATTTTAAAAAAAGGGTATTAAATTTACTATTATACAACTCCAATTCAAAATATTAGAATAACGATAAATAAAACACATAGTGGTTTGAGATATGCATTTATTTTGGTAAAAATGAATACCTGAGAATTTTGAAGTGTGTTATCACATTCTACATGTTTTGTAGATGAACATAACATAAATAAATTATTATGATATTGCAAAAGTTTTTACAATGAATTTTTTCTAAAAATTCAAAAATAATTTTCACAGTGGTTCAAAAAATTAGAATAACATGAACAAAAATAGCATAATTCATTTAAATGAAATCTACATGAATAGTTAATACTTAGTGGCATCTCCCTTAGCTTTAATAACGTCACGCAAACGATTTTGCATACGATGCACTACTTTTTTGCAGTCATCTTTTCTGATAGTTGCCCAAACGGATTTCACGCTTTCTATGAGTTCATTTTTGTCCTTTGGAACTAAATCCTGAAGGCGTTTCTTCATTAAACCCCATATATTCTCGATGGGGTTCAAATCGGGTGAATTGACCGGCCAAGGAAGTAATTTTACTTTATTGTTAGTAAGCCAAGTAGTGGTGGCGTTTGACGTGTGGCAAGATGCAGAGTCTTGTTGGAAGATAAAGTCATCCTCAAATAGATCTTCCGATGACGGAATCATAAAATGTTCAAGTACCTCCTTGTATACTTCAGAATTTACCCTTCCTTTCAAAATGCACAGCTTTCCTAAGCCCTCAGCACCCATACACCCCCAAAACATTACAGAAGTGCTAAACTTCACTGAGCGTTTCAAGCAATCTGTGGTAAAAGCTTCTTGCTTGCAACGCCAAACACGGACACCCTGATGACCGTGGGAAACGCAAAACATCGATTCATCGCTAAAAAGTACGTTATTCCAGTCCTGAATACCCCATTGCAATCTGTCTTTGCACCACCTCACTTTGGCTCGTTTTTGCTTGCGTGTAAGTAGCGGCTTTTTCTTGGGCACACGTGATTGAAAATCAAGTTCATGGAGTCGTCGTAGTGTGGTAGATGTTGAGGCATCCACTCCTTGTTCTCTCCACTTTCTACTTATGAATCTCAAACTCTTGAAGCGATTTTTAGTGACGACACGTTTCAGCATTCTGTCTTGTCTCAGTGTGGTTATTCGTTTACGACCACTATTTGAGCGATTATTTTTAAAACTTTGATTTGTAGAATAATCTTTTAAAATTTTACTTACAGTTCCTTGAGAGCAATTCACTTTTTTGGCAATCATTTGTTGGCTAATTCCCTCATTGCGTAGAGTCACAATCGCTGTCTTGGTAGTGTTCGGTATGTCTTTCGTTCGACCCATTTTAACTCCCAACTAACTAAATCTGATTTTCAAACGAGCCTTTATACGCGTACTAGCTCTACAGTGGCGCAACTTATGCAAATTTTATGATTAACGTTGACCAATCACACAATTTTACAGATATTCTAATATTTTCAATCGCCTCTGGAAATATTTTAATATTTTGAAAAATTTCAATATTTTTTTATAAAATCTCTAATACTTCTTTAGGCGCGTGTGAAAAATAATATCATACGTCAACTAATTGTGGACGGTTAATAATTTTTTCGTTCGCCACCGTTGTTTATTTTTAAAGATATCACGCAGTTTAAAAGGTAATACAATGCCTTTTTTGGTTATTCTAATATTTTGAATTGGAGTTGTATAAACTAGAAGACTCCACCCCATGTTCGGTTCGCATAGCAATCTGCATGATTGCTTATCCTTCATAATTCTTTTTTTCTTCAAAATGAATTTTTTCTTTAAAAATGAAGAACGTTTTCTTATTAAAATACATAATCATTACAATTTTATGTAGCAACATTTTGATAATAATCACAATAAAATAAACCTGGATATGAAGTATTTCAATATAAACTTATGATTAAGAATGTGTAGATCATTGTAAAAAAATAATGAAATGTAATTTTAATTGTTCCCAGGCTTATTTCATTATAACAGTTTAAATATTAAGCAGCTTTTTTTCTCGCTTGAAATTATATTTATTTCTCTGGAAGTAAGTGCTTTTTTATATTTTTCAAAAAATTTCAATAAAAATATTAAGATGTTATATCTAATCTTTCTTTCCCTGTTATCCTTTTCCTGTTACTTCGGACAACGCGCTTCTCAATATCAACGCGCTTCTTCAACAATTGCGATTTTATATATTGCCTTCAAAAACTGGGCATTACTTTATTCAACAATGAATGAATAAATAATCATCATTTAATGCAAAAAAAAGTAAGAAATATTTGCGAAAAACACTTCAGATTGAAAACAAGCAAACTAGCTCAAATTTCGACAAAAGTTCGAGCTTTTTTCAAAAATAAGCATGTTTCTGAAAGCGCGTCAAAGCACTCCTTTTTGGATGTTTCACCGCTTCTTTGTTTTGGAGGGCAGGGTTGCCCGCTTGGAATTTTTTGCTACAAGTTTAAAACGTAATAATTCTTTCACTATACATCGAATATCATTTTTTTATTAACCCTTACTTCCTATATATTTATCTACCCAGCTCCATAGCTCCAAGTTTCTATGCTTAATATTTTTGCTCAGAGTCCAATATTAAGTCTCTGAACAGTCCACTGGTGGTTTAACAAACACATGTGCTGATAACTCGTGGTTTAGCATATACAATAGTGTACATGGGAGACTGTTTATTCCATGTACACTATTTCCTTATTTAATAACATTGAGAAACTCTATAGAGAAGCCTGCAAGTTAAAATACGACTTCTTATGTGCAAAACCATCAGTGGGTTAAATTTAATTTTGTTATCAGGTCTGAAGCAGGTATAGTGACTCTTGAGAATTCAGCGGTTGACTTTTTATTACCACCTTAATAATTTTTTGAAGCAAAAGAAATTTTTATATTATAAAGTATATCTTTCCACTTGGAATTTTTAAGATTCATCATTTTTCTTCCAATGCCCACATGGAGAATGACCTTTCGTCATACGGGCATCTGAAGTGCAGATTTGTTGGCCACTTTTTCAAGGGCACCATATTAAGTAGGCCAACGTTGCACCCCACAGTAAGGACATATAGTACAGGGAAGGAAAATACATGCATGTCTTGACCGGGATTTGAACCCAGAACCTTTCTGATACAAGGACAGTTCCCTGTCTCCTACACAGACCGGTCGGCAGGATTCATCATTTAAGACTGTAATCCATTTGTGACTACTATAATATATTTCTATAAATAAAATATATTACTACAGAAATTTTAAACGATCAAATTTTTAAACCTTGATGCCTTAAAATAAGGAATTGCTATTAGCACTATTTTAAATTTAAAACTCCTATCAAAAGTTCATGGAAACCGCGTAAAAGATGTTTGAAAATATGCACAACCTACATTAGGGACTATTTATAAGACTGACCCACAAATGAATATTCAAAATAACTGAACCTTAATCTTTTTGTCAATGGGATATATAACAATAAAGATAAATTTATTGACCTGACAACCATTGCATAAGCTTAAGTTATGGCGAGGCTTTGAGAACTTGATAGGTATTCTTTTTAGAGATAAACTCATTCAGACACATCGTTAGCTATTTACCACAATGCAATTTATTTTGCACTTCGTCATGATGCTATCACCAATTTAGAAAGAAGATGCATTGCAACATCTTCCTATGATTTCCCCATTGGATTCTTTTAGTGATAGAGAGAGAGAGAGAGAATATAAAGGGAGAAGAAATCGTTAGTTGTTAGTAATTCTTTTGACCGACTTTGTAAATGCTGTTTTATGAAGTATCAGGAGTTCATTGACAAGCGAAAAATTTTAATGTAAGTTTTTTGCAAATATACGAAACAATAGCATATTTAAATTGTAAAAAAATGACTATTTTAGAATTTAGCATCGTAATTTCCATAATGGCGTCATATTGATTTCAAAATTTCAAATACAGAGACATACCGGATTGTGAAATGTCTGGCGAAATTTCATACTGGGATTTAAAGTACTAGACTGTTTATACAAGTTCTTATGTCATTTCTACTGGTATTATTTTAATACTTGTGGTTTTAGCTTTTTCAAATAAAGATATAGGATTCTAACCAATACCATCTAGAATAATGAAAGACTCTGAACGGGTTACCATAAACAAGAAATTTGATCCTTTAGCATTCCAAACGTAATTATATCTTTCTTATTTTCCTCCACTGCTCAGTTTATGTTTGTCATGTCGGATTACTAAATTTATCCGCACTGAGGCAATACGTCCTAGAAGAGAGAAGGCCTCAGCACGGGTTACCATAAATAAGAAATTGGATCCTTTAGTAGTCCAAACGTAATGACATCTTTCGTATTTACCCCTACAGTGCAGCTTAGTACCACAAACGTTGTGGCATTTTTCGTACATTCCCTCCTCTGCACAGTATATGTTTGTTACGTCGGACTACTAAATTGCTTCGTGCTGAGGCCTTCTTTCTTCTAGGAGGTGCTAGCTGAGGACTTCTCTGTTAAATAAGTGGGACTTTAGCAGCCTATAGCAGATGCTAACAGTGAAATTTTTTAAACAAGTAATTTTTACCTTTGATAGACTTCTCAAAATTGAAATAGATAAATTAATGCAATGACCAAATTTACTTTTTTTGCTGATGTTCGTTATTAAATAAGGACACTGAGCTGCTTTTTTTTACAAAGAAAAGAACTGGCCTTCAAATTTAATCTATGTTTCTTAAGAGTGTGTAGTGGTCATTGTGTGGGTGGGTGATCACTTTGATCAGTCTGCGAAGGGACTGAAGGTGTGTGGGATCTGTCCTTGTTAAACTTTTCTACGCTAAGTGCTCGACTTAGCACACAGGTCATTAGGCTACCAAAGTGGAGAAGTCATTGTCTCCGCAAGTAGAATGATATGTCTTCAGATCCCCCTCATATGTGTTTCCAGACCTACGCCAAATGCCCGTAATCCAGCTCTACTAAGACGTAATAAGTGTACTACTAAACCTATTTAAAGTGTAGGTATTAGGAAGGAAAACATAATTTCTTTAAGTAAATATAAATGGTAACCACAATGTACTCCACTTCTGCGAGAAGGATCTATTTATATAATATAAATAATTAAAATTTATGTTTTCTTTTTATAAATAATTAAATGGTTTTGTGTAAAATGTTAATTAATTACTACATGCTAACTATCGTGCAATAGAACAATACCATCATATAGTGCTAAGTTGTTTATGAGAGTATAATAAAATTCTAATAATAATAAGAGGAGGTATAATTTCTTGATTACAGGATACAACTAAGAGGATTAAACAGAATGAAAAAAAAAATTAACCAACTCTTACGCCATTTTCGGTAAACTAGATGGCTGGTAATGAAAAGGAATCCTAGCAGAATAAAAAACAACTCAAGACGTGTGCTGACTTCGTCGTCACTGTTTCGGGAGGTAAAAGAATGTAAACAGATCACATTACAGTTGTCCAACGTAAAAAAATAAAGAAATAAAGTGTTTCATTTGGGCGCTGATTACAGAATTCTAGACGACAATTTCAATTAGAGTTCTTGGAGTTTTCGACGAAACTTCGCTTCTCAGGAATACGTGTCACATTAAGTCTTGCAAAGTGAGTATTATTTTAAAAGACCTTATTCAAGAAAATAATCAAACATATCAGTTAAGCAGCTACAGATATGAGGAAAAATAATTTGAATAAAAAGTACTAATTATTAGAAGTTTAATATATATAGTCTGTAATAAATAGATTCCCTAGCAACAATTTTACCTTGGCCCAAGTTTTGCTCCGAATTGGTTCAATATGGGTCTTATATGAGCATGCACCGAGAGATCAATATTGGGATGATTAGATTTCTTAATGCTGGCCTATATAGAGTCATTATAAGGTCTATATTAGTTGAACAATGAACATAAAATATCAGGTTAATCTGAAAAATTCTACATAGAGCCGATATTGGCTATATTGAGGCTGTAAAATATCAGGTAAAATCGGATAATTCTATATAAGGCCTGTAACGGAAAATAACGGCCCTTTGAACACTTATTGAGCTAAGATTTATGAATCTTGTTCCAACCAAGGCCCAAGTTATTTTGCTGTTAAGGTCGTTATAAAATCTTTAAAAAAACGTATCTCAAGTTTTGGAAGAAGTGAGTTTTTATTGTGCTATGAAAATTTAAATGCATCAGTCAATTTACTGTTTTTTCTATTGCCAATGCCAGCATGCCGGGTTGGGAAACCAAGCAAATTTAAGGCCCAGGGGGTGTTTCTTGTTTTTCAGTGGCACCATCTATAGCCAAGTATACGATTTCAGTCAGAGACACGTCACAGCTCGTTTTTACAAGGTATATATCCATTCATTCATTCATAGCTCTTAATTTTGACCTGAACCAGAGAATGATCAAGCTCCAGTTCAGTACCTCCAGATGTATTGATATGTTATAGGGACCTGGAAGACTTAGTGACCTAGACAGTTTTAACGAGCACCTGTCACCATTTAATACACGTGATTTCTTCAGCCAGCGGGATTCAAACTCCTATGTTTACGAACACAAGTCCAACGTCCTACCAACCAGGCTATCCGAGATCAGTCAAATACTTACACAGAGTATAAAAAGTAGCAAGTATAAAATTTTAAGTTATAATTCCCATAGATAGAAGATTCTAATGTATGGTTTTATTTAAAATACAATAGTTTTTTTAAAAAAAATAGATGAATATTAAATCTATAAAAACGTATTTGAGGTTACGGATAGCATATTTTTTGTTCATAAGCTTTTCTACGAACAAAAAGTTAAATTAGTTAGAAGTTAAATTTGGACATAATATCTGTTAAGTTAAAACTGTTTTTGACTTTAAGAAAATTTACAATGAATTTTATGATAGACAAAATTCTTTATAACATGGCAGGGGGAGACTATGAGCCCTAGCCATAAAACTGTGTCTCGCGATTTTTGACTTAATTTTGTCCTTTCTGAGAAAAACATATGTACTGCTATTTGGAAATAAATGATAATCCGAGAAGTTCTTAGTTAGACGATACCAGCGTTTTGAAATTGTTAATCTATTTCAAAAAATATGATTTGTTTGTTTTCAATCTGTGGTGCTCATAATATTAATTTATAGTTTTTAAAAGCATTGTTGACAGGGAATACAATATATTTGAGATATATCATGAAAAAATCATGTTTCAAAAATATAAATTTCTTATTTTTGAAAATGAATTCATCTTTTTAAAAGTGACATATTAATTTCATTACTAATTCAATAGCTTTTGTTCATCTTTTAGAAATACTTTTTTTTCTAACTCAACAAGTTGTTTTTTTTTTTTTTTTTTTTTTAGCATGGAGAAAAAAAAATGACTGCTTATCTTTTCGGTGAAAGAAAAGAAAATGACGCTAGGAAATTTTTCTTTCATCTCTGAATAAAGAATCTATGAGGAAGTTGATTTTGCAAAGCTATTTTTTCCTTTTTCTTTTTTTTTCGTGATTCCAAAACTTTAAACTTAGAATTCAGAATCGCAAAGTTGTGTATAAAGCAAACCAAAGAAAAGAATTTTTGCAAAATTTCGTCAGGCTAAAGATTTTCTTTTAAAGTTGTAAAGATTGTTTTAAATATTTATCCAGAGAATTAACTTTTGATACATTCTATAGATATAGGAAACGGTTTTAACAAATTCTATAACTATTGTTTAGTAATATAATATTCATAAATCCTTTTATTAAAAGTCATATTATCTTATAATAATGTTTGCTATATGTTCTTTTAAATATTGCGTAAGCACCTATCAAGGGAGATGTGTGGGATTCGCTTATTAAGGACATGGGTATGAGGAATGCTTACATAAGACATTAGAATCCCTTTATTTTCAAAGTTTTTTTAAAAAAGCAAAATAAAAATAACAAGAAAAATCACACCAGAAAAAATTTCAACTTATGAATTAAAATTGAATTCAAAAGAAATATATTGTTAAAAAATAATTCAAAGATTTTAGGGGTTAACAGTTTTGTTCACAAAAATTAAACGTAAAAAATTCCTTAAAAACATTATACTCATATTTTTATAAAATGAATTTTATTTCATTTTGCTTTAATATTAAAACGTAAATTTAGTTTCATGAAAAATTTCTATTTGAACTAATCCTAAAATTAAATTACAACAATAAGAGAAAAATTTTAAACCCTGACTTTGGCCAAAAATTGTAGCCAAAAATTGTATGCATAATATTTGAATAGCTCCGATTAAGTATTTTTTAATTAAGCCCCTTAGCCTTGAAATTGGTACACCCTCACGAATGCATAACTTTGCGGCTTTGTATTGACCGAATTTTCAACAGCATTGCACTGAAACCTTGAACTTTTCTTGTGGATGTCCGGATGGTTCAGGGGTTAGAGCACTTCTTTGATGTCTGATCACCACCTAGTGATCATTTAATTTGAATACTGCTTTCAGCTTACCCCTATTAAAGAGCTGAAAAATATCCCTCATAATAGAGAGATCATGGGTTTAAATACCCTTATTTTCAGAATATTCAAGGAAATTTTTCCTAGTGTCTCATTTCATAATTATCGCGTGAGTTTTCGATGAAAAAAAGTCACGTTTTCTAAAGATGCAATACGATGTTTCTGTTTATTGTGCTGCTGTCTAGTGAAATTTAGGGGCACGTGTAAAGAACCTATCTGTAAATTATACTAAGTGCAATTTGGTGCAAAAATGTCTCATTTAGCTAACCAGGGGCTGGTCACTAAATCACTTTACATTATTCGAAAGTTCACTTCCACTACTTAATTTATAATTATTTAAATCAATGCAAAATTTATTATAGTTTCATGTGAAAAATTTCAACTTCTTTGATATATATTTATTTGTCATTAATTACTCTATGATATAGAGATAATGGTTAGTAAACTATATCGTTTAATATAGTAGGAATTCTAATTTGCATAAATTTCGCTGATAATGTAAAATGCATAATCTCAGTGTTATTTGGTCCTCTTGCGGAAGAGTTTGCTGAATTAAAATTCCATTTTATACAAAGAATTATTAAAAAAGTTGAAATCTTGTCCATTCAATTATTTTCAAACAGAACTTCTTATCACTACAAGGATAATATATTATTTAAATGAACTGCCAATAACTACGGTGTAACTATAAATCATGTAAAATAATACACCCCGGAAAACTAGTTAAGTCTTGACTTCAAACTTGGGAAATACATACATTTGTAACTCAAAAGAAAAACAAGAACTTTAATAATAAGCTAAGAATGATGTTTAAGTAGCAAATTACTCTTTTCTCAATAGCTAGCTCCCTAAAGAGCTGAATCTTTTAAAACTCCTTAAGCGAGTAAAATCTTCGAATTGGGAACGCTATTAATCTTTTTCTCGACTGTATATTCTCGTTCACGAGTTCTGTATTGTGCGTTATAAATAGATGCGTAGCTTTAATGCCCGAAGACATTAAATGCAATTGTGCGTAGATTTATTTCTTGCGATTTGTGTCTGCAAATGTGTTTCGATAATTTGAATCTGTTGTTTCTCTGTAATAGTTCTCGTACTTCGATTTCCGACTTCAGAAGATAAACTGAAGCATTAAGTTGATTTGTAGGAAATCAGAAATCAATGAGTTTCGGTACTAAATTTTCATCTTTTAGGGTGAAATAAATCAGTTTGTTAACTAATTTCAAAGTATAAGAAAGTAGCGTTTAAAATGTATTCAATATATAATCTATTATAGCACGATATTTTGAAACATAAAAAATATCTTAATATTTATTATTATTTTTATTTTACTGTGGTTTCTTGCGATTTGTGTCTGCAAATGCCTTTCAATGATTTGAATCTGCTGTTTTTCTGTAACAGTTCTACCACTTGAATTTCATACTTTAGATGATAAACTAAGGTATTAAATTGTAGGGAATCAGCAATCAATGAATTTCAGTACTAAACTTTCCTCTTTTAGTGTAAAATAAATAAGTTTGTTATCTAACTTTAAAATGTATAAAATAACGTTTAAAATTTATGTAATTTATAATTAATTATTTTACGGTAATTTGAAATAAAGTAAATGTCTTCATATTCAATATATTTCTTTTATTCTGCTTTGGTTTCTTGAATTTTAGTGTCTGCAAATTATTTTCGATAATTTGAAAATTCATGAAAATAGCATTAAATATTAATGCAATTTATAATCTATTATTGTATATCGTTTGAAACACGGAAAATGGCTTAATATTCCTTATTTTTTATATATTCTGCTGTTGTTTCTTTTCAATTTAAGTGAAATGTTTTCATTGAAAGCGCAATAAAAATAGGCTCGCATTTTCTAGGCTTGACAGACAGAATGTAAACAAAAATAATTTGAAAAAAAAAAGGCGAAGTTGTCAGTTAAAAATGGAAAATTAAAGGTAAGAAACAAAAATTAGAAAAAAGCATAGAAGTAGTGAGAGAAAAAAGATGAAAAAAGAAGAAGAAAAAATAGTTGTCGAGTGGCAAATCAGGGTAAAATGTATTTCCACGCGTTTTGGAGAGTGGCAGGAACTAATGTCTCAAACAAGGGAATCAACATTCACATGGATAAAATAAGATTCCAGGATATCTAGATGAGCTGACACGACTGGGATGGAAATAATTTTAGCAAAATGGAAATGGAATTTACGTCACGATTTCAACAATGTGAAACAATTGAAGATTTCTCAAGTTCTTGACAAAGGACTTATCTATCGTGTTTCTTAATTCTAAATTTTAAAGCGCGTTCAGTTTGTCTTATGTAGCGAAGATCGTACTGACAAGGGTAGGTGCCCCAGCGATTATCAAAGCTAATAGGATCTTAAAGAGACTTAAATTCGATTGTATTAACAGGAATGAAAATTACTTTAAAATCAAAACGGGAAATCAAAGGTAATAGGATCTTTAAGAAATTTAAATTCGATTTTGTTAACAGACCTGAAAATTACTTTAAAACCAAAACGGGAAATTCAAATCTCTTAAAGATCTTATTTTGATACTCGCTGGAGCATTTACCAAATCCTTCACCGATGCGACCTTGGCTACATCGGTCAAACTAAACGCGCTTTCAAATTTAGAATTAGGAAGCATGATACGAGGGTTGCTATTTATATTTCTGGCCTAATAATGAAAAAACAAATATGTAGGATCGAAATTGGTTTTATTGTTTTTTAAAATATTCTCCATGATGATTAATACACTTTTGCATGCGTTTGAACCAATTTTCAAAGCACTTTTTCCAGTCCGATTGAGGTAACTCCAAAATATGCGTTTTGAATGCATCAACCGCTTCTTCGGGGGTCGAAAATCGTTGTCCACGTAATTTATTTTTGATGTGTGGGAATAAGAAGAAGTCATTGGGTGCCAAATCAGGGCTGTAAGGCGGGTTACCCATCAGTTCGATCTTTCGCTCCGTCAGAAATGCCTTTGTTTGAGTCGATGTGTGAGAGCTCGCATTGTCATGATGAAGAATGATTCGCCTGTTCTTCTGCTTTTTTCGAATTTCTCCGATGACTTCTGGCAAACAAATAGTCGTGTACCATTCAGAATTGACCGTCCTGCGTTGCTCTAACGCCACTGTTGCCACATGACCGTTAATGCCGAAGAAACAGGCAATCATTTGTTTCGATGTGCTTCTTCCTCGAACAATTTTTGTTGGTTTTGCCTCGTCTTGGAAGACCCATACAGTTGATTGCTGTTTTGTTTCCGGCTCATATGCATAGATCCATGATTCGTCACTTGTGTAGATGTTATACACAGCCTTTGATGTACCTTGAACGTATTTTTCCAACATTTCCTTGCACCAATCGACACGAGCCTTTTTTTGAGCGTTTGTCAGATTATGCGGGATCCAACGCGAACAAATTTTTTTTACGCTCAAATGTTCATGCAATATTTTATTGATGCTAGTCATACTAATGTCCAAAGACGCCTCTATCTCACGGTATGTCACATGACGATCTTGCTTTATCAGTTCACGCACAGCATCGATCTTTTCTGGCACAACAACAGATTTTGGACGACATGCACGGGATTCGTCCTGGATCGAACATCGACCTCGATTAAATTCGTTATACCAATTTTTTACAATGCTGTAGGATGGCTCTTTATCGCTGAATAAAGAATTAAGTTCATCGAAGCACTCTTGTCTTGACAATCCACGTCGAAAGTTATGAAAAATAATGGCACGAAAATGCTCACGATTCAATTCCATTTTTTGAAAGAGAAGATCTTTTCAATCAACTTGTCAACAACACAAATGAAGCTATAAGTGTAAATCGTCTGCAGAATTTATGTTTAAAAATATCAAACTTTCGATTAAAATCGTCTGCGGTTGCCTAGCAACACTTACTGTTGTCAAAGCCAGAAATATAAATAGCAACCCTCGTAGATATGTCCATTATCAAGAAATCGAAAAATCTCCAATTGCTTCTCATTGTTGAAATCTTGGACATAAATTCAATTTCGACAATACTAGAGTCTTCCCCCCCCCCAGTCAAGTCGGCTCATCTAAATACCCTGGAATCTTATTTCTTTCCATTTGAATGCTGATTCGCTTGATTCGTTGGAAACTTTATATGTTTTTCAAATAATTTTTAATTCGTTACATTCACGCCTGTCAAGTCTTGAAAAAGGAAGCTAATTCTTTATGTGCTTGAAACATGTCAACTATCATTTTATTTTAGTATATTTTTGAAGCGTATGAAAGAACAACTAAGGTAATAATTAGATAATAACTAAGCTTGAGAAACTAAAATTAATATAAAAAATCTAATAAAAATATATAATTAGGACAAATAATTTAAAAATTTAAATAAATTTTATAAAAAATTGACAAAAAAAAGCGAATAATGATCTTTAAAAAATTATTTAAAAAAAAAAATGTGAATAATAATAATTTATTTAAGTTTTAAAACTGGAGAAATTTTATCAGTGTGTGAAATCCGTTTAAATTACTTTTTAAATACGACGTTTTTATTTCAGATACTTAAAAAAAAATTTAAAAAAAAAACGATTAATAAAGAAATTTTAAATATCTAAAAAAAAACAACTTACAAAAGAGTATTTTAGTACGTTTAGATGAGAAGAAAAAAAATATTTAGTCGTTTATTTTTGTGGCAGCATTTCTCAACAATTCCAAATGTATGATCAATTTTTGGTACACCATTTATATTGAAATTCTTGACAGAAAGTAATGAAATTCAGTATGTTTTACTTCAGATACCGGGAAATGACACGAGCAGATGTCCTTATAATAGACAAAAATATTTGATGCGGTCTTCAGAGAAAGTTCTGCAAATGATTGTTTGAAAATAGTTTTCATACCATGCTCAGGGTTATTCACTAAATAAGAATTCTTTTGTTAAAAGAATTTTCGGAGTCTACTACAATGATTTATTTTTTTAAGCAGTTTTGTTTTATTAAACTGTATAATAGTGGTTTTTCTGCAGTAAAATTGCTTTTGTATGATAATAATTGTTGTTAGCATTACTTAAATGGACATTAAAAATTTTTTTCTCCATTAATATGAATCTTTTTAGATTGTATCCAAAATAAATAATATAAAAAGAAATTTTACATATGTACTAGTCGCCTGTGATAAACAGTTGTTTGTATGACTATTTTATCAGTGCAAACTCACCTATTTGTCTCAAATCAGCCATTCATCAGCACGGACTCACCTCTTTGAGATTTGATCGCATTTGAACCAGAGCCGGCTATACTGGTCCAAACACATTGTGGTAACTGGTAAGAAAGTTAATTAAGGTAAGTACCCCGAATGATATTTCTACGTTAGTGCCTAACTTTTATTTAAAATAACTGTCCCTTAACTTTCCTGATTATTGCAAAATATTGGGATGAAATCTTTCAGTTTTCGATTTGCCTTTAAGGAACACATAATTTAACTTTGAGACGCCTATTCTGGTAAACGTATTCAGCTATACTGTCAAATACCGTAATTACCTCCTAAATAACCCAATAATTACAAAATAACGAATTGAAACTTTTTAATTTTTCTATACCTCATATAAAGAACAAATATTTCAAATTTTAGTTTTCTGACTTTTTGGAATGTATGAGAATTAGAGTTGATGCATTTTATCTGTATATATCTATATCTATCTCTCCATGTGTGTGTAGTGTATGTGTGTGTAGGTGTGTGTGTATTGATAATCAATTATTTAACATGTTGAAGAATAAGCATTATTTGTTTACCGATTATATTTAATCCCATTTTGAGATGATAACATTTGTTGTCAGCAATAAGTTTTTTCAAATAAAAATAAATTTTACTACTCTTGCATATTTGATTATTCCAATGTCAATATTTCTTAAGGAAAACAATAAAAATTGTATTCTAGTTTTACATAATAAAATGAAAATTTAAAAAGAAAATAAATAAAAGACTGATAACTGTATTACTTGCAAAATTTATATTCTTAAAACGGAGCTATTATGGTTGAATTGTTTGTAGAAAAAGATGCAAATGCATGCGTGATTTGTTGCTTACGTTTTATTTCCGTACTTGAAAATACGTAAAATGCTTATTTAGTTTTTTCTCGAGTCTAATACATTTAATGCATCTCGAGAATGATATTTTTATTTCCTTTGAATTTCTAAAAGAATATTTGAAGCAACGATTAAATTGTTTAGAATGAATCTATCTATGCATCAGTGTAGGAAGATCAAGAAAAAGATTTGTTGCAAAATTCAAATATACGAACTCTTAAAGTAGCCTATGATTTAAACTCTACTAAATTGAATCAGTACATTTTCGAGCTGAAATGCGGCCGTCATATATATATATATATATATATATATATATATATATATATATATATATATATATATATATATATATATATATATATATATATATATATATATATATATATATATATATATATATATATATATATATATATACAAATATATATATATACATACATATACATACATATATATACAAATATATATATATATATATATATATACATATATATATATATATATATATATATATATACATATATATATATATATATACATATATATATATATACATATATATATACATATATACATACATATATATATACATATATATACATATATATATATATATATATACATATATATATATATATATATATATATATATATATATATATATACATATATATATATATATATATATATATATACATATATATATACATATATATATATATATACATATATATATACATATATATATATATATATATATATATATATATATATATATATATATATATATATATATATATATATATATATATTTAAGAAGATATTTATACAAGGAAGATATAATATTTTTGACACTTAATTATTGAAGCATATTAAAACAGAGTATCGGGGAACAATAATATACATCCTTTAAAAAAAAACAGTTTCCGTGAATTTAAAATCATTTCTAGAAAAATTTAAACATATTAATGTTTATTCAAACAATTTATCAATATAAACAAGAATAGAACAAACTATGTTCGAACTAAAATAGCCCATACAAATATTGTCAATTTCATTGTAAAAAGCAACCTTGAAATTTTTTTTAAAGAATTATGTTATTTATATACAATTTTACGCTTACAACCTTTTTTCAGAAAACCTTTTGATTTATTTAATATTCTCAAAACTGAAGAAAAAAGAAAAATGTTTTTTTAAACCAGATTATCATTTCTTAAAATATAGCTTAAAATATCTAAATATAAATATAAAGCAATACGTAAAAATTACATTAAAAATATATTAAGCCTAGATTCATTACGCTTATGTTTACTAGATTGTATACGTATAAAACGCAAATATCCACATACGTATGTATAAATGTTGAAATATAAAAGTTATATAATTATTAATAAAATTTCAAAGATGAAATATAATAAAGAATTTTTATTGTTTGAATCCTAAGGCAAAAGGCCGAGAAATATTTATGCTATTTAAATAAATTTAGTGTTTTCTCTATTAATTACTTAATAAGAAGCTAAATGCAATACCCATTAAAATAAGCAATATTTGGCTTCTTAAATTTAAGATTACTTTAAATTCTTAAGGAGCAGTAAGCATTTCAAATAAGCTATTTCAAAAGCATTTTATTATTCAGCCAAGAATTCAGTGTATTAAAATACGAAGCAATAAAACGGCTCTTGAATATTAAATCCCATTACTACTGAAATTTATTTCTCTCAGAAGTCTTGAAGAGTAATTAGGAGACGAATGAGGCAACATAAGTGCTCTTGACCAGATTTAATTAGCACTAAATAACGCGATTTAAAACACTGCTCTTGAACATTTTAGTACATCAACGTTTAAATGGAATTAACTTCGTAAAATTAAATTATGTTTTTGATAAAACATTATAATACAATTAACGAAATATTCGTTAAAGCAAGTAGAAAATATCTTAGAGGGTGTTCTAAATCAGATTTAAACGAAATGGTTAAGATTAAATTAATAGTTTCTTGCAGAAAAATTTTGTGAAAGGGTATTATATTTTTTCTCTCCAGAATTTCTGCTTTCAGATTTTGGATTTTTAATAGATGGCACAAATTTGCAATTTTTTTCCTTTTGATAAAGTAAAACCCTATCTTGAATTTTCTTCAAAAACAAAACAAATGATCAAAAGAATAACGATATACAAGTAGCACGCCATCATTTGATCTGTACTCAACAATCCTACGCAATCGTAAAGAAAAAACAATGGAAAAAAAGGCCTAATGAATTTCAGCGACATCTGTCGAAAATTTTCTAATTAAAACTGGCCATTCTTGGAAAATGTATGTTTTTTATGTAAAAAAATACTATAATTTTTTTAAATAAAAATTAACTGTTTTAAGGTTATAAAATATTGAAAAGTGTTGGTCTAAATAAGTACAACCCCTCAACATGGTATTTTTAAGAGAGGTCCGCAAGCAGCCCTTAAATACTTAAAAATAATTTTTTTCACTTCCAGTATCTTTTTTAATACTATCTATTTGTCAAGCATATTTTTATGGTAAGTTTTCCAATAAAAAAATTTAATGTATAGGTATTAATTTATAAAATTACTTAATAACCCTCAATTAGAAATATGTTGATTAAGACAATTGTATTTTAAAAATAAATTCAATAACTTTATTAATGATTTTGTTCCCAAATGATGTTTTGAACTAATTATTACACGAAGTTATTACAGCATAAGTTGAATAAATTTTAAAATTCAATAATACATTGAATACTTCATTATAAATTCAATACATTATATATTTGAGATATAAGTGGAATATATTAAAATGCAAATTTTCTAAAAAATAGTTTTTGAAGAAAATTTTATTGACTTATATATATAAAAAATAAACTTAAGAACCAAGAGTTTTTGAAAATTATTTACGAAATTTTCTTTTCTAAATTTACTTGAGACAAACGTTTTAAAGCTTTTTTAACGTAAACTTAATGAAAATTTCTTCGTATGTTGTTTTTAAAAATTACAATTTACTAACGATAATAGAACTGTTAAAATTCTTCAATTTATTTATAGTTTTTTAATAGAAAAATTTTGGTGCTTTAGTTATCCTGAATCTGTACAGCTGACACACAAATAGTTACGTTTCAAACATCAAAAATAAAAAGGAGTAATTTTCACGTCCCATGTCCGATTAAAAATATATTTAGTCAAGAATAAAAATCTTTCTGTAAACAGCGATATAAATTACGTTTGTAACATCTCGTTTTTCGAATTTTGTTCACAACGTGAATTGTCAAACATTTAACCATAATATTGAGTCTTATAAAAAATTTTACATTTGCAGACTGAAAAATCACCCAACTTGAGAAAATACAAAACATCATCGATTTATAAACATTTGCGGAGAGAAAAGCATATTGCAAAGTTAATTCGTTTCCCCGAGATGGGAAATCAATTGTTTCAAAATCTGTTACAAAAATAAATTATTTTTTGTTATTTCTGTTTCAAAATAAAACTATCATTAATCACCACTGATGATCTTTAAATATAGATTTTTGTAAGCTAACGATGTATTACTTGATGTATTGGACAGAAATTTTAAGTCATTTATAAGTTTATAGAAAATTGAAAGCGGTTAAACGCTGAAAGGATAAAAAAACAAAGTTATTTCAACTTTTTGACCGGGTAAATAGATTCTGATAAAATAAAATACTTTTTTTCAACTGTTTTCGCAGAAGGATTCATTTTTAACATTTCTGAATTGAAATATTGAAGCACATATGTTTTATTAAATGGTTCTAGTAATATATGTAATAAAAGCAAATTTAATTTCTTCCACTCCGATAATTGACTTGATTCTTTTATTTGTTTTGTTATGGTTTTTCTTCAAAAACAAATAAGTATAATGTATTATTTTTGTATTATTACTGTGCACAATTTATTTACCTCTTTCTAACGGCAGGCACTGAAGTACTCGTTCTTCGCCTTTGAAGATGTTGTTGCGCATTTACTGTTCGCCTGATTCCTACTATGCATAAAAACGTTCGAAAAAGATGAGCTGGGCTATAATCCCCGCAATGGCTGGTTGATTCAAATTCCGCACCTGACTTGCAGCGAGTGCAGTGTTGACGTAAAACATCCTTAGTGGTAGACACATGTGTTACAGTCCCCTTAGCGTCAGGCTGACCGTGAGAGGTTTTCTTGGTTTTCTTCAGCATGAAACGCAGAGACAGACTAGTTCCATCGAAAGGTTCTCCTCGAAGGCAAAATTTCTCCCACTACAGGAGTTCCCTAGTTTTCTGAATTGGTTCAAAATTACAAGGCTACTTAGTTGAACGTTGATAGCCATCAAACCAAAATTGAGTCAGCTGTTTAACGACTGTTATAAAAAAAATTCAAATACTGAGACCCAGTGACTCAGCTAGGTTATAGAGTTTAACCTCCCAAAAAAGTGACACAGATACAAAACCAAGCTGTGACGGGTTGATACGAATTCTGCTCCCGGCTCGCACCAACCACAGTGCTAATGCAAAATTTTCTGAGTTGTAGACGAATCATGTATTAGAGTCTCCTTGCCATTAAGCTACCGAGGGAGAATTTCATGGTTTTCTTCTCCATGTAACGCAAATGCAGATTAGATCCACACCAAAGAGTCTACGAAGATTTCTCTCAATATTTGATCCAGAAGTTCCCTTGTTTTCTAGTTTGGGCTCAAAATTTCGAGGCTACGAAGTTAATTATTGAAAGTCGTAAATTGAAAATTGGGTCAGCGACTGTTATGAAATAAAAATAAAAATTAAAAAAAATTATGGAACATAATTATATAAAATGAACAATAAGTGCAGATTCTTTGTTCTGTAACATGTTTCGGTAAAAATGGATTTCACTGTAAAAAGTATCGACACTCTGAGTGTAGGAACTTTTTACCGTAACTTGATCCGGAATTTCGCAGTGTACCTTTTTGGCTATTATTATTGTTGTTTACGTCAGGAAAACTAAAGAAGTTTTAATTCAGACAATTAGACATTATTTAAATAATTTAAATAAGTAATAAATTTTTCAAATAACATATTCTAATAACATATGCTAAAAAGTTATTAAAAAAAATTGCATTAGTCTTTGTAAACATAAATTTACATAAATTATTGTCGTTTTAACAACATTCCTTTTTTATGTTTTTTAAAACTTTTATATAAATTTATTTTAAATAATATCTAACTTTACATTCTAAGTGAAATTCTCGCGTATACATAAAAGAAAGTTCAAAGTTCTCTTTAACTTGATTAACTTTTTATCTACAATTCTCTTCGTGAAAATCTTTTAATCTCTTGTTCTTTTAATCCTTTAAGACGTTGTTAAATCTAAGAATGGAATTATTTCAGAAAGCATGTAAAAACACATATTTGTTTTACTCTAAAGTTTCTTAAACATTTTTAAAATATTTTTACAAAGAATAAAAAAACTACATTTTTTAATTTGTCTTTAATTAAAACTTTTTAAAGCAGAATATGTACTACTTTATTATGTTATTTAATTGTCCGAAGCATTTCATTGTTAGTTTTTAAAAATACGACATATTTTTCTAAAAACACTGTTTTTACATTAAACGTTTAAGAGATATTGCATCTTAATAATAGAGTTCCTTCAGATATATGATGTATATTTCTGTAGTATTAATATTTTTACTGCTTTTTTTTATCAATGTGAAGCAATTAAATTTTTTAAATAATTAATTAATAAAAATAAAGAGAAAGAAAGAAATATTATATATATATATATATATATATATATATATATATATATATATGTAATACAAAAGTTATAAAATTACTTTTGTATTAATAAAAGCATTGAAACTTTTTCATTTTCATAAAATGTCTTAGTTAAAAAATTAAAGTACAGATATTCTATTTTGGGACTTCAAGGCTGTAAACATGGCAATGAATTATATTTAGATTTATGTTTCACAAGAGGAGTTATTTTAAGATCTTTCACTTCCATGTAAGGAAAGATGAAACGATTTTTTATGGGTATTAAATAATTTGTGATGAGGCGTAGGAATACAAGGAATGCAATATGACTGCCCTGTTTACCCATTGTAAGTATCGTATAAAACCTAGGAGCGATTGTTTTTGCGTGGCTTATTGTGTTTTATTATTACCAACTAAACTCCGTCAGTTTTGACGGGATATGTGTCTCTCCCTCTCCTGCTGGAGAGGGGCTGAGACTGTTGCTTCACAATCTTTTAATAAATAAACAGCTTATGCAGAAACTGGCCTCAAGAATCATGATTTTATGTCTAATAATCCCACAGGAATAACAGGGTGTTGCAGGTGTATATATATATATATATATATATATATAACTGGTGTATATATATATATATATAACTGCGTGCATATTAGAGGTCGTAATTTAGAATGTGTGCAAAGAAGAAACAATAGCTTAAATTATTTAGGGTGGTTTCTAATAACAATTTTTCAATTAAATTCGTAGAATCAAAAAATTACTCCTGCTTTAATTCCCGCTATCCTCACTAATGATTAATTCATCATCATTACTAGAATGACAAACCAGTGTTCTACAAAGCTTTCCCTAGAAGAGATCATAATTACAGTCAACCCTCTGGCTAACTATGGTTCAACTACACGAAGATGGACCTGTTAGTAAAATCTCGCTCAACTGCATCTAACCATCGCATTGTTGTCTAAAGTTTCATAATATTTCATTTGATTTTTTATAGATTCATTAGATTTCTATAATGGTTTTCCTTTCCCTTGCACATATTAATTTGCTGATTTAATTTGTATGCTTCGTTAAAAAAAAGATATGTATTAAGAGCGGCTAGCACGAAACACCCAAAACACAAATAACATATTTTTATTTCGTTATGAAAATGGGAAAAAAATAAGGAATCAAATAAAACTTAATAACCTTTTCAAAATCAATCAGTACTCAGCAACTTTCATTCTCTGGTAAAATGGTAGTTATAAAGTTATTATGAGAAAACACATGCGTCACCTTTTAGTTTAGTATTAAATAATGTCAGAGTTAATGGAAAAATGTCCCGCTTCAACTTTGAAAAAAATATTGGATAAGATATAAAAAGTCAATGTTCTCTTTTTATTTTTTCCCAAGAATTTCTACTTCTTCGGAGATTTCAGTAAAGTAATTATTTTCTTTTCTAAGTGACAACGAAAATAAGTGCTTTATCTTGTTCGTTCTATTTACAGGAATTTAAAAAAGCATATCTATGGGCATTATAATGTTTTTGTGACATAGAAAAGTCAAATTCGCTAAGTAATATCATGATGAAATTGTCAAAAATAACACTCACGAAATTTCATGGATTCATTGGAAAATATTTCTATGTAAAATTAAATGACGTTTTCACAGAATTTTATATTCGCAGAGACTACAACATTGTCAATTTCCACTGGATATAAAATTTTTTATATTGCTGTCTTATGTCACATGTCAATGCTGACAAGCCTATTATTATTCAGAGGGGAACGCTTCTGCGAGTTTTCCAGTGGCTCCATCTATTGCCGAGAATTCGACTTCTGTAGCACCATATTTAGCAGCCAGTTTTACAGGGACGACACATTCACACGTCATCCATCAACACAAAGATCTAAGTTTTACCTGAACAAAGTCACCGGCAATTTCCGATCCAGTATCCCCAGAGGTATTGATTTATGATGGGAGGAATCGGAGGGCTTTGTGACTCTCATAAACTTATCGTGCGCCTGTCACCATTTAGTACACGGGGAGTCTTCGGTCGGTGAGGATCGAACTCTCGACCTATTAGACATGGGCCCAACGCCCTGTAAACCAGGCTACCCCGGATCTAAAACTTTTGTAAGTATGTATATCAAGTTTGTTATGATACAGAACGGACGACGCAGAAGTGTTTTTTGTTTCTTCTAGGAATTACTTTCTTCCCACACTCAGAAGACTTAGATTTCTTTAAAAAAAACTATCCAATATTAACGTGGTATACAGTGTTAACAAGTTTCTGAGATTCGGGCAGTGCCAATAGACAGATTTAAAAACAAACTTAGTATGAACATAAGATGTTGTAATGCAAAACTAATTAATAAATCGATAAATAATCATCAATTTGAAATGCCATAATACTCGATTCACTGATACTATAATAGTCATAATCGTCATAACTGATGCATATCTGATGAATCGCCATAATAGTCATTACAGTCATTAACGTCAATTTGAATTGCCATATTAATAGGTTCACTGATATAATAGGCAATTTTTCACATTGCACTGCCATGATAGCCGATTTACTACCATAGTAATAAAAAAAGCACAACCATAATAGTCAATAGACAAATCACTACCATAATAATGAATTTGCACTGCCATAATGGTTGTTTACCTTTCATAATAGTCAATCAATTGGAGGGCAGGCAATGGATTCATCGAGCTCTTCACATATAAGTATGATTCATTTGAAGTAAGGACTACTTATTTGCTCTTCATCTTCTTAGAAATTGAACGAAGTTTCTATCAGCGGATTTATGATAATTCTGATAAGTATAATGTTGAATGACCACCTTTGAAAGTGGCATTTTGAATGGTGTAAGTTATAAGAAAGAGGTCCTGAAACACTTTGTTCACTTTTCAGACAGTTAATCTCAATTGGCGACAACACATGGCTACTTAAAGCTCATATGGCAGATGATTTTTTATGCATTAAGCCAGCTGGTATAGTCTGCTTTATCACCAGATCACAAATATGTAAAGCATTTCTAGAATGCTTTGGGGTGATTGAAACTCGCGGGCACTAACCTAGTGTCATTCGAAACTGAATGTAATCCTTATACACGATTTAGAATAACTGAAAAAGAACATCGTAATTTGCCTTAATAACACTTCCTAAAACTGTATATAAGAAAGAGTGGGTATGTACCTTAACTAATTTTTCTGTTTGATTCTGTTACTATTGCTTTATATCTTCCGAATCTGGTGATTGTTATTCATGATAATAACTTTATACTTTTGTATTATACCTTTCGAATGATTATTCTTTATGATTTCGATAGCTGATGAATTTGAATTCTGCTCCCATCCGGCCGCAATGTTAGTTCAAATTATCCTCGGTGATATATGGTTCATGGGTTTAAAGCCGCTTGCAGTCGAAATGACCATGAATAGATTTCATGTTTTTTCTTCTGCATGTAACAGATGGGGATAGAGTCTGCCATCCACGATGGCAATTTATCCAGTTATCCTAATTTATCCAATTAATCCAATCCTTGTCCCAAAAATTCATGTAAAGTACAAATCTATAAGAATATTGGATTGAACTTTGATAGCCATAAACCCAAAAACTGGTTGACTGTTTAACACCAGATAAAAAAAACTACGAAAGTGCTAACAAATAGTCAATCAAACTGAATTGTTGAAGTTTTTTTTATAACTACCTTTAACAAGACTATTTACAATAAATAGTGCTTATCGCAAGCAGCTTATGTATATCAGGATAATTTTGTAATTAGTATAAAAGTATGCTGGCTCGAAGCGATAAACCTAAAATGTACCAGGTATACTAGAGAACCCTGGAACTTTTTTCATATAGTTTGCTGCATTAAGAAGTATAAAAGTATGCTGGCTCGAAGCGATAAACCTAAAATGTACCAGGTATACTAGAGAACCCTGGAACTTTTTTCATATAGTTTGCTGCATTAAGAAGTATAAAAGTATGCTGGCTCGAAGCGATAAACCTAAAATGTACCAGGTATACTAGAGAACCCTGGAACTTTTTTCATATAGTTTGCTGCATTAAGAAATGACAGAAGCAATTTGAGAAGAAACGTTCCATTCAATTAACCTGCAATTATAGAAATGACAAAAAATTCTGCCATGAAGTGATGGAAATTTGCATCTTAGTCTATCAAACTGGTGATCGAACTAAAAATTTGAGTGTTCTAGATAGTCGGAAAATGGTCAAATTTTAAATGACTATACGCTCAAAAGGATAAAAAGATGACGATAAAATTTCCTTGCAGTTGTCAAGATATAAGTGAAATACTTCAATGCTAGTTATAATGAAATGTCTAAGTACCTCTTCAAAATATAATTCTCATTTTATGCTGATTTCTAATCTACTTCATTGCCTAAACCATTGTCATTGATACTGCAAGGTAGCATCATAAATCTCGTGAAGATTTCTTTTTGAAAATGAAGATCTTCTTTATATTATTTTCTCTCTTCTTTTTCTTTTGTAACGTCTGCTCATATTTAACGACACATGATTTATTGTGCTGATAATAAATATCGTGTCTCAAATTCTGCCTCTTTAAACAAAAGATAAATGGACCGTTTTCAAAACTTTTAAGTTGTTTTAAAACTTTCAATTTTTAATCAGTTGTTCATTAATACTGATTAAACATTGATACAAGGTCACAGAGTTATTCCAGAATTTTTAATTAATGTATCCCCCCCCCAAAAAAAAGTAATAATTTATTTTATAGACGAAAGTACATGTCCATGCAATACCATCCATAATTTAAAAACTAAATGTCCCCTACCACCTTTTTATTTTTTTTAAATACTCGTAAAACATTTACTACGCCACGCATTTCAAGTTTTTATTGCAGACTATTAGAATGTAGAGCTCAATCGAGCTTGTATTTTTATTCTTCTGTACATGTCCTGCATTCCTAATTCCTGTAAATATTCAAACAAGTATAACAGTTAAGTGTTTTTAAATTTTGACGAAAATAAACAAGATGCCGAAGCAAATAAGAGCCACATTTAAGGCAGAAATTAAAAAATAATGTCAGTTATATTTACTAAGACTCCATATTATTCATCTATTTATATAAATGTGAAATATATTTATGAATTAGTTTAATAATTCTTTTTGATTCTCTTAGTCATTGCTCTTGTTTATTTAAAATAAAGTTTACCCTAATCGTCGAAAAATATTATTTATTCATTTATATAAATATGAAATATATTTATGAATTAGCTTAATAATTCTTTTTGATTTTCCTAGTCATTGGTTATGTTTATAAAAAAAATAATGTTTACCCCAATCGTTGTGCATAAGAAAATAACTGACTTGAAAGTTGATCACATCAAAAGTACTTGCACAATGGTACTTTAAATTTGATAATATTACTTTTTTGTTAACAATAATGCTCCGAATTTACTCCATTAATGCTTAATATTTTGTCGTTGTTTCTAATGCCAAACCAGTAATCCTGCTTGGTGAAACTAAGTGTATTTGAGGCAGAGGTTGCGTTATTTTTTCAGTAGCACTATCTAGGTCCAGGAATACGACTTCAGTCGCACATACGTCACATCCGTTTATAGAAAAATTTATACATATATTCATTCATCTACAGATCGAATTTTGACCCGAACTAGAAAACTATCAATCTCCAATTCATTACCCCAGAGGGTATGATTTGCTATGGGAACATGGAGGACTTTGTGGCCAAGAAAGATTTGACCTGTACCAGTCACCAGTCACACGGGGAGTCATCGGCCGGTGGAGATCGAACTCACGATTCTTTGCATATGGCCCAAGCGCCCAAGCAATCAGGCTATTCTAGCTTTATGTCTTTTTGTTAGCAATACCTATAACTTTTCTGCAATTTCTAGAGTAGTATACAGATTTTTGCAACAAAAAAATTGAGATTTTTCGAACCTTGTTATATTTATTAGCATCGTCAAAATACAATCATTACTTTCAAAACGTTTAAAAGTAATTACAGACATTTTATTATAAAAGCATAAATGACGGACATAATGTATATATCCACTTTTGTCTGTAAAAACTGTATTTATTAATGTAAATTAAGCTATTTCTAATTTGTCTGTTTTCATATACCTTCCTATTTTTTTTTCTTAAAAAAAATTAACTTAAAAATTACTAATACGCATTGAAAGGTGTTCATTGGTAGTCATTGAAAGATATGTAATAGTAAATTCATTTAAAATGGCATAAAAAATATCAAATTCAAAATGTATTGGACCATGAATTTGCTTAAAATAATAATGTATCAATTTTGCTATACCATATCTAACAATTTTATAGAAATGAAAATTAAAAAAAATTAGTTATAAGTAAACGCAAAATTGTTTATCATTTTTGACTTACTTATATTGTCCTACTTCCTGCCCGGTAGCTCATAAGACCGTATCTTCTAGCGCCTGCTCACTCGGTTCTTTGCACAAGATTTCGCCTTCAACTACCTCGTCCATAAAGCCTGTCTTTTTCCTTTTTCTACCCTTCTTTTCCAGGTTAGCATGGGTCTGCCCCTTATTCGTTTGCCTTCTGGTGCTCAAATTAAGGCTACTGATATTATTCTTGTAAGAGGCATTCTCATTACGTGACCTATCCATTTCCATCTTTTTCTTTTTAAACTGATGATGATTGGTTCTTGCCTGGTTTTACTGTAGAGTTCAGAATTTATTATGGTCTCAGGCAAGAATTTTTTTTAGAATATTTCTCAAACATCTATTTTGCTTACTTTTTAGTTTTGCAATCTGAAATTTTGTTAGTATTAATATCAGAATCAGTTTTGAATAAATGTTAAATTGAGGTTCAGTTTTGAACAAACGCTAAACTGTGGTTCATTTTGAACAAACGCTAATTTGTGGTTCTGTTTGAACATTCTAGCTAGTCATGCAGTGGTCGAAATTTTGAATGGCAATAAATTTTATTTAGCGATAATAAGGCGATAATTTTCGCTTGTAGCGGTTGTGAAACTATTAAACGTTGCCATTAGACACTGAACTCCAGTTGAAATTTGATCATTTTATTAGGTAAAAAAATTTTTGGGGAGAATTTTTACTTAGTGTTATTGTTATAGTCTAATTTAAAAATTCGACTTTTTGCAAATATCACTGATTTTGCAAATATTTTGGAATAAAATAAGCTATTTGGAAAAGTTTTCAGTAATTACTCATTTAAGCGATATTTTTTGGCTTATTACCCCCAGGCAATAAATTTTACGCTAATTAGAAAAGTACTTGCCTTGAGGATGCTGGTGATAGAGCGCTCTCCTCAGAATAAGGTTCGAATCACAGCGGTGGCTGGTGGATTCAAATTCTGCAACCGGCTCGCACTGAAAACAGTTATCATCAGTGGCAGACAGTTCTTGAGTTAGAATCTCCTTACCGTCTTAATAACCATGGAAACCCCCATGAAGCAAATGCTGGTTAGTTCTGTCCGAAAATCCTCTACGATGGCTAGTTTAATGCTTGATCCAGAAATTCATTTGTTTTTTTGGGTTGGGTTCAAAACTGTAAGAATATAGAACTTTAAATTGATAGCCGTAAAACCAAAAATGGTTTGGCACTGGTTTTAAAATAAAATAAAAAAAGGTTGAATAATTAGTCAATCAAACTGAAGTGCTTAAGCCTTTTTTAAAACTAACTTTAACTAGTCTATTTACAATAAACAGTGCTCTAGGCTTATTACGAACAGCTGAAGTATATCAGACAGTTTTAGAAATTTGCATATAAGGTATGTGGCCTTGACGCAATGAGCCTAAAATGTGCTAGGTTTATGAGAAACTCCAGGAGATTTTCCAATTAGAAATTCTAGATAGAATGTGATCAAAGATTTTAATGACTATAAACTCAAAATGATAAAAAATTATATGTTAAATTGACTGAAACTCGTATTTCGAACATTAGTTGTCATGAAATGCTTTTAGTACCTCTTCAAAATACTGTACTCTTTTTAGGCTGATTACCAATTTACTTCATTGGACTCGACGCAATATTCCTAAAATGTGCCAGGTTTATTAGAAAATCTTGGAGACTTTTCCAATAAGTTTGTTGCATTAAAAAAATGAAGTTTGCAAAAAAGAAAAAAAAAATCATTAAATTAAACTGTAATTATAAAAATGACTAAAAATTCTATCTAGAAGTGATGGAAACTTGCATCTTAGTCTAACACAGAGGTAAACGTATTAAAAATTTGAGTATTGGAATATGGGAAAATTTTAAATGAAAATAAATTCTAAAAGATAAAAATGCGACAATAAAATTGTCTCGCAGTTATCAGGAAATGACTGAAATACTGCTATAAAAGTTATTATGAAATGTTTTTAGTACCTTTTCGGAACACTGCACTATTTTTAGGTTAATTACTAACTTTCCCCATTGTTCAAACCATTGTCATAGATACGGCAACTTAGTATTTTAATCTCATAAAGATTTCTTTTGTAGACGGATGTTTTTCTTCATACCATTTTCAATTTTCATTTGCTTATTCAACGTCTGATCCTACTTAACGAGACATGATTTATATCGGTCTCGAGTTATGAGTGTTGATAATAAATATCGGGTCTAAAACTTTGTCTCTTTAAACAAAAAACTAATAATGTAGCTTACAAAACTTTTAGTTGCTCAAAATCTTTGTATTTTTAATAAGTATGTTCATTTATACTGATTAAGAATTGAGGTAAAGTGGCAGAGATATTCAAGAAACTTTGAATAACGTACTTTCACAAAAATGCACAGGAAAAATAATTTTTCATAGAAGTGCATGTTTATACAATACCATTTATAAATTAATAACTAAATGCCCCATACTGCCTTTTTACTTTTTAAAAATGACTTTTGAAACATGAGCTGCACCAAACATTTGGAGTTGTCATTTCAGACTAATAAATAAATAAACAAAAGCATATTTTTGAGATTTGTTTAGTTTATAATTCTTTAAATAAATTCACATGCGATTTTCAATTTTTTCTCTTTTTTACATAATTACTTAGATAGTAAATAGTATTAAAAAATTAGTTTTAAAATACATAGTTTGAAAAACATTGCACACAATATGCACTAAATTTTACTCAAAGAACCTTATTTTGTTTAAGAAAAACTGTAAAATTACATAAAAAAGTAGATTATATTTGAGCAAAATTAAATTTTTCTGAAAGATATGTCATAGCGAAACTCTAAAGAATTTTCTCGAGACAATTTTTATTAAAAATAAAAGCGTCAAAGTCTTAAAGTTTATAAATATCGATTCATTACTTAAAATTTAGTCGAAAAGAAAATTCTTGTAAAATACAACAGATCAAGTTATAAAGATGCATATGCGAAAGTAAATAGAAAGGAAAAAAATATTTATAACCAAGTCAGTTTCGTCATAAATATTTACAATGTTTCTATTTCAAGTTTAAATATTTTTGTCTTATTTAAATTATAGAAATAACAAGAAATGCTTTACCGTAAGAAATAAATAAAAAGTTACACTTTTCAATATGAAAATAAGCATGGTATAAAACAAAATAAAATAACTTGAATAAAAGCTATCCTAGAATAAAAGAAGGGATACTTTCAGTTTTTGACATTTGCTTTAAATTTCTCAAGAATTTCTTAAAATATTATTTTGCAACTTCAGAGGCGTTTAGATCATGCGTGAGATTTCTTATTAATCCCTAAATTTTAAAACTTTTAGAAATTTGGAAGACCGGTAATAAGGTAAAAACAAAAACAAGTATTTTTGAACACCCTACGCCAAAAATATAGCAATAAGCTTGTAACTTGTATCGATTACTTTGGTTGTTGTTTTCAAATAAAATTTCGTAAAACAAAACTATTGATTTAAAATTTAAAAAAAAATTTAAAAAGCGCGCAAGGTATGAGCATTTAAAATAGTTTTTTCTTACTGGGCATTGTGGAAAACATATATAGCAAATATGAAGAAATTAATTTGTCTAGTACATATTTATTAACGAAAGTAATGTAATAAAAAACGTTATAATGAAATGAAAAAGTTTAGTAATGAAAAATTTCGATCCGAAAATTTGAAATTTATCTAGCAACCTCTGAAGTAGTTTGTGTAATTTTTTTAAAGAGGTCTCTGAATGATAAAGGGTTTTCCACAAATTATGTTTTTTTAAATTAAGCAAAATTATCTAAAACTGACACCAATATCGAATCATACCCTTTAAAACATTGTTTTCTTTCTTTATAGCATCATATTTTAGGGTACGGATGATTCTTGTAAGACATCATTTGTTATTAAATTTTGCCTTATACAGATATCATTTGTTAATAAATTATGTCCCTTTGCATCAGTTGTTTGAATTTCAGAGCCCTAGCTTCCAAGGTTCTAGAGTTATCAGAAAGGCAAGCAGATACAGAGACACACAAACTCTTCCTTTTATTAAAATAGATTACTTCAGATAAATTAAACATGCAATTTTAAGGATATAAACACTCCGGGAGATAATCTTACATGTATTATCCTTCAAGAGACAACAAAACTAGAGATATTAAAATTAAACAAATAAAAGAACTTCTCTAAGCTGGTCGTTAAATCTTTCCAAACGTTCTAAATTCCATTAGACTGAAAGTTCCAGAAAAGTTCTAATAGCGAGATCTAATTAGGCAAAGTCTTCTTCGTTAAACTAATTAAATCAAAAATGGCTGACCATAAGGAAATAACTCCTGTTACTCTTCTCCTTTTATCGTAAGTATATTGAGGGTTTAATAATCGAGTGCGTGCTCATTAATGTCGTCGAGCACTTGATGCTAAATGAACCATTAACTTTTGTGGTAGCTTGTGAATCTAAATGGCAAATAGTGTGTGTCGAAGGAAGGAATAAGAATTGATTTTATAGTTAAACTCTGAATAATATTATTATATTCCGTTGAATAATTTTGAAACATTTTGATTATAATATTGTATGATAAATCGGATTTTGTTTAGAAATTTATGAATATATTCTGTCGCTAAATAATGCCACTAACTGGCTTAATTTAAGCCACTTTCACTTGTATATTTTATTAATAATTTTTATTGTTTTGTTTTCCCTGCACAACATAACCTAATATATAAATATATATATATATATATATATATATATATATATATATATATATATATATATATATATATATATATATATATATATATATATATATATATATATATATATATATATATATATATATATATATATATATATATATTCAAAGAAGCCCTGTTTAGGGCTTCTTTGGACTACTCGCTTATTTTAAAAGAATTTGAATACGAGTCACATGTTAGACTATTCTAACCCCTAGCACAAAATAGAAAAATCGCTAAAAAATTTTTTTTAGTATACTTGAATAAAAGAAATAAATTTGTGTATTTGAAAAACAAGAAAAGAAACATATTTTTGTTTTTTCAAAGGTTTGAATAATCCTAAACTTTTTATTCTAACTATTATCAGACATCTTAGGAATATTGACGTATTCTCGTTTCATTGATTTGGTAGATTTTTTTTTTTTTTATGTCTATCCACTCTTGAAGAAATATATCCTTTCTCTCGGGCTTAATTTTTTTAGGTTATGTTCACGAAAACTTTGAAAAGGAATCATTAGAAAGAAAAAAAATTACCACACATTGGAAACAGCCTAATGAATAAAATATTTCGACATTTTTATATTTATTAGATATTTATATCAATTTTATATATTTATCACGTAACTGGATCCACCCACAATGAAAAGTTTGTAGCTAAACAAATTATTTATCAGAACAAAAATTTAAAAGAATGTTATTGCTGCAATCGTAAATACCCATTAATTTGCCCCAAATTATTCAAAAATCTTTAAATAGAGATCAAAGAAAGTCATCATTTCTTTTTTCGCGTTCTCAACAAAGAATAGAAGTATCAAGCGTATGAGCTGCCAGAAGCAACATGTTTGCTAATTTCTGAATGAAAATTCGTTTCTCGTTAGGACAACGAAAAGCTGAAAAAAACTGAGCTATAAGTTGTGAAGTATTAAAAAGTTAAAATCAAATAGTCCATATCAATAATGTGTTCTATATTAAGTTTTCATAACATTTATGCAGGTTCAACGATAATGTTTTTAATAATTCATTTTGTCATTCATTGGAAAATGATCATTTCTTGTGATATTATGTTTTTTAAGTATGTTAAAAAAACATGCTCGACGAACAGATAAAAGCGTAGATGACAGTTTTGAAAGACAGCATTGGAAGAATGAGTAGGACATGCACCATCATGCTTGCTGTTTTTTTTAAAGCATACTTATGGCTTTTTCTCTGCAAAGTTTTTCTAATAAGTGCCATTTATTTCAATTGAAAATCTTTTAATTACTTATTATTATATAAAATTTTTAATTTTTTGCAGTGGAATAAGTTATAAAGATTTTAGTAATTGATTTAAATTATTAAGATTTTACACTCGAACACATTTTAAATGGGTTTAACATAGTAGCGAGAAAAGCAAACATGATTTTCAAAGCAAACCATCTAAGCTAGCATAGCAGTCTTTGGGGTTGGGGAGCATAAGCGTTCAGGGAGTGGAACCCAGTAGTTTCTTTTATTCCCCCCCCCCAAGCTTTTAACTGATTTTATACATAAATCTCTAACACCCATTAAAATTGTCCAATACAGAGCATTTTGGCCTGTATCCAGGCCTAAATAGCCTGGTTGGTAGGGCACTGGGCCCATAGCCAAGAGTTCGTGGATTCGATCCCCGCCGGCCGAGGACTCCCCGTGTAGTAAATGGTGACTGATGTATGTTAAATCTGTTGAGTCGCAGAGTCCTCCATGTTCCTATAACAAATCAATACCTCTAGGAGTACTGATCCAGAAGTTTCCTTGTCTTCTAAATTGGTTCAAAATTACAAGGCTACGGAGTTGAACATTAGTAGTCGTAAACCCAAAATTGAGTCGGCTGTTCAATCACGGATATAAAAAATAGAGCATTTTCTTGTCGGTGTTTTAAATTGCTGACGAGAAAAACGTCGACTCTTATTTGCGGTATTAATTTCAACTTTTTTCCTATAAAAAAAAATTATTTCAAAGACATTTATCAATTACAGATTACAGATCAAAGATATCAATTATTCCCTAAGCACTTCAATTAGCAAAGTAGAAACTCAAAATATTATCACGATATTTCAATTCTGATCTTTAATATGCCCAAAAGTAAATTTTTTTTATCTCTTAAAAATCAGCCTCTAGACAGATTATTAGACACTAAAATTTAATATATCAATTCCAAAGGAAGGGAAAAAAAAACACAAGTTCTCCAACATTTCAGTACATAAAATAGTTATCATTTTAAATTTACATAAGCATACTTCATAAAATAAATATGTTTAAAACATTTGCAAATATGGAATGCGAATGCGGAAATATATTCGTATTTTGAAAAGAAATGGATGCTCTATGTAATGCATAAATATTTATGAGTTTCTCTAAACAAATGTAAACTCGTAAAACATGTTCTTTAAAGAAAGGTGTAAAATGTGACATTCCACAATATTAAACGCGAAAACATTTTTCGAAACTTATAATATGATGGAGAAAAATATCAAGTTCTGTGTTAAATGTATGCTCAATGAAAGAAACTTTTGTAGAGAATTATTACAGAAATAGTCACTATATATTATAGAAATATTACTCACAATATGTTACAGATACGGGGCATATGTAATCTAAGAATACCTCATACGAATTTTTTATACTAAAACTTAATTTTGAAAAACTAAATCTTTTGTATTTAAACCGCAGAGGATTTTTACTTTCGCAAAGAGTCATAAATATCTAATATTCCAATTAAAAGATTATTTTAAAAATTTTATGGAAATTATTCTTGGAAGTAGTAATTTTTAATAGCGTTCCTGAGAGACAATATGGCGCCCTGTAGAGGACATTAGGGTACTTAAATTTTCCATTTTTGATGAATTTCAATTTCGGAAATAGAAAAATTCCAAACAAATCCCTTTCAAAACTCTCGTATTTAAAATCGGGACAGGCGAAAATGTGTTGTTTTTTCATGATATTAATTGTCACATTATTTTCTATGATAATGTCTAGGCTGAACCAGCCTTTCCTAAAGGAGAGAAGCCCTCCGCACAAGTTACTAGAATTGAAAAATCTGATCCCTTAGTAGCCCGAACGTTGTGACATCTTTCTTTTCCCCCTTCATCACGGGGTAATTTACGTTACGCCGGCCTACTAAATTGATCCGTGGAAAGTCCTCTCTCTTCTAGGTGTTGCCTTAACACCCTCAAAGCGGGAACTCTCTCAAACCAATTGTGTCAAACATTGAAAATGATTACACTTCCCCAAAAACTTCATCTCGTTTCATATATCTGTGTTACACGTTAATTGCCTTTTTTTTAAATTGCGCATGCGTCAGACATCGATATCTTATTGTTTGAATGTTAGAAAATTATTCCAATTTTGTACTCTTTTAAATAAAACAAAAGTATTGACAAAAACTGGATTACACGAGCTTCACGTGACTTGATCTTTGAACTTCATTCGATGGGTAATCGCGGTGTAACACATTACTTTTATTTTGCACGTTATTTGAATATTCGACCAGAAAAAAAGGTATGTTTGTTCAGATAAATACGCTTTTGTGTCTCATTCCAAAACTTAATTCACAGCTATCACTTACTAATAAGCTTATTTGAAGATACCCCTTTAAGCCGATGGGTTAGTATTTTAAATGAGAAAACCTGAATATTACAGCAGATGTTCTTCAAGGTGATGGCTATATATATATATGTATATATCACCCTGAATATCGCCCTAATGATCGGATTTCCACGTGCTAAGTGTTATTCTTAATGATTATGGGGGTAACCTTAAATATGCTATTATTAATTAAGTTACGAAATCAGACACGCAAACGTACTTTCTCTAAATAAATATATTTGTTTTACATATTTTGATTCTTGACCTTAAAAATACAAGGGGTAGCCGCTATCTGAAAATTGTAGACCTGGAAAGTTTGGTCCTCCTTAATATTAATTTCCCTGTTTGCATTTTCAGTCATATTTCTAAAAATAATTGAGCAATTTCAAAAAAAAAAAAAAATTCCATATATTCAAGAAACCAATTAACCGAAAGATAAATTCAAACAATAAGTTTTAATAGTTATTTATTGTTTTTTTTATTATTTAATTTAATTGTAGATAGAAACAATTTGAATTATGAGGCATAAATATTTTTCTACCAAGTAACTCTATGCATTAGTATACTGCAAAATCTAAAGATTTAACTGTTTTTATTTTATATTATGTTTTAGAATCAGAGAAAAATTAAAATTAATTAATTTTTAAAAAAATATAATATGGTGACAATGAATTAATATTTAAATGTGGTTGACTTACAAGGAACTTGAATTCCGCACTGGTTGCGGAAATTTTCATTAATGTTTTTTTTTCCGCTAATAGCTGAATTTTAATCTTATTTCTTTTAATGAAAATATGAAATACGAGGTTTCATTTTAAGTCGTCTGAAAATTTATTCATGACTTCGTAAAGGCATTTGAATGAAACGAATATTGAGCTCTTCTATTTAACGAATATTGAGTTTTATAAAAACAAGTGTCTTATAGAATGTGGTTATACATCTATCTTTTTTTAATTTTCCTTTTAGTAAATTCATTGAATAATTGATACAATTTCAATACCATACATACGTACGCATTTATTTGTAATAATATATATATTAATTTCTTCAATATATATTTTATAATTATCAAGCAATTACAACTTAAATGAAGATAAAAGTTTTATAAAAGGTATCCTTATATCTTCTTGACAACAAGACCACCGTAAACAAGACCACCATTCCTGTTTAAGGACCTTAAAAATTCTGTTTAAAAGGAGTCTGTCGCGTCAGGTATATGTATGTATTGATGGCGGGAATCTTACAGTAAGATTGTAAGGAAAGAAATTGAACAAGGGAATTATAATAGCTATATTTGATACATGTAAGCTGATCGTAATTGAAGAACATGTTGAACGACATTTTATGAATTTAACATTTTACGAATTTGCGAAAATTCTTTGAGAATGTGTCGAAACATCAGGATGCTATTAGCAAGTTATCTTTATCCAAAGAAAACCATGTAACTCACATATTAGGCAGAATGAAGAGATTTTTTAGAAAATCAATCATACAATAATCTTACACATACTTATATCAATGTTTTTTTAAAATGCCTATTAACATTCACTATTTTTTTAATTATAGAAAAAAGAAATATCATAAATTATATAAACTTCGTGAATATATCTAGTAATTAAAATATCGTACATATACTCTACATTTTTTCCGGAATCATTTTTTTTATCTCTATCTTTTTTTTATCTTTTTTCTTAATCTTTATCTCGATCAAAGGTGTAAAGATGATTTCTTTTACAACTCTATGTATAATTATAAGAATTATAATAAATTTATGAAATTTATTTTTAGTATAAAACCTTTATATTTAAAAATTTAAAAACAACTTGTGTTTAAATTATAAACTCTTGGAAAACCATAAATAATTTATTAATCCATTCACATTCCATGATCAAAGGAGATAAAAAAGAAAACAATCTTTGCGCTTTGGTCAGAAATTACCCCTCAAAAAATTTCTATAGCCTAGAAACCTGGAGATATTTTTCTTGTAACTATTTAAAGATAATTTTTCCCGAGCTAACTGAAAACAATGAATAAAAAATAATTAATTTTTGTTACATTATTTTTTTATAGCATCAACTTGGTTGCTTAGCAACGGAAAAACATATCTCTTGTCGATCATATAGTTCGTTTAAAGTTATCTTGAATTGCGCTTCCTGCTACTGCGATATTATTTAGCGATTTTAGGGGGACTACGCCAAATACATAGCTTCTTAGCACCAAAATTTATGGCCCAATTTTTGCGTAAATTTGTCTATCCCCTTTATTTTGAGGGTCAGGAATCCAAATATGCAAAATCAAATTATGTTTTTTTCAGAGAAGGTGTGTTTTTGTGTCTGATTTTGTAACTTAATAGTTAGTACAAATTAATTAGTAGATTTGAGGTCGCTCTCTTGAACCATGAAGTTTGACACTTAGTGCGTGAAAATCGGATCATTAGAACAAGTTATTCAGGGTGATATTTTTTATTTATTTCGCGCACTGTACGCTATTGATAGAACGAACGAAAAGAAATCATAAGTTCGTTCATTAAAAATCAAAATTGGAACGAAATAGATCGAAAAACTTTTAAAAGGAATTGCATATTTAAAATTCGCTTTCTCGAGAACTATTCAACCAATTTCGTACAAGCTTAATATTTTGCCACTTAATATTACAATTTTTTTTTAAACTGATGTAAAAATTTTTGAACTTCAAAAGCGTATTTGATCTGTATGTACTTTTTCGGCTATTATTAAATAAATTAATTTAAAAATAATAATCAATCATTAAATATAGTTTTTCACGTGGAATAATCGTCGGCTAAATAAATCATGTAATTTGTGTAAAAACTTTGCTTAAAAATCTTTTGTGTTATAGTGAAATAAGCAAAAACGAAGTTATTTAGGGGTTCAAACTTTCGTTCTTGTCGGGAAGATAGTTTCGAGATTGTAGCTACCACGATTATTTGGAGGTTAAGATTTCAAAGACGTTAAATCTATCGAATCCGTCAAATCCATCTTTTCAAATCCCTTTTTGGATTGTCCAAAATCTTGTTTTGCTGCTATAGCTGAGTTTCATGGGATAGAGTGCTTATCTCCTATGAGGTGACCCAGGTTCGAATCACAGCGATGGCTGATCTATACGAATTACACACCCAGGTTGCACACAAACATAGTGCTGACGTAAAAAATCTTCAGTGGTTGATGGATCATGGGCTAGAATCCCTTTGCAGTCGAACTACCAGCAGAAGTTGTTCGTGTAGTTTTCTCTACATGTAACATAAATGCGGGTTAGTTTCATCAAAAAGTTCTTCACGAAGACGAATTTTTACCAATACTTGAATCCAAAATCTCCCTTATTTTCTGGGTTGGGCTACTGAGTTGAACATTGGTAGCCATAATCAAAAAAATACGGCAGTTGTTCAAAGACGATTATAACATAACATTTTAATACTTGAGTGGTAATGGATCCGAGGATAGTGTATACGCCACCCAATGAGGAAACCCAGGTTCAAAACCTAGCGGATACGAATTCTGCTTCTGGCTTGCACCGATCACAATGCTTATGTAAAGTAACCTCGGTAGTAGACGGATCATGGCTTAGAGTCCCCTTGTCGTCGATCTAACCAGAGATGTTTTCGTTATTCTCCTTTCCATGTAACGCTAATGCGGATTAGTTCCATCAAAAAGCCACGGAGACTGGCTTCTCCTAATGCTTGCTCCTGAACTTCCATTGTCCTTTACTTTGGGTTCAAAATTACAAGGCTACAAATTTGAACAGTGATAGTCGTAATTTCAGAATTGGATCTTCTGTTCAATACCAGCTATAAAATAAAATAAAATAAAATAGGGGTCTCGCATATTAAACCTCTTTTCTCTACACATTTTGCTTAATTATGTTACCAATAATTAGACAATATGAGAAAATTAGTTCCCTTCCTTCTAGTTTAAAATTCTGCATCACAATGAACCCACTATTTAAATGAGGTCTTCATATATGAAAAAAAATAAACAAATTATCGACAGCTCGGAATAACTTAAAAGTCATTTTCTTAATAAAAAGAAAGCACGATATCGAAAATAAAAAACCTTTTCAGAATTTAATGCAGAACATTAAATAGAATAATTTAATGAACCATCAAAGTAATATGTCACGTATTTCCAAATGTTCGGAGCGTTATTATTTTTAAAGTTCTTTTGAAAGGAAGATAACGAGATCTTAATTAGTGAAACCGCCATCCTTATTAAAAATCATCATTTCAAAATTGTTCCACCTCAAAGGGAAGTTTCATTTGTTTTCGCAATAATTTCATCTGAATTTATTTAAAAGTTTATATTCCATATCTGGTTTATTTATTTTCATATGTTTAATGAACGACATCCTTAAAGTGCTATCCTTAAAGTGCTACAGTTTAAGGTATTCAAGCTTACGTTTTACATACAATTTACGTTTACGTTCAACTTACATTACTTCTACAACTTACTTACTTACGTTATATTTTGTTTTGTGATGCAAAGACTATAAAGTTTAGAAACATGAAATTGCGAAGGTATGTAAATAACTACGAAGGGAGCGAACAATTAAATATTCAATAGCTAATTGAGAATTACTAATTGTTTGACTCTTAATTTTATTTTATAACCGTCGTTGAACAACCGACACAATTTTTGGGTTTACGACTATTAATGTTCAACTCAGTAGCCTTGTGATTTTAAACTCAATCCAGAAGACAAGAAAACTCCAGGATCAAGTATTAGGAGTAATTTTCTTTCTGGGAGGACTTTTTGATGAAACTAATCCGTATTTGCGTTACATGGAGAAGAAACCCATGAGAACCTCCCACGGTTAGTCTGAAGGCAAGGGGATCCTAACCCATGATCCGTTTTCCACTGATGATATTTAACGTTAGTACTGTAGTCGGTGCAAGCTGTACGAGGAATTCTTATCGACCAGCTATCACTGGGATTCGAATCCGGATCAACTCATTGAGAGGCGAATTCTCTATCCCCTGAGTCATCATGATTCTAAGTAAAATATAGTAATTACTCTTCTTGAAGAGATGTATATTATTTAGCTGATTATTGAAACTCGATAACAATAATTGAAAGTAATTACAATTTAGGTATTCGACTATTTTCAACAACTTTTTTTAAATATAAATATACAATTTTTAAAAACTCGTTTATGTGTAAAAACTTATAAACCAACAAAAAAAAATACAATATTATCATTTTGTTTTGTAAATGGCTATTTCTTTTACAAATGGCCATTTTTAGATTTAAAAAAAAGGCAATTTTTGCATATACGCTTATTACTGTAAAATAATTTTTATCGCCTAAAACAAACAAAAAATCCTTTGAGGATTTTATTTAGTAGGATATCTATTTTTTTGAACTAGTATCTTAAAAGCAGGTAGTTGTACATATAATACTGAGTTAAAGATCACTGCAGTTAAAAAAGCAAATTTTAGAAAAAATTTAGCATTTCGCTTTGGCAAAAAAACATTCAGGAATCCATGTGTGTTATATTCAGCAACACTCAGGAAAATTTGTAGACAATTATTTTAAAAACAACATCGAGATATCGTGCTAATGGTGGTGTAAAATATGAAAAAAATCTGATTTTGAGTTAAACGCATTCAGAATTCAAATTGCTAGTCTATTCATTGATATCACCTTACACAAAAATTGATATAACTTAGCAAATAATTGAATTGCAACAAAACAAAAGTATTCTTAGAAAGCTGACATTACAGGAATTCTTAATTTATAATAAACTCAATTTCGAATTTTTTACAAAAAATTTTGTTTTTAAGCCAGTAGATGCCTTAATTCATTCACAATAAAAGAGTTTTGTTAATAAAAAATCCTTGTAAAAATTTATTGAATTATATGAACATACTAATATGAATTGACTATGTAAATTAATTTTGTCTTGTTATAATAATTTTATTATCGAGTCTTTGAGCGGATATAAAATTTTTTTCGATAAAAAGTAATTTAATGTGAAAGAAAAAATCCATTACTTTCAGTTTATTGGGAAAAAAAGTAAACTTACCAAGACAGATGCCAAAAAATATATAGGAAACGAAGTTAATATGGAAGAGAGATATTTCTGACTTTAAAGATTTTTAGGCTTACGTGCGTTCGTGACTTCTTAAAAGCTCACTTACGAAACGAAAAAACGAAATGCCAGTAAAAAATCAGAAAGTGACTATTTTTTCCCCTTCCCATAGCATGACCTTATGAAAAATAAAAATATAAAATAAGATTGAAATTTACAGGGTTTTTTTTTAAATTATACGAAATTGTTTTTAAAATTAAAATTTATACAGAAAAAATGATCAAAAATATTAATTATATATAACCTATTAATATTTATTAGTTTTATTTTAATTTTTATATTACTCGTATAATTTATTATTTAGCATTAAAGTTTGCAGCACAACTTTATAACTTGCATTTATTTTTATTTTATTTTATAATGTTATAGACTATTCTTGTTAGTTTTTACTATTACACTGCGAAATTAAGGTTTATGAAAATTGGACAAAATACAGTGATACCTCAGATACGAATTTAATTCGTTCCGTAACCTTGCTTGTATGTCAATTTGCTCGTATCTCAAAGCAATTTTCCCCATTGAAATTAATTGAAATGCCATTAATCCGTTCCAGCCCCAAAAATGCTACCCCCAATTATTTTTGTTACGTGTTTTTAAGTAAGAAAAATGTATTTATAAATTACAAATATTGTATAAAAACATAATAAAAGAGAATGTAAAGCAAAAAAGCTGGTTTTATAAAGTGTACATACATATTTGTATTTTGGTCACTTAAATGCAACTTACATACAACTTAAATGCTACTGTAAGCTTAATTTTAGTCACTGCTTTTCTCTTCACTGGTCTTTGCTTTTTTAGCCGGATTAAAAAAAAAACTGTCCAAGGAGGTTTGTTTCTTCCTCCTTTTAAGAATGCTGCAGAAATGAGTTAGGCAAGTGTCATTAAATACCTCCGATGTACAACCAGTTGCAACTTTTTTGAGGTGTTTCTTTTCCACGAACTGTGAAATTCTCTCCCACATTCCCAAGAACTCTTTTATCTCACTTGTAGAGATAACCTCCTCCACCTTTGGCTCTTCCTTGAAACCAATTTCTTGCAGAACCCCCGAATGCTGCTGCGACTGTAACTCTTGTAATTCCTCGGTCGTCAGTTCCTGAGAGTGCTCCTCGGCGAGCTCGTTCACGTCTCTCTCACCCATCACCAGGTTCATGGATTTTCCCAGAGACACAATCTCCTACTCCACTGGCACTTCGGGTTCGAATCCTTCGAAGCTACAGACTCAGGCGACAGCACAATTTTCGGCTACAGACTCACTCAGGCCACAGCTTCTTCCATGCAGAGGTTAAAGTCCTCGTTGTAACACTTAACCAGGCCTGATCAATAATTCTGAGGCATATTACGATGTTAAAGTGGTCCTTCCAGTACTTTCGAAGGGTGAGGTTTGTGTTCTCTGTCACCTCAAAGCAGCGTCGGGACAGGTGCTTAGTGTACAGCTTTTTAAAATTAAACATCACCTGCCGATACATGGGCTGCAGGATAGAAGAGGTGTTAGGTGGTAGATAGATAGATGGCACCTTTATAAACTTGAACTCTTCGAGGATGTCATGTTCGAGGTTCGGTGGGTGAGTAGGAGCATTGTCGAGGACGAGAAAGGCTTGCATGGCCGTTCCTCGTATCTCAAATGTCGCTCGTATCTCAAAACAAAACTTCGCTCTCTCGACAGCTCGTATCTCAAAAAACTCGTATGTTAGGGCACTCGTATCTCGAGGTACCACTGTAGTTCCAAAATACCTCCGAAACAAATACAGCCGAATTTGAAAGCTTCGTGTTCTCATTATTGAGTATAGTGACGTGCTCGAAATTGCATAGACTTATTTTTGAAAAAAAATCATTGTCTCAAAAATGACACATAAAAAATGACTATTCTTATTAGTTTTTACTACTATACTGCAAAAATGGCTTCTGAAAATTGGGCAAAAAATAGCTCCAAAATAAATATAAGGCGAATTTTGAAGCCGCATGTATCGTGACGGGTTTAAAACTGCATATACTGATTTTTGAATAAAATGCATAGTCACAAAATTGACGCCTCATAAAGTCATTTTGAGTAATTTGTTGTTTAAACGAGCATGGGCATTTTCTCAAAAATGAGTATAAGCTGTTTTGAGCATGTTAATACTGAGTATGGGTCTATGGGTATATTTCAAAGTATATGTTATATTTCATGAGTATATGTTATATTTCAAAGTATATGTTTTATTTCATGAGTAAATGTTATATTTCAAATTCAACGATATTTGTTTTGGAGTTTTTCATTTTCGCTCATTTTTGAAAAATCTTTTCTAACGCCGTATTTGAACAAGAATAAAAAACGATTAAGTATAAACAGTTTAATACTAAGAAAGAAACAAAAACTTTCCACATTATTTGTTAGAAACTTGGCTCATCGGTTAGAAAGAAACAAAAACTCTCCACATTATTTGTTAGAATCTAGGCTCATCGGTTAGAAATATGCAGAGTAGCTGAAAGAAGTGTCAAAAACAGTGCAAAACCTTAATTTTTCTATGAATATCAAGTGAATCATTTTTATAACCTACCTAGCTATCTTGTAAAAAGATATTCTTTTAAACTAGAAGCCAGATTATCACTTATATGACTAATATCTTATATAATAATAAATTAATTAGTTTTAAAGGTATATAAGCTAAAAATTAAAGCTTAAAAAAGCAAGTTCAAGCATATAAGAAATAAAGCATATCTGTATTTGCATTATATTAATAAAGCTGTGAGCAATTTTTGGCAAAATCCGCAGTAGTTTTTCAGCAAGAAACATTACTTTAAATTATTGCTTTATTATGAATGCTTGTTTGGTGTTTGCATATTGTCCTCAAAAAATGTTTTCTTACATATTTTAATCCCTAATTTTTTTATGCTGATAATTGAGCTCTGAACTAAAAAGTTTTACAGTAAAATGTTCAACATTTTAATTTTTAATAAAAATATAGATCAATTAAGCATTAAAGTTTATTTAAATACTTACAGAATATTATAATGCAGCATATCATATTCGCACATAACTGATCACATATCCAATTCATAATTAACAACTGAAAGCATATATTTCGACCAACGATTATTGCAATAAATGAGACGAAAACTATTTAGGAAATATGCAAAAATAAAAAAGTTACAAGTTTCAAAAATTGAGTTTTTTGAAGAAAACAAAATATTTACGAATACAGATGAAGAAACTTCTTTTCTTATTTCAATAAAAAGTGGCCAGCCCCAAAATCCCCGTGTAAATTGTGACTGGTGTATGTTAAATCTGCTGGGATCAGAACGTCTTCTAAATTCCCATTACCTCTGGGGATACTGAATTGGAGATTGATCATTCTCTGGCTCAAATTTAAATCATGATCTGCGGATGGATGCAAGGTGAGTTAATGAGCCCTCCCTGAGAAATAGGTTGTGACGTATGTGCGTGGCAAAACCGCATTCTTTGCCTAAGATGGCGCCGCTGAAACACAAAAAGCGCACCCTCTACCTTGAAAATTTACTTTATTTTCAAGTAGACTTGCTGATATTTGCACGTGCCATTTGTCGAGGCATGATTCCTCAAGGGATAGAGCGTTTGCCTTCCAATGAGATGAACCGGGTTCGAATCCCGGGGATGGATAATCTAGACGAATCCGCATCTGACTTGCACCGACCACAGTGCTGATATAAAATAACCTCAGTGGCAGATGTATCATGGCTTAAAGTCCTTTTTCCGTCGGGCTGACCGTGGGCGGCTCTCGTGGTCTTCCTCTCCATGCAACGCAAATGAGGGTTAATTCCATCAAAAAGACCTCCACTGAGACAAATTTCTCCCGATACTTGATCCAGGAGTTCCCTTATCATCTGTATAGGGTTAAAAATTACTAGTCTGCGTAGTTGAACATTAGAAGTCGTAAACCCCAAAATTGGGTCAGCTGTTCAATGACGGTTATAAAATATAAAAAAAATTTCATTTGTAACAACTCCACAACAACAAAAAATTTGTCTTGAAGATATTCTGGCACTAAAATTTAGCACTCGAACCATGAAAGTTGAAAGCGAGTGAAAGAGGAATATAGTCATGAGATCAAATGGATACAGGTGTTCTAATTTTATTTTTTCTCTATACACGAAAAATAAAATGGATGTAAGTTATTTTAAATGTCCGTAATCTGTGATCAAGGTTTTTTTCCCTGAAAATATTCCTTTTACAAAATATTATAAAGAAAGAAAAAAAATTACATATACAGGATATTTCGTAATGAAAACCCTTTTCTATTTAAAGAATCACAGGCCAGGTGGCCGAGTGGTTAGCATGCCTAACTGAAGGACAATACTTTCGGGTGCAAATCATGCTCACTCTATGAACGGATCTGTGGCGGGAGTAATGTTGTTCGATTCCGTGTCTAAGGATAACAGCTGGCCACCGGGTAATGTTAAAGAGTAACACTTTCAAGGCAAATTAACGAAAATTCAGTGCCTGGGGAAAAAAAAAATAATCATAACCAAAATTTAAGTTAAAAAAAGTTCTCGCTTAAGTGGTGGAAAATTAATAACTAAGCCAGGAAAAAGGAATTTTCTTTCAAAATTTGACACCAGGCTGCAAATACTATATAGTTAGGAAGACTATCAAAACCTTATTGATTGTCAAGAAAAAAAAAATTCCACCAAGTTTCTTTTAATCTAACTGGACCTTATTTTTTTCAAATGACCTATCTCAGAAATGATTTCTAGAAATTTTAGTTTTGTTTTAATTTCTCCTTTACGGAAATAAACTGCAGATCATACAGTGGAAACTGTTTTGATTTTATTTTTGACGATGATTACAAAAATCATACATAATATGAAACTCCTTGTATAAAACTGAAAGCATTTTTTTTCGAATTAAAAAAAATAGTCAATATTATTGGATAAAAAGATTTTTTAATAATATTTGTTAAGGAATTGAACAATTGGCTAAGTAACTGGGGTTCAGATCTGGAGCTCAATCCACGGAATCAGCCTGAAGCTAACCCTGTTTCAGATCGATGAGAACTGGATTATCTGGAAAAAAGAAAAGGCGTAGTTGGTGCGCAATGTTAACCACGTTGTCACCATTAAGCAGGTGGATATGAAACTGAAGAGCTTTTCCCTCAACGAGTTGTTGCGGGTGCTGCTTTTATTGCTTTTTATTCGATGTAATTCTTTAGCTTTTATATTTTTCCAATTTCTGATATACTAGTTAATTGAGTCTCGGTGGCTCACTGGATAGAGCGTTTGTCTTCCAATGAGTCGAACGGGGTTCGAATCACAGCGATTAGTGAGCGATGCGAATTCAGTACCCGGCTCTCACCTGGCACAGTGCTGACGTAAAATATCCTCAGTTGTATACGGATCATGGTTTAGAGTCCCATTGTCGTCCGACTAACCATGGGAGGTTTTCGTGGTATTCCTCTCCCTGTAGCAAATGCGGGTTTGTTCCATCAAAAAGTCCGCCATTAAGGAGATCTGCAATAATTGAACCAGGAGTTCACTTCTCTTCTTGATTGGGCTCAAAACTACAAGGCTACGGAGTTGAACATTAGTAGCAGTAAACCCAAAATTGAGTCGGTCGTTCAATGGCGACTATAAAATAAAATACTAGTTGATTAATAGTAAAGTAATTTTCAGAGTGTGGAAATAGCCTAACTAAAATAAGTGTTTAACGCAAATTTTAATTCATCCAATACTGAACGTTAGTAATAATCAGGTATTACATCTAATAGTTCAGTGAGCAATTCATGCCGAATTAACGTTAGTACCTTTTTATAGCTGTAATTACCCATTTTCTTTTGCTGCTTCTATCTGTGTGAAACAGGCTTGACATGACCATCTGGCAGAGATGGTAATTTGTTATCGGAAAACTGGATTACACCAGAAGGACTCTTACGGGAGAAATGTGAATAAAATAAATATTCTTTGATGGTATTGGAGTGTTATGGTGAAAGGACATGTTACGGGAAATAACCACTCATTCGTAAAAGGGGCAGAAAAGTTTAGTCTCCTACTATTGGCTAGGAATTAGTAGATCATCGTGGTTATTCTAGCAGGGGCAAATCAGTTTATTGGTATTTCTAGTTGTATGTAGAGGTATTCAGAAGCAATTATTATCTTTTTTTCTGTTCTGTTGTTAGAGTTAAAGCAAGTTTTCACGGCAAATGTAAGTTAAGTAAATGGTAAAACAACTAATTTTTTAATCGATATTTGTAGCAACGTAATACAAAAAAAATTGTATATTAGTTGCATTGTATCTTAATTTCTGTTAAGAATTAGTTTATTATCATGTTTAAAGTGTAAAATGTTTTATTTATATCACATGAGTATTTTTTATTTATAATAAATAAATACATAAATAAAAGTTTTTTTTTTTTTTTTTTTTTTTTCTTTTAAAAATATTTCTATGATGGTTTTGATTCTTATAAAATTCTCATAATGTTTATATATTCCTCATTACATTCCTCTAATGTTTTTGTTTCTCTTAAAATTCTAAAAAAGTGTTTTCTCATAGCATTTTTATAATGTCTCTGTTTCTTATAACAATCTTAGAATAATAGTTAAGTTTCAATGGACTTATTTAAAAGTACTAAAAGAATATATCACAAATTTTTAAATTTTAGAGTTGTTTGAAAATCGTTTCATTGAGTTAGGGGGGGGGGAGGGGTAATACAAGTTGAAATGGGATAAACTTATGATAAAATTTGAATAATTTAGTGGACACAAGTTTCTAAGTTACATCATTTAAAAAATACGTGGCCAGTAAGTAGTTTCAATTCTAAGTCTGAAACACATTCACTTATATACTAATTAGAATTTTATTGCATTCTTTTTCCTTTGCACTTATACATTGAGTGTTCTTTTTCCTTTGCACTTATACATTGAGTGTTCTTTTTTCCTTTGCACTTATACATTGAGTATTCTTTTTCCTTTGCACTTATACATTGAGTGTTCTTTTTTCCTTTGCACTTATACATTGAGTGTTCTTTTTTCCTTTGCACTTATACATTGAGTGTTCTTTTTCCTTTGCACTTATACATTGAGTGTTCCTTTTCCTTTGCACTTATACATTGAGTGTTCTTTTTCCTTTGCACTTATACATTGAGTATTCTTTTTCCTTTGCACTTATACATTGAGTGTTCTTTTTTCCTTTGCACTTATACATTGAGTGTTCTTTTTCCTTTGCACTTATACATTGAGTGTTCCTTTTCCTTTGCACTTATACATTGAGTGTTCTTTTTCCTTTGCACTTATACATTGAGTGTTCTTTATCTATTTGCAGTACAAAAAACGATACTCAAAAATTTTCTTGTATTTTGAGTATCATGACGATATTCAAAATACAAGGAAAATTTTTCTTGTTTGGATTTACAATAACAATTATGTGGGTATTTCGTTTAACACAAAATTAACTGCAAGTTATACTGAGGTAAAAATATATTAACAGTAGTTCCACTCTATCGGAAGTCTATGTGTGGTTTTATACTCTTAAATCATAATATTTTATCTGAGTTATCCTTCTGTTATGGTTTTCTTTTAATTTTATGCCAGTTGAAAACAAAAATTTAAATTTATGTGTATTGTCCGTCTAGCGATATATTTGTATTTGATGTAATAACTTCAACAGTTATTTCTTGTTCATGACTATAAGAAAAATAACTGTTTAGTATCAGGATGTACGTGGTTTCTTTCAGACGCTATAACGAATTTGTCATTCAATAAGAGCTCAATTATGCTTAGTCGAACATCGAATAAAGAAATATAGTTCAATAAAAACTATTGCTTGACGCTTTTTTTAACGCGGCAGATCCCGTTCAATAAATCATCTTCCCGCGAAGCAAAAGACTGACTTCAAAAAAAGCTTCAAAAAAGAACGTTTTTCTTACGAGGTTAAAATGACCCATTTTGGTAGTTCTAGATATTTATATGATTGTTTATTATAATAATCAAAACAAACTCATGGAGTTTTTGATTACTTATAAACAATTTAGGGAAAGGCAAAATATATGAGCATCGAAACTCACACGTATGTTCAAAAACAATATAAGAAATTATAAAAATTACAGAATGACCCCCCACCCTTTTCTTAAAACCGTAAATCGCTGAGAAGTGTTTTTCGTACATGCTATAAGCATAATCGTACAGATATAAACATTAAGACAAAGGCATTGAATTAAAAATCATAGTGTGTCAAGTATTCAAACTTGTAGTAACCTTCATTTCCAAACCTTTTTATTTTGGTGTTATTCGAGAACGCAACGGCAGGCCTGGCGAGAAGAAACTTTAGGAATAGCGTCGTGTTGACGTCAAAGCTTATCGTCTTTAAGTATTATCGTTCTTGTTTTAAACTTGACTTCCTCTAATTCGTTTAAATGCAAAATAGAACTTCTATCCCCTTTTCTCGTCAGTTATTTTTTAAAAATTTCATTGGAGCGTTAACGTCAAAGCTTAACATCTTTAAATATTCTTGTTTTAAACTAGACTTCCTCTAATCCGCTAAAAGGCAAATTAGAATTTTTATTGCCTTTTGCCTCCGATTATTTTTTACAACATTGAAATTGGTCGTGTTGACGCAAAGGTTATCGTCTTTAAGTATTATCGTTCCTGCTTTAAACTTGACTTCCTCTAATTCACTAAAATGCAAGTTAAAACTTTCTTTAAACTTGACTTCCTCTAATTTACTAAAATGCAAATTAGAACTTTTATTCCATTTTCTCTCCGGATATTTTTTAAAAGTAGTATTGGAATTTAAAAAAAAAAAAAAAAAACGCCGGAATATTGAATTTTATTTTGAGTCACTTGTTTCAAGGAAAAAAATATATTTTACTTTTGTCCAGTATTTTGACTTAAATAATAAAAATATCTTATACGGTATCTGTTGTTTGTTTTATCGTATATTTTTGTAAAATATTCTTGCTCATCACTTTTTGAGTTCAGTCTACCGAGTTTTCATCGAATTGTGCTTTTCATCAAAACTTGTAAATGTATCATATTCGGTTTTTTGATTCTACCTCATTGACAATTTTTGACGAAATACTTTCCTTTTAAAAATATATATATTTTTTTCAATTTCACGGTTTTAGAAAAATTTGAAAATATCTTCCTTAGTTTTATAACGTTTTTTTCAACATGCGAAAAACTCAACTTTTTCTCTTTAAACATAACAATAGCTTTCTAAGTTAAGATGTGGTTCAATCTTTCTTCGCTGTAAAAAAATCTAGAAAACTTTTATAATAAAAACTGTAAAAGACTGTATCTGAAGTTCTATATAATATTTACCGTAAATGACATCAAAATCAGTATTTTCTGATCATGTATGGAAGGAAATATTTTTGTTTACAAAATAATACTGTTTCTGTGTGTATATTAATATAGCTTCTACAATTGCGTACTTAATTGATTTTTCAATTTGAATGCCTTACATTCCTGATAATTGTGCGGATAACGATACTGAAAGAAATAAAACTGCCCATGCGACAAATTTTAAAACGGTTTCTAGAAAAAAAAGAAAGAGAAATTTTTCGTCTTGAACTTACGTTATTGTTTTGTTATTTCAGAGTTGCTTTAATTTAACGATGCTTTAACATCTTGTTTGCTTTTAAATAATAACGATAATTAAACGGAGTATAAAATCCCTATCTAGACATTACAGAAGTTTTACATTGAGGTTCTTTTGTGACAAAATCTCTCTCTCTCTCAATTTTCTATTAAAAAAATATTTAATCTATTATTTTTCACGAAATACTTCACTAGCTTAAACATATTCCGAATCATTTAGCATGATGCTGTTGTTCGAGGCCAATATGCGATTGTCAAATTTTACCAAATTTATTCTCGTGACTTTTTTTTTGGTCCTAACCCGTTTAGAAGGACCGTAAAAAACCTCTTTTCACAGAGTTTCCCAGTATTGATGCAGTTTTAATAGGTGTCAAATGTACTAACATAATATATTATACCTATATTTGAATATTCGGTGAATTCACTGATCTAAAAAAGTCACAACATTATGAAGGAGTTGTGCTAGACAAACTAAATTTAGTAAGTTTGTTTATAGATCTAAAATATGAAGTACACTCTATAACAAAAAAATCGACGCACCAAGAAGGAGTTGTCCGATTGAAACGAAAATTGGTGGATAGTAAGACAATGTACAGAATAGTAAATGATTAAAATTTCAGAACAATTGAATAATTTATTGCAGAGTTACAGTAACAAAATCAATAAGGTGTTGACCCGCCTCTAGCCTGGATACAAGCTGCCACACGGCGTGGAATAGACCGATAAAGCTTCTGGATCGTCTCTTGCGGTATTTCCTGCCAAATTCGATTCAATTGTCGAACGAGGTCATCAACATTCCGTGCCAGATGCAATCCCCTTCCCATCATATCCCAGACATGCTCGATGGGAGAGAGATCTGGTGATCTGGCAGGCCAAGGAAGAGTTTGATAAGTCTGCAGACAGTTCATAGCAACACGTGCCGTATGTGGTCTGGCATTGTCCTGCTGAAAAACCAGCCCAGGGCGCTTCAAAAGGAACGGTAGCAAACCAAGTCTTAGGATGTCGTCGACGTACCGCTGTGCAGTAAGTGTACCTCTAATGACGACCAACGGGGTCCGGCTGTCAAAGGAAATGGCACCCCAGACCATAATGCCTTGTTGAAGGCGGATGTGGCGTGCAATAGTGAAGGCAGGATCCCCCCTCTGCCCTGTGCGTCTCCAAACACGTCTTCGATGATCGTCAGGACACAATTGGAAGCGGGATTCGACGCTAAAGACTATACGTCCCCAGTCGGCATCATTCCAGCCTGATCGAGCCATGCACCACTGTAATCTGACTCGGCAGTGTGCGTCAATTTTTTTGTTATGGAGTGTAATTTTGCGCTTGGTGAATAAGTTTGGCACTCGTAGCATCACTGTGAACAGGCAAATCAGGTTTGTGCATGCTTTAAATATAGCCACAGTTTGCAATTGTTATTTTTCGTTAAATTTTGACACAGTGAGTTGCTTTTAGTCTAGAATGAATGTCTTTAAAAAGACGAAGATGGGTCAGCAGCTCACTGACTTTAATCGCAGTTGTGTAATAGGGCTGCGAAAAAGTTAATTTTCTTGCCGCGACATTGCAGAAAGACTGGGGAGAAATGTATCCATCTGTGCATGTTTTTATTTTATTTTATAACCGTTGCTGAACAGCAACTAGACTGCAAATTTGTTCTTCAACCTAGTGATTAAAATTTTTTTTTTTTTTTTTTGCTGCCATTCATGAGCAGCATTTAAGGGGGTATTTTCTAACTGAATAACGATCACCTTCATACTGCTGTTATAACCCAACATGTTCTACAAAATGTCGACATGGTGCCTTGGTAGCACCCACCGAGCACGTACGGAACACCAAAGGACGACAATTAAAGTGTTATCCACAACCAGCATTAACTATCCCCGTATTAACTGACCAAGTGCAACAGGCATGGATCCCCATCCTACAAAATGAAATACGACATCTGTGTAACACTATGCATGCCGGTTTGCATGCTTGTATTCAAAATTCTGGTGGTTAAACAGGTTATTAATGTACCAGTATTTCACATTTGGAATGGTTTTTTGCTTCAAAACGTGAGCTTGAAACTTTCATAAATTAAATATGTTACTCTGACAAACGCATTGCCGAAATTTCATTACTCTACAATATTTTTTTTTTCAATGTTGGGATTATTTTTCTATAAGTGAATAACCAGCATATCAATTATTAACCAAGCTTTATCAATTATTTGAGTAATTATTTGAGTTGAACCCTTTGAAAAGTATGTAAAAACGCTTGATTTAGTGTTAACTTAAGATAAAGTAATCAATCATAAAATTTTAGAATTTTTCAAAGGCAGATTCGGATATTACAACTCATTTTTTACAGTGTATGCCGTGTGCCAAATATATGAACTTTCCAAGCAAAATATAAAATCGAATATGATCAAAATATGATATAAGAGAAAGAAGTCACACATTGGTCTTTCTTTGCTTTGTTTTTTTTCTTCTTTTTTTTTAGTTGACAAATAAGAGAAAATATCCTTTTTCTTTATTCAATAAATCTGTACTTTGATCGATTTATTTGGTCAACATTAATAGTATCTAATTGGAGAATTATATAATCGGTTTATACTGTACTCTAAAAACCGTGATGTAATATTTCTCCAAATAAAATGTTGAGCAACCCAAAAAATTGTGTGGAGGAACATTTTATTCCTTCCTAACACCAAATCAAGCGTTCATATACCGTTTAAATGGTTCAATTTAAATCTTAACATATAGAATAATCTCTGACTAATTTCTCACTTTTTTACATTATACGAGATTTTTTTTTTTACTTCCAAAAACATCAATGTTAGCGAGCTTTCAATTTCAAGAAACGCCAAGCAAAGTATCGAGAGTAGTTAACAATCGGGAATGAGCTAGTCAGTGTTAGTAAACAATTTCATTTTATTTTTAATGTAGATATTCATCAATTCGCCGTTAAATATCTAAGTATGTTTTTAATTGTGTAATAAGGATAATTATATTTTAATTTTTAAATCTCTGTGAACTGTATTAACTGATTTTATAATGTGTAACTTTCGATCTACTTTCCTTCTGCTAAGCCTACTTCAAATTTGTTCTAAGATTCTCTATGTGCTATGCAGATGCTTGATTAAAATAAAATTAAAATAAAATTAAAATATAATTGTATTTTAAGAATTATTTTTTAAATGCATTATAAATTAATGATACTTTATGTTGTATCGAAAAAATACCTTTACTGACTCTTATATGCATTTTATCTTATTGTAATTATAAATTATGTTATTAAATAACAAAAATAGTAGTAGCTACTTTTCTAAAAATAGGATAAGAGAACATTAGGGTAGTGAAACATTAGATCCAAGAGTTATGTACGGCGTTTTAATACACAATTTTGTTGTTATCATAAATTGATTTAAATTTATCTTCAAGATCATTGCTTTACATTATTGTTCGTTGGTAAAATTTTTCGATAGAGAACACTTGGTTACGGCCATTTGTTCGAAATTACGAAATTATGTATACAGAAGAAGCCAACTAAAGTCCGTAACTAACCTGCTGCAGCTATACCAATGAAAATTGTGTTAATGTGTAGAAAAGTGACCATGCTCTAAAATATGAAACAGTCTACAGTGACATGTGGGGGGAGGGGGACTATAGATTTACCGTTAAGCCTTGTTACAGATATGAGAAAATGGCGTGAAAATACACTTAAATTTTTTTTTACTGTGAGGGTGTATCGTAGCTACCACAACAACTAGTAAATTCCAATTCTGTAGTATATGAGACATGTTAGCTCGATTCTATCTTGAGGCATCTTTTGATAGATGATACTTGACATTTTTGGTAGCCGAAACCCTACGTTGGTGACCTTTGGTCGTGATCTGTATCCGCCTAGTGTGATGGATGGATCAGTTGATTTGCTATTTGTGACTGCGATTTTGTCCTCCTGACATTATTGCTACTCGGACTCGATCACACTAGACGGGGGCCTGTATACAATCGACTACTATTTGCAAGATTGCAAGATAGGAACAACCCGCCCACAACAATGATCTAAATGCAGCTCTTACGACCACTCAAAGCCCGTTGATCTTAATATAGCTCTCCCGGCTTCTCGGAAAACAGCAGTGAATCATCTAGTGGTATCCATTGATCGAATTCTATCACAGATAAAATTCTGGAGGAGGAGTAATGTTGCGTAGCTACCACTACAACTATTAAATTCCAATTCCATAATATACAAGACATGTTGACTCGATTTTATCTTGAGGCATCTTTTGATAGATGATAGTTGACATTGTCGGTTGCCGTTACCCCACAAGGGATCTTTGAACTTTAGAGCAAAACCATTAGTATCGAATATTGGACACTACATCACTGAATATAAACTATTGTATACCATCTCGAATTATTGTATGCCAATTTTCATGCGCGTTTTTAAAAATTTTAAAATTTGTCCACTCATTAAACGAAAAATAAGTGCATTTTCTTAAATATGAATGTTTCTTTATTAAAATATCCATTTTGCTCTTTTAATATTATATCCATAAAGTCGATTTTAGCTCTTAAAATCATTTTTATTCATTTGAAAGGAAAAACAATGTTTTTTTCTATGTTATTAAATTGTATTTATTTAAAAACATATTCTAAACAGTTTTCCTTTTCTAAGATTACACTTCTTTCTTCTTTTTTTAATATTTCTTTATACTTGACAGACAAAGCTTATTTCTTTTAAATGTAGAACCAAGAAGTAATAAGGAAGGAACAAAATCAAGTAAACAAATAAAGTAATTTCCTAAACTAGTCCGAAATAAAATAAAAAAACATTATTGAGCGTGAAAAATTCCTAAAATAAATAGGATCTATTGCTATTCTTCCTCGCTTAAGGGAGTTGAAAGAACAATTGTTTATTTTTTTAAAGTTATTTACATTTTATTTCTTTAGAGCTTCAGCTTTCTTTTATTTAGAAGATTATGAAGAAATATTCGAATTTATTTATAAATCTATTTATGATGCGTAAGATCAAAATACTGGGGAATACATTTAGAAATCATGACAAAGAAGTAAAAGCATTTGGGTAAATACCATATGTTTTATAAATACTTAATGAAAACGACAAATTCAAAAGCGGATTTTAAAAAAAAATTGTCTTCAACAATAATTTTTTAAACTTTCCTTTCTTAAGAGAAACAAGTTGAATAAAGTTTTATCGATAAGTAATACAGTCTTTGAAAAATTTGTATAAGTTGAGCTATCATATTGATACCTTTACACGGTGCAAATTTTCTAAAACTTTAATATGATGTTTAATTAAACCATATTTTAGCACAAGTGAAACTATTGTATCATGTAGTGTACGCGGTGTAAATTAAGCTTTAATATGACGTTTAATTTAAGCATGTTTAGGTTTAAGTTGAACTATTGTATCGTATATTTTAAGCAGTGAAAATTTTTTCAAGCTTTATGGTGTTATGTTGAACCATAATTTCGCTCAAGATGAAATATTATATCGTTAAATATCTTAAAAAGTATAATAATATGGTCAAGTGCCAAGTCCATTGAGAAATTTTTAAGTGAAACTGTGAAGAAAGTCACTAGGTTCAACAAATGATGCTTTCATAACTAGGGATATCTTAGTTAATGTTTATTTGTTTAAGATACACTATTATAACTTTGGAACACGCGGAACCACTATATCGATTATATTTTCTGCTTTTTTATAAGACTAAGTTGAATTATAATATCGAAAAAATTTTTATGCAATATTAATAAGGCTCTAAGTTGAAGCATGCTATCAATTAAATTTTCTGCAACTTTTATATAGGGCTGAGATAGCTTTATTGATAGGGTGTTAGACTCATGCTCCTGAGAACAAGAGTTCAAATCCAACTGGGGGAAGAAGCCTCGTGTATTGAATGGTGACTGGTGGACGTTAAATATGTCGGGGTAACAAAGTTCTCAAAGTTTCATAACTAATTAATAACTTTGGGGGTACCCATGAATGTGTTCCCTTTCTTTTGGATTGGGTTCAAAATGAGAAGGATACGGAAAAGAACATTGGTAATCCTGAACGATGGTTATAAAAAAATATTAATGCGAGAGCCGTGGTGTTTCAGGGTATAGGGCATTCACCTACCACTGAGGTGGATCGGGTTCAAATCCCAGCGATGGTTGGTCGATACGAATTCCTCTCCCGTCTCACACCGCACTGTGTATCCTAAGTGGTAGACGGATCATGGGTTAGAGACTTTTTGCCATCAGACTAACTATGGGAGATTTTCGTGGTTTTTCACTCTCTGTAGGATAAATGCTGATCAGTTCCATCAAAAAAACCTTCACGAAGGCAAGTTTTTTCTAATACTTGATCCAGAAGTTCCCTCGTCTTATGTATTTTGCTCAAAATTGCTATACTAATGAGTTGAATATTAATAGTCAAAAACCCAAAAACCTGTCTCACGACGAATAAAAAATAAAATAAAATATTAATAGGGTGAAAGTGAATATAAATAGGTATCACATTTTCTAAAATATTATCATTATGATAAGACGAATTATAATATCGATTAAATTTTCTTCAGTATTAATATGGTGCATAATATCAATCAAATTCTACGCAATATTATTAAGGTAAATCATAATATCAATCAAATTTTCTGCTATCTCAATGTGGGAGCCGTGGTGAATCAGGGGATAGAGTGTTCGGTTTCCAATGAGGTGAACCCGGTCCGAATATCAGAGAAGGCTAGTCGATACAAATTCCGCACCCGGTTCGCACCGATCACAGTGCTTGCGAAAATATCCTTAGTGGTAGATGGATCATGAGTTAGAGTCCCCTTACTGTCAAGCTAACCGTGGGAGATGTTACATTCTGATTAATGTTATTATGGTGCGATTAAAGTAATATTATTTATATATATTAAAATAGATAATGATGATGGGTTGTAATTATGCAAGTAAACGCATATTTGGATTTGGATATAGTCATGATTAAAAAAACAGGAAAACTGAGTGAATTTCATGGTAAACAAATTAAGGTTGAAAATAGGATAAAAAGTTATTTAATTAAGGGGAATGTGATCGTTATGGAAAATGGTAGTACAATGCTATCGTGAAATAACAATAATCCAGTAGGTTCAAAGGGTCACAAAGTGTAAGCTTTGAGCAAATTGGATAAATTGGTATCACCAAATTGAAAATAAGGGTGAAAACTAATCAAAATCAAAAGATAAATACAATAATGACATGCTATATACAGATACAAACTTAACATTTAATACGGTAAGATGTTTCCAACTAGATGTTTCCAACTAGAAAAACAAATACACATGCCCATAACAATAAAAAAAGTACTCACCACATACAGAAGGAAAAAAAGTAACAACAATTATCAAAATCACCAATTGAAGAATTGAACACACACTTCAACACGTTTGAATTAACACGTTTTATTTTAAACGAATTTACGACTTAATTAGTACGACATATCTTTCGATGCATGTTGTAATACACGAAAGGTCTTATGAAGAAATGGGTGACAAGGGAAATGACGTCATGCATAAAAATATAAGAGAAAGCTAGAAATTTAACTATTGAAAAGGATATTTATAGAAAGAAAGCTTAAATTTAAGAGGGTCTTTAGTGTTAAAGAAAATTAAAGGCATAAAATGTAGATGTTTGATTTACGGAAATTGATTACAGATATGGATTTAGTTTAAAATAAGGTTAAGAAAAAAAAAAAAAAAAGTAAAATAAGATCCCCTCGATACGGACCAAGAACCACATCTCAGAGAAAAGAAGTAACCAGTGAAAATAACCAAAAAAATTGTTAACTGGTGTAGGACCAGAGGTGAATAGCCAATTAAATTTAAAGAGCAGTAGAGTTTGAAAAATCAAAGGAAAGAGATTGGTTAAGTTAGCCCGCTAAAAAAATAAAAGAAGAAAAAAGAAAGGCGGGTTAGAGGGGTAACTATTCCTACTGGAAGAGCGATGATCGCGTTGACCATGAGGAAGGTCAAACGGAAAATTAAAATTAATTTAAACTGCTATAAAAGAAGGAAATAAAGGTTAAAGAATATTAAAAGATTATATATAATTAAAACATTAAATTGTCACTTTACATTAAGTGTAAATGTGACAGTAGATTTTCACGTTTTTCCTCTCCATGTATCGCAAATGCTCTTAAGTTCCATCAAAAAGTCCTCTGCGAAGGCAAATTTCTTCCAATATTTGATCCAAGAATTCCCTTGTCTTCTGGATTGGGTTCAAAATTAGACTACGGAGTTCTACCGCATTCGTAGTTGTAAATCCAAAAAAATTGGGTTGGCTGTTCAACGACGGGTATTAAATCAGTGTGGATACAATCAGGGTGGATCAGTGTGGTTACTATGTTCCTAAGTTGAATCCCGAAATCGATTTAATTTTCTGCTATCTAAAATGAATCATAATGGAGCGACTTTGTCTTACGTTAAACATAATGCTAACCTTATTTTCCATCCTTTATTCAAAGAATATAGAGTGTTTATTCCTGGCCTTAGCAACGCTGCGATTTGTTGAGTTATTTTCACGCACGCGCAATTAACCTGAAATGGCTTAACGTCAATGTTAAGGGGAATTGAAAAACTAAACCTCTGCATTATAGATCAAATTTTCTGCAACATTAATATTCATAAAATTTTCTGCAATCATAATATGGTGCTATGTTGGGCATGGAATAAGAATATTTACTTTTTAGACTTCGTTCCATGATACTAGAATTCATTTTTTAATTCATTATGTTAAAATTGCAATGCATTTAAACTGATAACAACATATCTTAATTATTTTTTTATTGCTATCAATACATATTAGCTCAGTTTTATAATCTTTAGCTCAGTTTTATAATGAATTAGACTCCCCTCTGGAAGGGCTGAGTTTCGATCCTTGACTCCACCAAGATCCACCGAGTACATGCATAATACGTTTTGGTAACATCTGTAGAATAGAAAGTCATTTGGTCGGTCGCTTAGCAGCATCATAGACACATGGATCTGGATATAATCTCCTTCCTCTTCAGATCTGTGCCTAAATTGAGGAAGTAGCCTCAAGTGAGTTCTCCTCTGCCGAGGATAAAAACTGAGATGGCATATATTTTGATCAACTTCACGGTCGTTTCTCATGTTCGCTTCATAGCCAATTGTGCTGCTCTAGCGTGACGTAAATAAAGTACCACTTACCTAGTTTTTCATAAAATGATAAAGTAACACAAAGACCTCAAAATTTAAAAATCACGGCTTTGTTCAAGTGATGCATAGCACTATTTTATTTGATATGTCAGATTGTAGTAAAGGTATTTATGTAATTTTTTGCATATGTATTTTTAAAATTGAAAACGTGGACCTCCCTGGCCGAGTGGTATCAATGCTCAAAGTTCAAAGGTGGGTTTACTCAAACCGTCAGAGGTGGGGGTGGCGGGTTCAAATCCAGCCGTAATCCTGAATCCATTCTTTGTGATGTTCTTCTCTGAATTGTGCCATCTGTCCTTCTACTTGGCAAAGTTTTAGAAGCCTTAATTGAGCACACAAGCCTGCAAATATATATTGTAGTAATAAGTGAAAATAAATAAAATCAAAAACTCCTTTCTCGAAAATAGCATTTCATAAACACGAAATAATTTTTGAAATTTTCTCAATATATTTTAATTTTAAATTTACTGAAATATTCTAAAATTAATCTTTTTTTATAAAATCCTAACCTAAACTAGAATAAGTAATTACAACATTTTAAATTTACTACTGTGGTATCTAGTTTAAATACCGCAAAAAATAAATTATACTATTGCTTACTCTTAAGTATATGAATATTAATTGCTATAAAAATGTTAAGCAAATCATTACTTTTGCTTGGATCGCAGATTATAGATTTAGAAGAGAAGTAAAAAAATCTTCGCCAGTTTTAAAATTCTTTATCTAATTCATTTAATTAAAATTTAAAAACATAGGAGCAATTTGCAATTTTTAATAAAAAAATAAAACTTTCAGCTTCTGAAGAAATCACAAAATGAAAGATGCCGAGGAATTTCCTAATTAACTTTCAGGAGAGGAAATTTTCAGAAACTAATTCCACTTGGGATTAATTTTTGAACAGAACTGGAACCTTTGATCGGGAATGTTTTGATTTAAGTTAACAGAGAAACGGTTTGAAAAATACTTTTCTCTCTTACAAAATGGAATCACACATTTACGTATAGTAATACAGTATGTTTTTTTTTATTATTCTAAATCTTTAAATTAAGGATTTATTTCTAAAAAAAAATATTTTATTAACTTTTAAACTTCTGTTTTGCTTTGCTTTGTAAGTTAAAGCGATAACAAGCAATGATTTATATAAATAATTTTTTTTTGAATAAAAAAAATAATTCGGCGCGATAAAAACTAAGTCTTTTTCTGTTTTATTTAATTTGAGCAAACTGAATAATAGAATTTGGTAACGTAGGTAATGACACGACATGGTAAACTTTTCAAGAACAATTTGGGTTGCTCAAATAAGAAAATTATTATAACTGAATTTTTGGTTTTTAGTAGAAAAATTTTTAAACGAAGATTAAACAAATTTTAAAAAAATTATACACTTAATTAAAATGCCAAAAAAAAAAAAAAAAAAAAAAAAACAGATTGTTTGACTGCGGCAATGCCTGTATAGGAATGAATTTGAGAAAAGAACTCATTAAATACCTTTTAGAATATAAAAATTGCTTTACAAAAATTTAACTCAACCTTAAAATTAATACCCACAACTGGCTGTTGCAGGAATGTTATTTATAATAAGTGTATGTGTTTATTTGTTACTTACAGAATGTTGAAAATAACCCATTTAAACATATTTAGCTGTAATAAAACGCCTCTATAACTGCATTTAACATGCATCTGAATAAATAATCCCATGAAGCTGACTCGGAATAATAGACTTTATAATGTGTGAAACTTTATTTGCTTTGTAGTTTATAAACATTTATTCATTTAAGTGGACCGTGTTTGGAAGACTTTACCTTTAACGCAGAAAAAGACACCGGTGTTTCATACTGTATTTCAAAACCATAAATTATTAAAATGCTAAATATAATATCTTTCTCTTATTTTGACCTAAATTAACACAAATTAATGAAAAAAGTATGTTTAATAAAAATTCTACATTCAAAGAGTTAATGTTTTATCGCTTTTAGGTCTACTTCCCAAGGTTGTCTTCATGATTTACAGGTTAGCAAAGTATGATCTAACGGTTGCGAGTCTTGAAGAATGGGAGCCACTATTTGAGAGCTCGAAACAAGTCAACTTTTCCTACCTTTATTTCCTACCTCCATTTCTGAAACAAATGATTATTTTTTTTTCATTATCGAGTATTATCGTACTAATTTACGATACTGTAATATGCAATATTGCAGTATTGTATAAAAATAGTACCGCAAAAGCCGAATTTAAAATTACAGTATTGCAAAAATATGCAATACTGTAATTAACATTTTTTGAATTAAAGAATATGATGAAGTATTGTATAAAAATAGTACCGCAAAAGCAGAATTTAAAATTACAGTATTGTAAAAATATGCAATACTGTAATTAACATTTTTTGAATTAAAGAATATGATGAAGTATTGTATAAAAATAGTACCGCAAAAGCAGAATTTAAAATTACAGTATTGCAAAAATATGCAATACTGTAATTAACATTTTTTGAATTAAAGAATATGATGAAGTATTGTATAAAAATAGTACCGCAAAAGCAGAATTTAAAATTACAGTATTGCAAAAATATGCAATACTGTAATTGGCATTTTTTGAATTAAAGAATATGATGAAGTATTGTATAAAAATAGTACCACAAAAGCAGAATTTAAAATTACAGTATTGCAAAAATATGCAATACTGTAATTAACATTTTTTGAATTAAAGAATATGATGAAGTATTGTATAAAAATAGTACCGCAAAAGCAGAATTTAAAATTACAGTATTGCAAAAATATGCAATACTGTAATTAACATTTTTTGAATTAAAGAATATGATGAAGTATTGTATAAAAATAGTACCGCAAAAGCAGAATTTAAAATTACAGTATTGCAAAAATATGCAATACTGTAATTAACATTTTTTGAATTAAAGAATATGATGAAGTATTGTATAAAAATAGTACCGCAAAAGCAGAATTTAAAATTACAGTATTGTAAAAATATGCAATACTGTTATTGGCATTTTTTGAATTAAAGAATATGATGAAGAATAAGATTTTTCGAAAAGGAAATATGAAAATGACTATAAATTATATATTATAATGATTTATTTATAAGATATCAACAGATAAACAATAAAGCAGACAAAAATGCAGCATTTATCAATATATACTTCAAAACAATACTACAAAAAATACCCCATTAAATTTAAAAAAACATAAATAAGAACCAAAAAAAAAAATGAATGCCAACATACATTTTCTCCATCAAGTGGTACGAAAAATACCCTGATGTTGTTTGTTTCCATTTCAATCTTACTCAGGTAGCATACAATTCATTTCTGCATGGCGCTCTGTAATTTCTATCATATTTTCTCCTTCACTCTATAAAATAAATGGAAAAGTGATGAATAGCGAGTGTTTTGACAGCCTCTCAATGCATTATGAATGAACGTAAATAAACATAATCCTTAGAGAAAACATTTATTGCTCTTTGAAGATGGAAGCTGTTTGTAAAAATTGCTTCGATTGTTTCCTATCGCATGAACCGTTTTAGCGATGCCACAGAGTAAAATATTGCAAATGTTTTAAGGGAGTCTCGATGATAATACTAGTGATTCAATGCAGTTTATGGTTTTTTTATTTATTGACTTCGTATTACGTTGTACGACGAATATTTTCAAGCATTATGCTATTAGCTGCAGTTTAGGGAATTATAATGCAACTAATGTTTTGATTTTTCTCTATTATTTGAAACAACTTAGGTCCCACAGAAGATTGATCACACTCAGCAGATCACAGAGGTCTAGTATTACCGGTGCTGTAGTCAGTTAGTGAGTGAGGGATCACTTCAGCCTGCGAAGGAACCGAGGGTGCGTGGTATCGATCGCCGTTAAAATGTTCTACCCTGAAGTGCAACCAAAGCGGGGAAGTCATACTCTCTGCTGCGGAGTTAAATTTAGGATGGCATGTCTTCGGTACATCCCCACGGATGTTTCCCAGACTGTCGCAAATGGACCATTGTGCAATTCTTGTGTGACGTAAGTAAAGTATTACTGCTACTTATTTTAATAGAATACGAGATGCGAAATATAACATTGTTGTTAGTGCTGTAAGAAAATTTATATTTTTGATACATTGATTGTGTAAAGACAATTTTGACAAGAAATATTTTCAAAAGACCGCTTAATTAAAAAAAAATCTATATTCTGTTTTTGCTTCTTTATTCACAACTTCTGAGTTTGCTTTTAAATCTACATATGATTCTTTTGCCTTTTAAACCACACCGTTGGCTCTTCAATTCAAGCCTACTGTTTCTGTCTATCAGTTCACATCTGCTGCTATCACCTTTCAAGTCACACTATTCGTTTTTACCTTTCGATCCACAACAATTGTTTCAGCCTTTCAATTCACATCTACTGCTATCACCTTTCAAGTCGCACTTGCCGTTTTTGCATTTCTATCCACACCAGTTGTTTCAGCCTTTCAATTCACATCTACTGCTATCACCTTTCAAGTCGCACTTGCCGTTTTTGCATTTCTATCCACACCAGTTGTTTCAGCCTTTCAATTCACATCTACTGCTATCACCTTTCAAGTCACACTTGCCGTTTTTGCATTTCTATTCACAGCAGTTGTTTCAGCCTTTCAATTCACAGCTTCTGCTATCACCTTTCAAGTCACACTTGCCGTTTTTGCCTTTCTATCTACACCAGTTGTTTCAACCTTTCAATTCACAGCTGCTGGTATCACATTTCAATTCACACTTGCCGGTTTTGTCTTTCCACACCGGTTGTTTCAGCCTTTCAATTCACATCTGTTTCTATCACAGTTCAATTCACACATGTAGCTGTTCTAATCTCACCAGATAATCTTGCTTATTATTTATTTATAACCGGCGCTTTACAGCTGACCCAATTCTGAATTTATGACTAACATGTTCCGTAGCCTTGTAATTTTGAACACTGCCCAGAAGACAAGGGAGCTCCAGGACAAACTAGATTTCACTACCCTCACTAGACAGTTTTCTACGAGAACTTTTTGCTAGAACTAACCCATATTTTTCGTAATATGAATAAATCATAAATACTTCCCACAGTTTGCCACACTGCAAAGAGATTTTAACCTACCACTGACAATATTTTTTACGTCAGCACTGAGGTCGGTGAGATAAGAGAGCATAATTTCTATCAACCTAGGCCACATAACTGGCAGACGAGCACTCTATTCGAATCACGTCGGCATCGTTACACTCTTATTGAAGCTGAAATATATTGTTGTCTCTACCAAATGCTATCGAGTCAAATTTATAGGTTGTATAAAAGGGGCACCCATAAAACATATGCTTTCTGTTGGCTGTAGAGCAAGCCTGAAAAGCGTTTGAAAAAATGCTTTTATTGAGTTTTTAATGAGTCTTCATTCTTCGAGCGTATCATATTTAGCTAAATGCCAATGAATATTTTGTAAATTTCACTTTTTGTCCATGGAATTCTTCTAAATAACCATAATCCAATACAGTCATAAGTAGATCATAAGTCTTAAGTCATATTTCTAAGTGAGAAATGGATTCTTTTATTATTTAAGACAGAGGTAGCAGATGGATATACTATTTCATCTAAGTTGCAGATTTCTACATAAGAATTGCAATTTCTGTTGTTATTTAAAGCTGGAGTCGCAAGAGGATGTACATAGGGATATACAAATTCTTTTTAGATGCATATTTCTAAGTGAGAAATACATTCTGTTAATATTTATGACTTGTGTATTAGAAAGACATACAATTTCTTTCTTCTAAGTTGCAGATCTCTAAATTAGAATTGCGATATCTCTTTTTAATTACAGGTGAAGTCTCAAAAAGGTATACAATGCCAATACTAAATAATATTACAAAGAGAAACATTTTTTTCTCATAAACACTGATTCGCGTAGAAAAGCTCACTACTTAATTTTAACATTTTTCAATTAAACTGCAATTTTAACACAATGTGCTATAAATTAATTTTAAAGTAGTATATACATTTACTTTCGCAAAATTCTATTGCTTATTCCTTTATCTTTTAATTTATTTTCCAGAAATGTTTTTAAAATTATTATTTAATATTCATTCACTTATAATACATATCTCAAATTTAAACTTACAATAAATTTAATTTAAAAGCAAGCTAAGTAAAAAATAAATAAACGTTATATTTTTATTTAATTTTCCTAAACAAATGGTTCAGTTTTAATAATTCCTTTATACGTAAGTTTAAATTCATACGCATGAATATTGAACAAAATGAATTTGCTTGTTGTAAGAGAATTAATAAGAAAAATATAAATGCTGATTTAAATATGAATATCAAAATATTGCACCAAGAACTGAATTTAAAAGAAAGAAATTCTAAAGAAATAGGGGGGGGGGGGGTTGTTAAAATAAATGAATATTTAGAAATTTCATCTGAAAATTGTTAATTATTTCATTTATTCTTCCGAGTCTTACCTATTGGTGAGAAACTTGTTAGTAAAGACAATAAATATTTTCATATTCAAACTGCAAATTTATCAGAGCAATGCTTCGTTTAAGGAATTTAATATACAGACAAAGTATTAATACATTCTTATGTAAATTTAATTTTGGAATTTTCAGTAAGTATATACTGCAGAAAAATCTAATTACATTTCACATTCGTCATTGAATTAGTTTAAATATTTTTATTTGTTTTTATACTTGTATAGTTCAAATATTAGTTTTAATAATAATAATATTAAGTTTGAACAAATACATATGCGTAGAAAATATTTTGGGCATTTTATTTAATGATGCCGTAGTATCTGATAAAATTCGATTTCTCTAAATATTTGCTTAACAATATCTATTTAGGAGAGCCTGTGTACAGTAAACTCATGAATTTAAAATTAAATTATTGTATATATTTCACAATAACTAATCAGATGGGCAGAAGATACGGAGCATAATCTGGATGAGATTCAAATACATGACATTGTAAGAAAATTATTAAAGTTATTGAAATAAAAGAAAATCTATTGATCCGACTTCAAACATAAAAATCGTTTGATGAATAAAAGGTTATCATTGAATTCGAATCACATATTTCATGTGAATCACATATTTCAAGAGAATCACATATTTCATCGAATTCGAATCACATGAACGAATTATGAATGCCCAAAGATGTAATGAAAACGTATGATCTAAACTTATTATTGGTATTAATCTAAATTAGTTAGAAAAACGTGATCTGACATCAATGTTGAGAATTTTCGATAAATTGTAGGTTAAAAATTTTTGCTTAATGGCTATTAGCAAACTAATCTATGGTCAGTGTATTGCATGGCCATTTTGATTTTAAATTCAGAGTGTTGTATCGAAACTCTTGAAAACTTCATCGGTGTTTCAGGTTTTAAAGTACTATAACCTAATTCTAGACACTTATTTTCCGAAATATGAATGAATTATGAATGCTCAATGACATAACAAAAAAAGTATTATCTAAAAGTATTAAAATACTAATAACACCAATAATAAAAATAATTAAAATGCATGATCTGACATCAATGTTAGAAATTTTCAATAAAATGTAGATTAAAAATATTTGCTTAATGACATATTTACATGACTAGTAGTAAACCGAGCTATTTTCAGTATATTGAATGACCATTTTTGGAAGTGATTATAAATGCAGAGTGTTGTATGAAAAAGCTTGAAAACTTCATCGGTATTTCAGGCTTTTGCGGTCGTATGTCTACTAACGCTTTTTTACCGTTCCAGTCATACCTCTGCTCCCGGAAGCCGAGAGTGCCTAAAACTGTGACGTTCGTCGCAGAACAAACAAAGTCTTGCAGAACAATCCCCTACCCTAATTTCATAATGACCTGAAGGTTCAAAAGCTTCCTTTCATAATCTTCCAGAACATTTCCTCCCACCTCAGTCAGAAATTATATTTCAAGGAGTTCCTCCGCCAGATTTGCCTGCTAGCTCCAAAAGACTACGCTCCGTCCTAAATAATTCAGAGCTTTCTATATTTTCCTCAAATGCAATGCAAATGATAATCTACATTGATTCCATGTTGGAGCAGTTTCAAATATATTTTGAAAAAAGAGGAAAACGTTGATATTGTCAGTAAACGAATGAAAATTCTCTTAAGCTTTGACCGCTTGCTGTTTCCCGGGAATGATGTTGCTTTAGAAGAGGAATATTTGACATCCTGCACAAATTTCAGCACATTTATCAGTAATCTATCTTTGCCATTCTGAGGAGGAAATAAATGAATTAGCTTTAGGCTATAACATTTTTATAAAATGGGTGTATCAGTTTTTAGCAGACAGCAGGAGAAATCGATTACCATTTTTATCAAGAGAGCTTCTAAAGCAAGCCGTTAAAGAATTAAATTCAGAGATTTCCAATTTCATAAAGTTTATGACTTTTCTACTTTCCATTCCCCTTCCAGAAGCAATTTGTGAATCGTGACGATTGACAGAATTGTTTCTAAAAGGCCAAATGCTTTCGATGGAGATGGATATGAAGTTGTTGGAACAAAAGACCAGCACCATCTGGGCACTTGTCCCTTCGAAAGATTTTTAAGGCAGCTTTTATTTTGATTTTCGAAACTTCATATGATAGGCATTTTATTAATAATTCATCATCATCATCGTGATTCACAACAATTTGTACTTCAAAAGTGATTGAAAAAGTTACAAATCAAGAATGTTTGCCTTGATTTAAAAAATAATGTAATGTATCTGTGTATGATCCTGTATTTTAATAAATGAAAATATAGTATTTTAACTTAAAGTTGACTTTTGCAGACCATTTATATAAATTAATAAGTCTTGTTGCAGAACATTTAAAAATATTCTGCTTGTGGGCCTCTGCTTTCAGCCACTGCAGCAAAGATGTTAGCCACAGATTAATTGCAAACTACATATATTGCGGCACTGTGAAGATGTAAAGTTGTTCTGTTTGTCAAACAGAAAAACTAAAGTTGGAAGACGCAAAATTAATTATTTTTGCGACACATGTTCCCAAAAACCAGGGTTTCATATTGGAGACTTCTTAGAAAGATACCACACGATGGAGAACTATAAAAAATATTTTTTACATGAAATTAAAACATATATTTGTCTTACATATACCTGAAGTTAAAAAAAATAATAAATTTTATTTTTCCTTCATAACCTTGCATATTATGTATTACTGTTCATTCAACGAAAATTAATGCATTCCAGTATGACACCCATGTACATATTTAAATATTTTAATTTTTTTAATTTTTCTTTTAATTAATCTCTCTTCCAATTTTAATAAGAAGAAATTTTTAAAAAATTTTAAAAAGAAGAAAAGAATATATTAATTAATTAAATAGTATTAAAAATTATTTAAAAATTTAAAAGACATTAAAAAGTCGGAAAACAAAATAAGAAAAAGATATAATCTCGTCATAAGCTCACATAATTATATCCATAAAAATAGTGCTTTCTTATACTGTAATGATATATCCAAAGCAAAATATATCAATACAATAGTGTTAAAAGCACCAAAACAATTGCAACGAAAGCAAAAAATTCAAAATAAAGCATATCAAGCAAAAAGTAGTCAATTAAAATTCCTGAAAAATACAAAATAAAACACAAAACATATAATGTGAGTATCATGTAATGTGAGTAATATATAATTTGAGTAGCAAATTCAAATGTACTTCCGCTTACCGCCATCTTTCAAAAGTGATTTAAAATATTTTCGTAGCAAGTTCGCCAGATTAGAAAAAAATTAAAATAAAAGCGAAAATTGAAGATGTGGGAAGCATTTTATTGTGTTCTTACGGAAGTAAAGCTGTGCATTTGATTTTATAGTTACCTTGAATTGACCCGAAATTGGATGTGTGAAAGGTAATAATATTATACTGGATAATTAAAATTTTATAATTAATAAGTTTGAATATAATTTATAAAATTTCAATTCAGATGATTTTTAGAGAAATTATTAAAATTTATTGAAAAAAATCATTTATTGAAAATAATTCTTTATTAAATATTAGAAGATTTTTAGCCATGAATGTGCCCGAATAGGAAAATTTAAATTTAGTTAAATAAGAATTTTTTTAATAAATTTATTCATGCAATAAACTCAATGATTTTATATAGAAAATAACTTGAGTTGGATATTAATTATTTATTTATTTCATCAAATATTGGAAGGGTTTGTCTTTTGCTTACAAGATAAATAAACATTACTACAATTGCCTTTATTTCTATTCATTTGATTTAAAATCACATTTTAATAAATGTTTTCAGAAACATTAGAATTCTATGTAATTGGTTTATTTACATTAAATTTGAAATCATTTTTTTTTATCGTGTAAGTCAACAATGCAGATATCTTCTGTTTTAGAACTTAAATCCAAAAAAACTAAAATCAATATTACCGTCATGATTACGAAAAATGATTTCCTCGGGGTAGATATTATTTAGAGAAATTGTATGAATTCTAAAATAAAAGATAATTAAATCATCAATAAAATTAAAAACTAATTTAATATTAAGAGGATAATTTTTTTCATAATAGTGTGTAAATAAGTTAGCTAAAAATGATGATAAATTAGATCCTTGTGGTAGTTCACCTATATTTCCATTGTAAAGATAATTATTAAAATGACAAATATTGATAAGAATTTTGTAATAATCAAATTTACAATGAAGGATATTTTTATTATTGTAGTAATAACTTTAAAAACCCTTTTTAGTTAAGAAAGGGGAATGCTATTGAAGACATTATGAAAATCGGAAGTCGCAATTGAAATAATTTAATTTTGTTCAATAAATTCTAAACTAGTTTAATTTTTAGAGATAATCAAAGAAAGTCCTTCTTTAAATATATTGTTAATAATTTTATTTAAGTAGTTAGAGAAAATAGTACTTAGCTTAGCTAAGTATGCATTAGACCCAGAAGTAATTGTTCTAAAATTTATAGGAATTCCATGAAATTCTGAACTGATAATTAAATATGGAAATTGAATATTATTAGCTTTAATTTTTAACCTCTTTAAGAAAACTAAAAAAATTATGTAAATTACTAAACTTAAAATTTTAACTATTTTTAACTCCTTATTTAAAAGTTTAACATAGACAGTTTTACTGAAGATTGTCTATGGGGTGTGAGCTTTGTCTATGAGGTTAATTACACAATTCCCTTTTAGTTGTTTGATTTCTCGATCAATATTAGAAAAAAAATGTTTAATTGTTAATGTTATTTAAATTTTCCTTATTATGAAGAATGCGGTTTTTAAAGTAATAATAAACAATCCATCTTCATTCTGTTAACATACCTAAAGATGGTGAGTATGTATTGGACATCTTTAAGCAAAAAATATTGAGATCATTAAGAAAATATTTTAGAATTTTATTACTTTCTATCTGGTAAATAGATTAAAATGTGTGCCTTTGAATATTAAATATTACAATTCTAAGCTTTCTATAATAGTTAAATTACCAGTAATAATACGTTTATAATTTTTATCAATAAATTAAAAATATTTCTCTCTGCATTGACATTCATAATCCTAATCCCATATTGAATTTCCCTAAATTTTTGCTAATAACATTAAAGTTAAAAATAGTTCTACCTATATATATATATATAGTTTTTAATTAATTATTACAAAATCTTTTGAAAGAAACACAATTTTTATTATTACTTAACATGAAATGAAATTTAAACATATCAAAAAAATATTTTTGAAAGTTAGTAAGTTAATTATTATAGCTAGAAAGATATAAGGTATCTAAATTTTTCGTTTAAATTTTTTAAATCTTACACGTTTTGGCTTTTACAAAATTGAAATGAAATATTTTGAAGCTTAAATTAGTAAAAGAAAATGTGTTCATAACATCTTGAAGTTTTTAGATATCATTATCTTTAAGAGAGAAATCAAAATCTTTCCTTGGTTTCACATTAAAACGTTTATTCAAATATTTTTTTCTTAATAGAAATAAAATTTACATTTAATTTTTAACTATTATTATTTATATAACAATAAACTATATATAATAATACATAATAATTATAATAATATGTAACAATATATAAGATAGATCTGTTACATTCTGATCCTTGTTTTTCCCAATTTGTAAGCTTATCTTTAATGTGAAAAATGAGCAAGTGGAGTAGTTATTTAAGTTAATTTGAGTAAAATGGAAGGTATAATTTAGCAAATTGGTTAATACAATTGGTTTATGCAAAAGCATGTAATAAATTTCTTTCTGTACCCTTAAATCAATATCATCTACAGTATCTAAAATATTAATTTTAACACTGTTAAATTTCAATACACTCTAAAATGATTCAATTCTAGGTTTTTAATAATTTTATTACTGTTTACATCTGAACGATGTTGATTTATTCTAGTGTTAAGCTATCCGACTATTTTCGAAAACTTTTTTTTAAATATCAATATAAAATATTGAAAAACTTTATTATTTTATTGAGTGTAAAAACTTATGAAACTAGCAAAAATATTTTATTATTATTTTTTTTCATTATTTGGCCATTTTTAGGTGGAAATAAGGCATTTTTTTGCATGTATGATTAAACACTGTAAAATCATTTCTATGGCCCGAAACAAAATATCCTTTGAGGATAATATTAAGAAGGCTATCAACTATGTTTCAAACCATTATCTTAAAAGCAAGTGAATAGTACTACTGAGTTAGGAATCATTGTAGTTAAAAAAGCAAATGTTTAAAACTTTCAGCTTTCGTCTTTGTAAAAAAACGTGCACAAAAAATTGAATTCTACTTTTTCTCTTTGTCTGTAGTTCAAAACATGGTTGCTGGTACAGTCAAACCCCGGTATAGTGTACATTCAAGGGACCGAAATTTAGGTTCACTATAACCGGGAGTTCATTATATCCGTTCCGCAAACAATTTTAACTAATGGTTCCAAACCCCTTTCATTTATTACACATTATTTAAAAAAATGACTAATAGAATAAAATACAAAAATGACTGAAAAATAATGCGTAGTAAAAAAAAAGTGTTAACCTATTTACACTTTATTTACATGTGTTAACTTATTTAACTTTTTACACTTTGTCTTGCGTACAAAAAAAAATTAGAAATCTTTAGCTGATGAGAAGCTGATTCAAGGAAAGATTTGTCCATACTTTTGTCGAAGGACCGAAATGTTTCCATCACTTTCAGCACTATATTTTGCGTGCACAAGAACTTGTTTAGTACTTTAATTGCTGCTTTGGCGTCCATCATGGTGAGAAAAAATGTTTCGCTACATTCCACTCTATAGATGATTTCAAAAATCGGTATATGTATTTATTTTGAAGTGGAAATTTCAACATTATAACAAAAAAATGAAGAAAGCAATCAACCGAAGATAGAAAAAAGTTCCTAATATCCTACTTCCTCACTTTTTTGGTTCACTATATCCGCAAAAATAACATTATACGTCTATAGAATGGCACGGGACTGAACATTCCGTTCATTATATCCGAGAGTTCACTATAAACCGTGTTCACCATAGCGGGGTTTGACTGTATTATAAACACTCATGAAAAACATCATATGTAAGGATATTAGAAACTAATATGGAGTAATTATGTTAGGATAAAAGTGACGTTCTGTTACGTTAAACATACCCATATTGACGCAAACCTTTTAATGTTATTTTCTCTAATTCATTAATTCCCCTAAAAATGCCATTCACCCGTTTCTTCCATATACCTTTTTAATTGTGTCTGTACATGCCTTTCAATGTTGTGTTTCTCAGTACTGATTTATTCATTATTTTCTTTTATTTATTCACCCCGTGCGAAGAACGGGTTTTCAGCTAGTTTAGAATAAAATCAATTTTCAAAACTTTGCGCAAAATAAGATTTTTGAACAGTATCAGCATGGCTATCTGTACAAATCTGTATGTACAAATGTAAGTAAAATGCAAAATTTACGTATGTAATATATGTATGTACAAATCTGCATGGCTAACTAGTACAGCAAATTTGCAATCATGAATTGATCTGCATTAAATTTGGTGTATGTATGTTTGAAGATACTGTATTGGCTACTAGAATATGCTGTATTGGCTACTTTAAAACTTTCTCCGACCATCCTTTCTCGCATTATGTCTCTAAGGATGAGTTTTCGATTATAATGTGAATAATTAGCTATCTTGAAGATAAAATCAGTCAAAAATTATTATTATTATCGCAAGTTTTTATGAGTTATTTATCTTTAGTTTCCTGTGGTGATTATCACGAAAAAAATCAACATTAATAATTTCGCAACGAATGGTTATGACGTCACCGAATTCGTATTTTAAACAATATATGAAACTATAAGCGATTTTTTTAATGATACTTATACTGATACTAGCGGTATTAATGTATGTTTCCTTTAACTTAAATAATGGGAACTGAACAAGAACTAATGAAATAAATGAAATGAAATAAATTATGATTATTACATTTTTAAATGATACTATGTAAGATTTTTCTTTTGCTGAGTTGAAATTCTAATTCATATTACCGAAAAATCCAATAGTATAAATCTTTGCCAGAATATACAACAAATAAAAAAATAAAGGTTGTGTTTTAAGTACCATTTTTTTTACATTTCCTATGAGCTGCCCAATCAGTCCTCCCGATGAGCAGACCTAGTGCGTTCTCCAGAAGTGGTATTCACTCTTTCAGGACCACCACAATGGGTGAGATACCATTGGCCATGCTAATTTGGACGTCTAGTTTCTGCCACACTAGATGGCAGCACTGAGACTCTATTTGGATGCTAAAGTGCACAAGGAATTTTAATTTTGCCGCAAATGCCAAGAGCCAATAAGGCACTTCAGGGATCTTTTACATGCCGCATGATCACACGACATGGTCGGTGAGGATTTTCTGAATCCCGAAAATCCGGTGCCTTGGCCGGGGATCGAACCCGCAGACTTGGGCTCAGAAGGCCGACGACAAACCAACTGCGCCACCGCCAGCCACTTGTAAGTACCATTAAAGTGTAGTATTTTGATATTAGTTTACTTATCAGTTTTGGAGTGTGATGAAAATTTACTAACACAGTAGTTTTAACATGTATTGGTATGTTGGTATAATAGGCTCTCAATACCACTGCCTTTATTAGGGAAATAATAGTAGTATTTTATACCACGTTTAGTTAATCGTCATTAGAGTTTGGCGATTTCTTATGAGAAAAAGTTCAGATGTTAGTCCGGTCGTCAAAATATAGTATAAAAATATTAGTGTCGTAACTAATTATTTTCGAGAATTGCAATTAATTAGTTTTTGGTTAAAGTTAGAAATTTAAATTAAAAAAATTGCATTGAAAAATAAATTGATGCAGAAAATGTACTTTTTCGTCTCATTTATAGATAAAGATCGTAAAAAATAGCCATTTCTGATATTGATGCCAATTATGCTTAATTTTTGTAATCGGTACAAACTGAAATGAAAAAAATAAGTTTTATATTTAAGAGCTAAATTAATGGAGAAAAAGCACTTGTTCATCTAGAAAGACCTTTCGAAATTACTTGATTATTAATGACACCAATAGTACTTATTTTAATTTTAGAAATTGGTTTTAATCTTATGTTAATTAGTTTGGTTACTATGCTTTTAATGGGTACTAAGTATACTAATTTCGGTGGTAAGATATCTACTATGGCGCTGCAGAAACAAGTTTTAATGTCATGGCAAGGGAAAAAATTGTTGTATTTGGTAAATTTTGACTGTCAGTAGTTGAGCAAAATACCAATCAGACATTACTGGAGATCAGTCTACTACAATCAGTCAGGTACTGGAAATACTTATCTTTAATTTTTTTGAGATGTATTGTTAAAAACATCTTTTTGCTCAACGTAACTTAAATCCGCTGACAAAGGGCAGCAAATAAAATATTTTAACTTAAGTGAATGTGCCTGTAAAAGTGTTTCAGTTTTGTGCATGATTTCTTGGTGTTAATAATACACATTTGTTAATTATTTACTTTTTTTTCACCCTGTACGAAGAACGGGTATGCAGCTAGTTAGTAATAAACCAAACTTGATAAATGCTTTCATCAAAGCAAACTGCTGTTTCCTTAATATAATTGCTCACAAAAATTCTCAGTTTACATCTACAGTGTAAGTTTCGGTTAAACGTATCTTTAAATTTTTAAATAAAGAATGCAAAGCGAAGCAATCTGGAAATTAGAGCAGTGAAAGAAGTGAAATCAGAAAGAGCTTTAGAGTAATTTAAGCAAGAACAAGCAATCCCCACGAAGATTAAGTTCCGCCTCATTTACTAAGACTTTCAAAATGCTAATCTTCAAATAAGGAAGAAAAGTTATTTCCTGGATTTTTGTTTAATTTGAAAGATAACAATTTCTGCTCAGAAGCGTTCAGTTTATCTAAAGAACAGATTTAGGAAATTTTTAGAAATATATATTTTAAGTATAAAGAGCTACGCCTGCATTCATTTCGAGTTTAAGGATTCCTTCGTTTTTATATACATAGAATAACATATGAAAAAAAAAATATTTTTGAGAATGTTTTTATATTGTTCTAAGTTGCTCATAATTAGTTTATTTTTTGCAGTTTATAACACGGAATGAATACTACGCTATTGGGGACCCAATGTATGTAGTACTTGCTTGTATATTTTGGAAAAATACTTCATTATTAGACTATTGGAAATTATGCAGAGATGAACTTCAATATTGGTTTCAAATTTACTTATGCCTTAACAAATAAATCCAAGTTGAAGACTTTCTTAAATCACGCAATTATAGGTATAATTTGAATTAAATATAGTTCAATATAGCCTCCTATTATGGTTTTAATCATAATATATTTTAAGGAACCAATATCATGGTGGAAACGTGGAACCAATTTTTCGGAAAAGGCATTCTTTCTTTTATTTTTCAATAATTATACTAAACATTTCTGCTACATTAAACAAAAACTCCATTTTACTTAAGTAGTAAAAGTGGAACTAAGCCATGTGTGGTATGAAACAAGGAAAAGGTGTCAAACTGTCTTAAAGGCAAGATTTTATAGCCAGGATAATACTTTCTTGCTCTAAACAATATTTTTTAAAGGAAAATAAAATACAAAAGTTAGTTTTTTAAAATTTCTAAATACTAAACAAGCCGCTTTTTGGCTGCCACCTAAACACGATGTTAAGTTGTACTTAGTATTATGTGTACAAAGCATAAAATAAAATAAAAAATGACTCCTTTAAAACTTTTATTGTAATGGTCAGAATATTAATGAATCTTAATGGTTCAAAATGGTGAACTCTAATATGATGATTAGTGTTAACTATTAATTACGCTACAGAATCAGACACAAAAATGCCCTTTTTCTAAATATTTAAATTACTAACAAATTTTAATCTAAGATTTAAAATCTAAGATTAATTAATGTAATTAATCTTAATTATAGTAAAGTAAGGTAATTTTAAATCTAAGATTTAAAATTACTTCATTTTTGATGTATTGTTTTTTAAAAAAATGGACACTCTAAATTATTATTGATCAAATGATCAGACTTTCAAGTATTGGAAATCAATCTGAATGGTTCATGGAGAAGTGACTTCAAATATGGTAATTAATTAGAGCAAACCATATTTTAAAATATTCAAGTTTAGGTTGCGTTTAAGTTTTAAGTAAAGGTATACATCTTAAAAGGTCAGCTTTAGCATTATTGATATATGCCCCGACTACTCCCTTTAATGTTAGACCATGGTATTTTTCAAAATTGACTGTTACCGTTTATTAAATTTCTTAGTAATTAGTAAATATTGCTCCAAAAAATTCCAAACAACCTTTAGAAGTAAGAGTCTTCACTATTGAAAACAATTTAAAATCCATCTTTTAGAAAGCAATCAATTCCTTCAAAAATTTTCAACTGGATATTTAAACTCTAATTTACGAAATTTAATTTTAAACACAATGTAGCGTTCATTTTTATCAGATAAATTTGTTTAAAGCCTTTAATCTATATCTCCTAGATGAAAAAATAAATTCAAAAAGCAGGGACCCTCAAAGGAAGTCATTTAGACACATTATTTCCTCATTAATTTTCAGGAAAAATCCGGGATTCTCAAAGGTATTCTTTAGCTTTTGCATTGCAATTAAAACTCAAAAACAGTTTTAATTTTACCATAGATTTTTCCTTACACTAAATTTCCGCTGCGATATAAGCTACGTGCTACTTTAATCTTGAAAAGTTTAATTTCTTAGAAAATGTAAGTCATTCATTTTCAAAATTAAGTTTCCAAGTTGAGAGTTTTCTGATTCTTAAACAATCTGGACTGATAATTATCTGAGTAAAGCTTTTACATTAAGCTAAATTATCTCTTAATTTATCCTTAAGAATTAATTCATTTGTAAATGAATTGACATAGCTGTGTTACACTTAACTATTCAGTTTTAAAACTTTGCAGTTAATATTGATCCATTATTCAAAATTACTAAATTCGCAATTTTATTTGTCTTATTTTTCATTTGATATTTTATTAATTTGTTTATTTATTTTGCCAAAACTTTGACACAATTATTAAAACTGATACATATTTAATTATTTGAGTTCTATTTAAGTATTCATGGCTACTAAATCTGTAGTTCTTTTAACATTTTATTTCATGTTTATCATCTAAATTGTTATTGTCACCAAACCCTTGACACAATTATCCAAATTGATTAGTACTTGTGAGTTTTAATTGATTTTTTCAATGTGGGGCTGTTTGAGAACGTTTGAATATTAAAAATATTTTGATAACATAAATTTAAATTTTGAGAACAAAGATTGATAAATTGTTTCAATAATAAGCTCGTGAAAGTGACAAAGTCTTTTATACATTCTTAGCGAATTGATTCAAAATTTAAACCACATTGCAAAAAGCAAGTTTGCTGTAACTAGTATTATGTGTTTATGTTTTAAGATGAAAATGTTCCAGTTCGAGCTGAGCCATAGCACCAAGTTATTAAATGATATATATATATATGTATATATATATATATATATATTAATTAAAGATTTTTAGATTTTTTTTTATTTCCAATGCAGCAGGCGATACAGACATTATCCGCCGTACAGAGATAAAAAAAAGAAAAATATGAATACAGAAAAGAGATAAAATATACAAAATACAAAAATAAAAGCAAAACATCAGACATAAAAATTAAATCAAGAATTTAAATTAAACAAAAGGTCTCTGGCCTCCCAGTATCGGGAGTAGATGCAGTTCTTTGTGAGAACTGATCAGTTGAGGAGATGTTCCGCATTCATCGTCGCACCACTGCGGCAGAGGGGGCAGGCAGGATTATCCACTATTTTAAGACGGAAAAGATGAGCGTATAAGTATTCGTGCTTGGTAGCAAGTCGAAAGGCAGCTACAGCACTGCTACTTCGGCAATCGGGGAGATTAAGGATATCATTTCTTCTCGAATTTTTTTTTGTCCGTTCTTTCAGCAATGATATATGTGCTGTCTTAAGTGCATGATTAATCATTAATGAAGTGAACTTATAGCTAACCAAGTTATTTGGGCTTGGGCTGGCCAAAAAAGCAACCTTTTTTGGCCAGTGCATCCGCTTTTTCGTTTCTGGGGATACCACAGTGGGATGGGATCCATTGTAAGGCAATCGTTTTATATTTTTCACCCATCTCTGTCATTAAAGATCTACATTTCACATTGGACAAAGAGCTAGGGGCTTGAGAGCAGTTGGCAATGGCCAGAATTGCAGCTTGGGAATCCTAGAAGATGACAGCTTGATCAAAAAGAGAAGGACGAGCATTTAAATGAGTTAAAGCTACTTTGATTGCCTCAACTTCGCCATCAAACGCGGTTTTGGCTGTTCCCAACGAAAGATAGTGGGAGAAATGCTCGCAATAAATAACAGCACCGGCAACGCCATCTATCTCAAGCTTTGAGCCATCTGTATATATGTGCAACCATGTTTCAAGAGGAAAACGATTGTGGATATTCTCCATCCCCGCGCTGACCAAAGCTGCTGTACAATCCTGGGCTTTTAAGACATGACTCATAAGGTCCAGGTAATATAATATTTTGCTAGCTTCCATAGGATTTAAGATTTTTAGATTATTCTTAATTATAAATAGGATTTTTAGATTATTTCAACCTGGATTTTTTTTTTTTATCGTGGTACGAAGTTTTAATTTGCGATCTATTTTATTTCGTAAACTAAAATAACATTTAAGATAATTTTATATCAAAACCACAGAGGCAATTATAAGTTACAAAATTACATTAAATCAAATCAATTAAACTCAGTGGCGGGACAACAAAAGGGGGGACAAGAACTGCAGAACCCATTCCAGCTTCTCCGTCTTGAACACTGGGGTGTAAGAGCAGAATTCAGGGGATAGAGCATTCGCCTTTTAATGAGATAAACCGGGTTCCAATCCCAATTATGGCTAGTCGTTGTGAATTCTGCACCTGGCTCGCATCGTCAATAGTGCTGACTTAAAATATCCTCATTGGTATATGGATCATGAGTTAGAGTCCCCTTGCAGTCAGACTAACAGTGGAAGGCTTTCATCTTCATGTAACGCAAAAGAGGGTTTGTTTCACCAAACAGTTCTACTCGAAGGCAGAATTTCTCCCAATCCTGAAGTTTCCTTGTCTTCTGAATTGGGTTCAAAATTACAAGGCTACGGTGTTGAAGATTGGTACATGAAACTCAAAATTGGATCGAATGTTCAATGACGGTTATAAAATAAAATGAAATTGGATGAATGCGGAGCCGTGGTTTCTCAGGGGATCAAACACTTGCCTTTTAATTTGGTTTTCCGGGTCAAATCCCAGCGTTAGGTGGTCGATAAGAATTTCTCACGAGGCTCGCACCTACCACGGTAGTGTAGTAAAATATCTCCAGTGGTAGAAGGATCAACGGTTAGAGTCCCCTCGTCTTCAGACTAACTGTTGAATGCTTTCGTTTTTTTCCTCTCCATGTGACGCAAATGCGGGTTAGATCCATTAAAAAGTATTCCTCGATTATAAGTTTTTTCTCAATACTTGATCTAGGAGTTCCTTTAGGATTCAAAGTTACAAGACTACGGAGTTGAATATTGATAATCGTAAACTCAAAATAGGTTCAATGACGGTTATAAAATGAAATTTAAAAAAATTGGATGAACTTGGAACCCCCAGGATTTAGTCCCCAAACATGCTTAGTATTTATTTTATCAACCCACTGATGGCATGAAAGGTTGAGACAAACTTTCCCGGTTCGAGGATAGAACCCATGAACTGTGACATAGTAGAGACCATAGTTTCATAGTAGACCATTCAGTTACCGGACATCTTTTAAACCAAATCCTATATTAAAATATATAAATTATTAGCAATAGAGTTTTGTATTATAGTAAATAGAAACGTTTTAATATTTTTATCCTTTTTTTGCCTAGTTTTGCCTTTTTTAGCCTATACTAATTTCTTGATGTTACCAGCAGTAAACATTTTCATTTGTTCAATGTTTCCAATCACTCTAAACAAAATATGAATTCAAAATGTGTAGGAAATGAATATTCTTGAAAACTCTGTTTTAGAAACTAAATTTACAAAGTTATTTCCAAGAACATTTATTAGAGCAGAAATTTTCTTCAAGTACATTTATTTGTAAGGAGGCTTACTTTTAATTACATTCAACAGTGCAAAAGCTTACGTACAAGTATATGTATCATTATAGAAGACTGTTTCGAAATTCATTCAATAGTATTGAAATTTACATCGAATGCATATAATAGTACATAATTTTACAACTAGATACGAATATCACTCAGCCTTCCACTTCATTTCAATAAACAATTATTAATTTGTAGCAAAAAGTAATAAAAATCATAAGTTTAAAAACAAAATCTATAATATTTCTCAAAATTTCCCTTCTAAGTTTCTCTTCATTGCAATAATGATTAAGTTAATTTTATAAAAACTATTTCTTAACAGAAATATATATAAAATATAATTTGAACAGTTTCTCGAAGAATGTTTATGAATGCCTGATACATTTTTGCTTCATTGTTAGATTTTGAAACACGTTTAAAGTCAGCCATTCGACAACAACCAAATATTATTGGATATCTTTTTATCTCTTTTAAAGTTAATTTAGTTTATTGTCATTTCCAACTTTTTCCAATAACGTAACTTTTTCAAGTTATTGGATTTGTTTGTTCAAAGGAAGATTTAGTTGTCACCTGACTCCTGATCATTATCAAGAAACAATAAATCTATATGAAAAGAATTATAGGAAAGGCTTTTCTTTTTAACAGCCTCTTTAGTAAAAGTAAAAGCTGTTATCAGATAAAGAAAATTTTTCTTAATACGCATCGATTGAAGATAAGTTTCATTGGAAAAAATTTAAAATACATATAGGATTAAACTTTACATTTAAATTAAATGTTTCGTCAGCTTACATTTTGTAATATCTAATTTTAAATGCAGTGTATATGTTGTAATTTTAAAACATATAATCTGTGATGTGTGTCAATAGTTACAGCGTGAAAGATTTGTATATATATATATATATATATATATATATATATATATATATATATATATAGCGTAATAAATAAATACAAAAACACACGAACAAAATTAATCAAACAATAAGTTTTATTTATTGTGCATAAGCTGCAAATAAATATAACTCATAAAATAAGTTCAAAATATAGAGAAAACAAGGGAAAAATTACAGAACAATGAAAAAGGGGAGAGAAAAGGGGGAAAAATAATAAAAAATAACAAAACACCGGAGGAAAAAAATTCCGAAAAAAAGGAAAAACTTTTTTTTAAAAATCTGGAAAATAAAAGATATAATCTTTTCATCAGCTCACACGATTATATACACAAAAAGAGTGCTTTCTAATATTGTATCAATATAGCCAAAGCAAAATATATCAATATGATAGTGTGAGGAGAACTCAAAAAATTTTACAAAGAAATTACAACAAATGAAATAGAAAACAATAAGTAAAAAAATCGCGTAAAAACAGACAATAAAATATGAAGAAAAAACAGAATAAAACACGAAATAAAATCTATAAAGCGAGTAGCGAAATTAAATTAACTTACATGAATGGGAATTTTTCGAGAATGATTTAAAATATTTTCGTAACAAGATTGCCAGATTGCAAAAAATAAAAACAGAAACGCGAATTGAGCTAAAAGCGTAACTAGAGGAGTTTTATATTAACGCGCGTTTTTAATGCATTACTGAATTGTTAGTTTGATTTGTTAGTTGCAAAGGATGAGCCCGAAAATGGATGTGCGCAAGGTAACATTATACTGAATAATTTAAAGAAGTTGACAATTAATAATTTTAGAAAATAAATATTTGTTTAAGAAAAAAATTTAAAATAGAAAAGAGAAAGAAACATGAATTGCCTATTTTGCATAGAATTTTACCAAGGGATTTAACCGAAATGGATTTGCACATGGAAAAATTATATAAACTAACAAAAAAACCTTTTTAGTAAATTATTTTAGCAACAGATTTGTCCGAAATGGATTTGCACATGGGAAAATTATATAAATTGACGAAGAAATTTATTTAGTAAATAATTTTAGCCACGGATTTGCCTGAAATGGATTTGCACATGGAAAAATTATATAAATTAACAAAAAAATTTTTTAGTAAATATATCTACAATAATATACGATTAACTCAATGATTTTATGTAGAATTTTAGTTTTTTAGTTGGGTATCCATTGTTTTTTTTATCAAATTTTGAAAGAGTTTATCTATTTGTTTTTTGGATAAATAGATAAATAAGGGTAATATAATAAATAAATATAATAAACTCTTTCATAATTGGTGCAAAATAGGCAATTCATGTTTCTTTCTCTCTTTTTTTTCTTGAATAAATATTTATTTTCTAAAATTATTAATTGTCAACTTCTTTAAATTATCCAGTATAATGTTACCTTACGCACATCCATTTTCGGGCTCATCCTTGGTTACTAACAAATCAAACGCACTTCAGTAATGCAGTAAGAACGCACATTAATACAAAACTCCTCTAGTTACGTTTTTAGCTCAATTTGCTCTTTTGTTTTCATTTTTTGCAATCTGGCAATCTTGTTACGAAAATATTTTAAATCATTCCCGTTCATGTAAGTTCATTTGATTTCGCTACTCGCTTTATAGATTTCATTTCATGTTTTATACTGTTTTTTCTTTATATATTATTTTCTGTTTTTACGTGATTTTTTTACTTATGGTGTTCCATTTTATTTGTTGTAACTTTTCTGTAAAATTTTTTGAGTGCTCCTCACACTATTTTATTGATATATTTTGCTTTTGCCGATGAAGAAACTGCAAGTTTTTAGTTTGGGCTCATCAATTTTTATTCATACACTACGTACATTAAATCACCTGGAAAATTTCGCATTGATGCATGATTATGAAATAAAGATATTCTTTTTTGGCCAAAGAATAAATCTAAAAAAATATCATCAAAAGTCATTGTGTTCAGCTGGTATATATATCGGTCGATTTATCTTAATGATATGCAAAATACCATACATTTTCAACTCTGCGAAGTAAATGTCGGAAGTAAAATATTGAGACATTATAAAGCCATTTGCGATTGGAGGCCTTACATATGTATGGGAAGAAAATATGGGCGAAAAAACATGTTGAAATCCGAAAATGCTTTTCACGGTTAGTTTAATCAATATCTATTTTATTTGAGTAATGGCAAAACACTTATCAAAGCCACTGCTAAAAACATTTTTTGATATGTGTTTCTAGGGGTCAAAAGTAAAGTATTAAGTTGTAATGAATATTTTATTTAACATTTTTAAGGTTATTCAATATCCTTTTATAAATAAATATATTTAAATAAGATCATCGTAGTTGAATATTATGTCACTTCATGTTATGAGATTTTAAAAGCTAATACGTTTTTTTTTTCTCCTACTAAACAAAATATTAATCTAAACTGAAATAAAAAGTTTCCCTTTTTCTAAATTAAGAAAGATAGCTAATACTTAAGTTCTAATATCTAAAAATTTATATTCCAAATTTTATGAAGCATCCCTTAGTTTTTAAAATATTATTTATTTTTTTTTACAATTTAAAGAATCAACTCGTATCGATTATACTGGGGAGCGAATTATTTGTTGCATTTATACAAGTACTTGATCTTGCCTAATTCGGGAGGGGGGAGGGTTTCAATTCTGAAATTGGGTTTGCTCCTAAAGCTCCAAATTTTTAAATGACGTTTTTAGTCCATTTTTGCTGCTAAATGTTGCAGCAAACTTTTAGGGGAGCACTTGCATATAATCGCAATTAAAATGGCATAGAAAGAAACGTCGTTCTACGCAGGACTACATTGTTGTTCCTCAAATGTCGTTCTGGGGGACTGGGGTGCTTCCATCTTATGAATTGCTCAGACGAAAAACACAGTTCATGACAGGAAAACCTTCCTAGCGGCGCAATACGACATTTTCGTCATGGGTTTCTATTCAGTTTTAATCCTGGTGATGTGCCCTGACTTCCATAGAAGTTTGTGGCAACATTTATGCGACCCCCTGTTATGCATAAAGTTTATCAACTAGTACATTTTGATAAAAAAAATAGACTAAAATTGCCAATGAAAAAATGATTTGAAATCAATGACCAGAAAATGCCCAAGACCCGTAAAAACATTTCATGCAACGAAAAACAAATAAAAAAATTTTCCCAAATGTTATTAAAACAAACAACTCTTGGAAAAGAAATCATCAAAAGAATTTTGTTGTACACCAGTTGCTGTGTTTTCAATTATTTGTTTACTAAGTAATCAAATAAATATTTATTTTTGTTTATTTAAGGAGTAAACTCATGCAAAAAAAGAAATCATAAAAAAGAACATTTAGGGACTAGAAACGTTTAAAAACAACTTTAAGTAAGTAATTGAACAAGTTAATGTTTATTTAGGTCTTTAAAACGAATCATATGAAAGGTACTTTTTTTTAAGTTTTAGAATTCAAGCTCAAGAATAAACTGTTTGATTTCGAAAAGAAATGACTCTAAAGATACTAAACAAAAATTAATAAAGCATTGAAGGGACAAAGATAAATAATAACTATAAAAGCTTTATTATAACTAACATGTTTGGTAGAATTTTAATGTTTAAGTAAAAAAATAGTAATAAACTGTGGGGAAAAAGGTCTGTGATACGAAAATATTCTTTACCTTAAAATTTTATTTAATCTCTAGCTCAAAAAAAAAAAGTTTTAGATTTTGAAATTGAGAATCCCATATAAAGTTAAGACAATAAAAAGAGAAATCTAGCAAAAATCCAAACTAACTATCAGATTAGCTATATTATTAATTTTAAATTAAAAACAAAATTCGTAAAAAAGAAAGAATTTTTGAAAAATTGTGAGATGAGACGATTTTTTTTCACTTTAAAGTTGTTCTTTTACTTCTTCGAAACTAAAACGTTTTATTTTGATGTTGTTTTATATAGGAAAAGTGATTTAAAATACAAAAAAAATAATTCATACAAATAAAAAATCCAAAATAGCTAACATGTTTGTATATATAGAACTTTTCAAAAATTCGCAAAATCTAAGATTTTCTTTTTTTGTACCTTAAAGCAATTAAACTTCAGTCTGGAATAGAAAATAGTTAATTTCGATATTAAAAATCTAATACAAAAAGTATTTTAAAAAATATTAAAAAAAATTATAAATATTTATCAAAATTATAAATATTTATCAAAATTCCAAATAGCACGCTTGTTCTATGCTTCAATGTTTTTTAAGTAAATAAACAAAACCGTATATTAAAAAGCGCAAAGCGAAGAAGTGTTTTTATACCTTAGAGCTATTTTTTAACTTGTAGCCCGAGAAGATCGAAACAATCTTTTAATTTGGAATCCATTCGAGTGTTTTAGCTTCTACAGAAATTGTGCTGTAAGTTTATTCCCTTAGGTATTTTATTCCGCGCTCATGCATTCTAAGCAACATTACGGAATAAAAGAAACAAAGAGTGAATAAGCAATCGAGAATATATAGTAGTAACATTAAACGTAAAATCCTTCCGGAAAATTGAGCAACCTTTTTTTATTTATTTATTTCCAATCGAAAATTGAAAATGCGAGTAAATCCGCTTACTTTCGAAACTGGGTAAAAGCTTAAAAGTGTTATTGATAAATGAAATAAGTTTTTTTTTCTGAAAAGGAATATTTTTAAACATTCTGTCAGTTTATTTTTATTTTGCTGTACTTAAATTCGCAACAAAATGTTCAGAGTGTTAAACCTGCTTTTCGAATACTCCGTCATCATATCAAATGATGCTCTTTTGCGAATAATATGCTTTTTTTGTAACTGATGTGACTTGCTGGTATGCTTTTTTTGTAAATGCTACTCATGACAGTTGGGAGTTTAGCCTATGTAAAGTCTATGTAGCCTATGTAAGCTATGTCTATGCTTTGTTTGAAATTGGTGCAAAATGATAATATGGAGAAAAGCCAGAGTTTTGTGATAATGAAAAGCGGTGGTATATTTTTTTAATATTTAAAAACGTACTTCAATGCTGCATTATCTGGACTCATAAGAATTTGCAAAAACCGAGAATAAGACAGAGATTTTGATAAATTTCATCTAGGTGGAAAACTGTCGCCAAATTGGCAATTTTTTAAAATGCTTAATAACTTTTGAAATATTAAAGTTATTTGTCCGTTCTAAAGCCCAGATAATTCTGTACGGCAAGATGATATATATAATTTAAAATCATCGCAATGCTTCAAGCGTAAGGCAGTGGCTTTTTTTAAAATTTTCCTTGGTGACTGAATGTTAATGTAGATTTTATGCCATTCAACGTTAAATGTAAAACGTAACATTGAAATTTGAGTGTTAACAAAATATGGTTGTATGCAAACTCCGGAGTATCGTATTTCAGTTGAAAGCATGGTGTATAAATTTTGAATTTTTTTAAGAGTTATACACTAAATTACAAATTGTTTTACAAGAAAATAAGGCTAAATATATGTTTATCTCGTTTTACGAATTTCGTTTAATAATTTGGCACACAATCTGAAATTTTTCTTTCAAAAATATTTTTAAATTTAAAAAAAAAATATATTAAATCTTTTTTGTTTTGCCCATTATATTGACATGCAACGCACACGCAAAAAGGTTTAAATTGAGAATTTTTGTTCTAATTGAGCTCAATATGTTAAAATTGAGAAGTTTTTTAAACCTTGGCATTTTTGTATGATGTATGATAAGCTACATGCATCAAAAACATTGCTAAATGAATAAAAATTAGTTTCGTGTCAGTTTTCTGAAATTTTATATTAAGGGGAGTCGGTAGGACAGATACTAATAATACTAAAACTGATTTTTTTCGATGCACTTTTTCTCAGCCTCTAAAAAAGCTTCAGTATTTTCTACACAGAATATTTACATAAATACGTTTACACTGTGATAAATCTTAAAACATATCTTTGGTAGAAATGTTTTTAAGAAATGTTTTTAAGAAATTATTAACTAATAACTTTCAATTTTGTATAAAGTTTCATCTTTTCTAAAAAAAGAAAAGAAAAATCTTTCATATCTCAAAAAGCATTCCTGTTAACGCTAAAACATTTCAGCTCTTATTTGCTCCATTAAGCATGTCCTATCTTGGCTACTTTATTATTTTAATATAATTATAAAGCCGCTTATCAAAAAAATCTATTTTATCACAAGCATGGTTTATTTTATTTTATTTTATTTTATTTGCAATTTTTGCTCTTGCAGTATATTCTTCCATACTTCAAGATTACAAGGAATATAACCTCAAGGCGTTTAGAATTTTTTAAAAAAAAATTCAGATCCTGAATGTGTCAGTCAAAACACCAAGCTTTTCATAAAACGATGACATTTATTATGCAATATTGTCGGTAATATTCCGTAATTCCTGACTGTAGAATATTCTCGTAATTCTTGTCAAAGATGTAACCAAAAAGATTTGCACATTGGGGGTACTAAATTAATATTTAAACTAAGGAAAAAATAAAATGCAAGCAATATTTTATAAATCACTGCTGATAAAATGGTTCTGAAAGCATCGAAACCTGCTTCATAGCCCGAGTTAGCAGAAAGCAAATGAAAAGTAAAGAAATGCCTCTAGGTGTCAGGTCATCAGCTAATCAAGAAGTTAGCGCCAAAAATCGGGGATAGTTTCGGCTAATTAACTTCTTGCTGTGGATTTTAGAACTTTTTTAAATATTTTTGTTTAACTTTATTTTAATATTCATAAAAACTGTATGTTATGCATTTTTTTAATGCTAATAAAAAAAAATCTACTGGAAATGAGGACATGCGTGTTCTAAAAATTCCATAAAAAATTTTGGAACCAGTTTTTCAATTCCAATTATAAACTGTTTTTTTAAATTTTTTTTTTTTAATTTTCATACTACCTTTCTAACCGGTGATTTGGCGAATTTCAATAGCTAGATAGCATTCATTAATCTCTCAAATATTAACTTTTGATCTATAATTTTTAAATTTTTTTTAAACTGTTATTTGACAAAGTTATTTGAAAAACTGCATATAAAGGGTGATTATGGGATGACATTTTCAAAAATTGGATTTTGGAACATTTTCACAGCTTTTTAGCAGAAATTTGAACTTGAATTAACCTGTAAGGACAGTGGAATAAGTTTGAACAAAACAATAAAAAGAAGATTAACAAGTAACAGATGTATGGGGGTTTTGGCGAGAACTCCAGGAAGCAAAAGATAAAATCAGAATATATTTCCAAACATTGAGAAGATACTAGAAAATTATTGACTAATTTCTTAGAATTTTGCATAAAATGGAATGATTCCCAGAATTCAAGCTCGATAGTTGGAGAGCAGGGTTGAATTGTTTTAACAGAAGAAAACTCAAACCTTTGAATAGAATCAGAATCCTAACTATTTGGAACGATAGAAGATAGTTTAATACTATGATTAAACTATCTTCCATTCATAAATTTAGTATGACTTTACAGTTTCCTTAAGTTTTTATGTTTTTGAGTAAATTGTTACATTTTATTCATAAAATTAATTTTCCAACTTTTTTACCTGTGTTATATTTACGATTCCTAATTTATTTTTGCTGATAAATTTATGTTTACTCTTGAGGTACTTTTTTAAATAAAAATAAAAGTTCAGAAATTTTGTAAAAGATCGATCCGAGATGGAAGAAACCAGCATTCTTTTTTATTATCAGCCATGAAGTATACTAACTCTCACATCAATCATACTTGATGATCGGGAACCGCATAATTTGGCAGATTCTTGGGTTGAGATATTGACTTATCGGATGAAAACTAAAAGCAATTTGTAAAGGAATGAAAAACATTCAAAAAGCGAAATACAGAACTCTTTGTGAGAGACGTTTTTTTATGAAGCAGTGTTGAATAAAATCTAATAAACTTTTATGATTTATGCTTTTATATTTATCAAAAATTGAGATAAAATGTATTTAGAAAAAATTAATTATACTGGTTGTTTATAGTAATAGACTTTAATCAAAACAACGTTAGTGGTTTAAATGTACGTAGATAATATTTACACAATTGGAAACTGTAACTTTTGCAATGCAAAGGTATTTCATAGATAAAACTGTTTAAATAAAACTAAAAAATCCTTCATAAAGTACAGATATCTTCAAATTTTCAACATAGTGAACATACACATTCAAGCACTTGTAATAGAGTTACATGGGTTTACCAATTCTTTTTGCATTAATATGAACCAACTGTGATTTCAACCCATATATAGCACTGTTTTGAGCATTTTTATCGTCTGCGAAAAGCTGTTCTTCACGTGATTGTAATATGGCACAAAGCAAATGACCACCAGATTCAGTATGTGTACAATGGCAGAACACATTTTGTGACCTTATAACCAGCAATGCCTGGCATTACACTAACATCGTATGTCTGGAAGCTTATTGAATACTGGAATCCTTGAAGTGACAGTGGGTTGCACTTTACCCTACAATTACTACTGTTGTGTCGTTCCGGAGGATATTTTCCGAATCGACCTCGTATCAAATATAAGATTTATGCAAACTTTGAAAATCAATTTGTGATATTCATGCTGACTTTTAAAATCTGCCAGACACTTACTCCTGAGAAAATTGATATAAAAAATATTTCTCTAAATTTTAAGAAATGGTGGAAAAAAATAATTAGTAATTTAAACTAAAATATATGAATTAATAAGAAGTAAATATTTTAATAAAATTAAAATATAATTTCAAAGTACACAAAAAATTTCTTTGGTAAATTGTAACATTAATGATAATAAAACGAAAACGATAATGCACGACAGTTTAAATAGAAAATAATATTCATATGTAGACTTAGCAGTCATTGACAGCCTTAAAGAGAAAAGTGCAGCCTACTTCCGTGCACATTTCAGACCTTTAATAAAAAAATTAAAATTAAAATTAGTTAGAGAGGCACGATAATCATTAAGTGTTTTTTTTATTTTTTCTATAGAGCCGGCCTGGTGGCCGAGTAGTTAGCGTGCCTGATTGCGGAGCCGCTGGTTGCGGGTTCGAATCCTGCTTAGGGTATGGATGTTTCTTTCTTTTTCTTTGTGTTCTATGTCCTTTCTCCTTTGTGTGTGATTGTGTGAATGTGACCCACCCTATAAACGGGTTTGTGGTAGTGTGACGTGGGTGACGCTGCTCCACCGCCGTGGCTTCGCCACAGGTGCCCACTGGGTAACGAAAAGAGAGTAAGTAGTTCTGGCATTTTCTGTGGCCAATGGGTCTTCGTCCCAAGTGCCCACCATTAAAAAAAAAAAAATTCTATAGAAATTAAAATTCAATTCACCTATGTCAGTTTATCGAAAATTATTATAAATTTGTCGGTGACATTAATTATTTTTATTGAGAATAGAAATTATGATTCCCATGCATTAGCTTAATTTTTTCATAATACACTGCTTTAAAGGAATATTCAGCGGAAAAATTTCTTGCAAAGCTAAAAAAAAGGAATGTCTGCAATGCTATATTGCACTTCATTTTCAAAAAATTATTTTAAAAATAGCTTCAGAAGTACTTAAACGGAGAATTTTGAAAAAATCTCACTGTTAGAACAAATAATTAAAATTAAAAGGCTTTAAAAGACAAATTATTTCTAGTCTGAATATGGCCCAGGTGCAAATTTGTGACTGAGTTAATGTCGCCACCAGCCATAACTGACTCCCGAAACACTTTATAGTTTTAAGTTCTATCTGATGTCTGGGACGGGCTATGAATAGTGACCACCTCATCTTCTGCCTAGCTTTAACCAAATGCACTCGAGTAGACTTTGCTATTGGGAGGCCATGGGCCTTTTGATCAATAGACTTTCACTACAGCTGTTTCTCTTATTTCATGTTAATTCTTTATACGGTTCGTTGCTTTTGTTGTGTAATTGTCTTTTAATCTTCTCACTAAAAAAAAAAGGAATAAAATGTGAATTTCAATTAATTGAGAAATGGCCTCTATTTTCCGAGCAGTGTTAAGTAAAACTGCCAATCAATAGTAAAGTCTCTCCTACACTATATAAGTCTTAAACTAGCGTATGTATACAGTAACAATAGACATAATTAGTAGTTAGTAATAGTACTTTAAATAAAATTAAATAACTAAGTCTCATTTATGTACCTAAATGCAAATTATAAACTAATAAAGAAATAAGCATTATTTGTTGCTCGCTTACAGAACTCTCCATAATAAAAATAATGCCCATGACTCATTTATGCACCTAAATACAAGTCTTAAATTAGCACAGATACCGTGAAAATAAACATTATTTTTGTGGGTTGATAGGATTCTTATCAATGAGTTAATTCTAAATGGCTGCTTCTAAATTGATTAGCTCTAAATTAGAAAAAGTATGATTAAAGAAATAAATATTTAAAGTTGTTAGTTCATACACGTATTTAAAATTCTGGTACAATTACCGTACTGTATGGTAATGAAATTTCTGGTAAAAATAAAAAACATAATTCTGGTAAGAGAACCGAAGTATATGGCATTTAAACCATCATTTAGTAATTTTTCCGTTCATATGGTACCAGTTCAGTAGAACGTTTGGTTTTCAAAATTATAGTTTTATGATCAAAGATTTAGTAAAGAATACAAAACAGAAAAGTACATTTAGTCAAATAAGGGATTTTTAGTGCACGCTCTAAGAAATCATAATAAAAGTACTAAATTTTGATAAATTTACAATATTCTATGACATATTATAACACTATAATTTTTGTAAGTTTAACCAAAATCATTACCGATGTGCCTCGATAAAAATTAACAAGCTTTTCAGTGTTCCCATAGAGACAGAAACACGGTAAATTTAACCATATTGTGGTAGTTTTAACCGGACTCTTTTTCTCAGTATAAGACACACATATACATAATATTCATTTACACACATATATACATGCCTTACGTTCACACAGATGTAAAATAATAAACAATTTTTATTGTGTGTCTCTCAATAATTATAAATGGTAACGTAATTAAAAACTCACACAGAATTTTTACTTTAAAAAATGGAAAAATATTTGGAGAGAAAAAATAAAATATTCTCTTAATTTAAACCAAAACTAAAGATAGTAAGGAATTGAAATATGTCATAGATCTTTAAATAACGATAATCATCAATAATTCTAATCTATGATAAATTTGACGCTCCGCATTTCATTAAAATTCCAACTATGTGCTTTTAGAACTGAGAATTAGTACGCATTTTCATTTCCAATATAGATTTTTCATAATTACTTTCAGCTTTCCTTCATAATTCTTCTCTTAACGTCAACAATCTCTCAATATGGAAAATGATATATATTTCTCTGATTGAAAAGAGCAGCCTTCAGTCTTATTAATTTCAAAAGAAAGGGAGAGAGGGAAATATTAGCTCATTCATTTATCTTCACTCTTATTAGAATTGCAATTTCAAAACTGCCGAGAAATAAATATTTCAGAACAATAATTTCCAAGTGACAGCTCTGAGAATTATGTGTCTTGTGTGAATATTTATTTGTAAAATAAAATTAAGTTATTTAAACAAGTCTTGTGAATGAGATTTAAAAATATAGAAGAAAAACATTGAGTTAAATATAGATCATGTATATTCTAAAATCATATAATAATCCAAAAACTTGATAATTTTTTACATTGTAAGCAGAATTTTTTTCTGGAACTTTAAACGCTTAACCTTTATTGATTCTGATAATCATTATTAAAACATTATTAATAATATTAAACCATTATTAATTCCGATAATCATTTTTATCAATTTTGTTACGCTACCTTTTTGTTCTATAGTCAGATCTATGTCTGTTCCTTGAACCATCATGCAAACTTCCGTTCTAATAATATATTTCTATTGTGTAGTTTCCTCTCTATCACACATTTCAGTTTCATTATAAATTCTATCATGGAAATTAATTTTCACTATAATTTTCACTATAAATTTTACTATAAATTCCACTATAAATTTCCTTCCCATAATAAGTTCTATCATAAAAATTTCATTCATAGATTTCATTCTTATTTCTATTATAATTATTTCTATCATAAAATTTCGTAAATTTCATTTCTAGCAAAAATTTCATACATAACATTTTATTTTCATAATAAGTTTCTTTATAATTTGTATTCTTATATATTTTTTTAAATATCAAGTTAGAGATTTTTGTTAGAGAAAAGTTCCATTATAAATTAAATCGAAACTATATTTTCCGTTTTTTATTTAATTTCTATTTTAAGTATCAATTCAAGTTTTGTTTTCATTTTGAAGTTCAAATCATTAATATATTAAATTAGGGCTTTATATATTGTAATAGGTCAGTGTAATAAAAATTAAGCACAAAAATTGACTTTTTTTTAGCATTAAAACCTTTGCTTAGTAGATTTTCAAAACACATAAATATGAATCGTTTTTTTTTACTAATATTTATATATCAGAATCTGAAAACAAGTAAAGCAGTAATAAAATTCATTCATATTTCAGAAAAAATAATATTACAATTAATGAATAATATTTTTATTTGTAAGATAAAAAAATATTTTATATTTGTTACAAAAAAGTGTTCATGAGCAGTACGATATGAAGCTGGCTGTTTGTTTTTCAGATTAATATTTAAATCCATTTTAAACATGAAATAAGCAATTTGATAAAATCTATTTTCAAATCTCACAATTAATTAAAATCTTACAATCCTTTAAAATACTGTTGTATATACATTTTGCTCAAATGATATAGAGCCTTACTATCAGTGATATTTCCTGCGATAAAAAATTCATTCTGAACACTTTAATTGAAAATTAAAATTTTAAAATAATGTTATGTTATACTTTTATTTATAAAATCGTTTGCTTTTAAATTTTTAAAAAAAAATCTTTGCTTTTCACTTTTAAACATTATTTTCAAATAAAAGCTCTTAAACAAAACTTATGTGAGTTCCGTGAAATTTATACTAAATTTTATTATATTTATCAAATAATTTGCAAATGTAGAACTTTAATTTTTCCAAAATCATAAAAAAACGCGTTTATACTTACAAAGAATAAAATAAATAAGTTAAATTTCAAAACAATCGAGGTAAAATGTCAACGCTCTCAAATCACTAGATATTTTCAAATATTTTTGTATTTTTCTTTCATTCAAACAACAATTCATGTAAAATCAAAAGCTGTTCTAAAAAATACGGTAAGCTTATTTAAATGAATATCAAAATTTTTTGCATATACGTAGTTAATTTGTAATACTCTCTTTATCTTTGTATTATAACTTTCTTACAAAACTTTCATTTCCCTTGACTATTTTTCCACGAAATTTTCTTTTTTCTCCTTATTTAACTATCCTCTTTCTTAAATGACTTAGGAAATTTAATACCTTGCTTAAGTAATTTATTTTTAAACAATCTTAGGATTGAAAATTTAGTGTCATCGAGAAAAATAAAAAAAATGTGGAAGGAATTTCGCACTAATTTAAAGATTAGCTTCTTTTGTAACTTAAACTGAAAGATTATGTTAATACTTTATTCTAAAATTGCCTTCGAGGGTTTCTATCAAATTTATTCCTATCTTAGATTTAATATTCAACGAAAAACAAAGTTTGATACGTTTTACTCACAAGCTAAATTCTATTCTAGATTATATAAGTATTTATTTTTTAACATTTGTTTTTAAATTACTAGCCATTTTGTTATTGTTTGAGAATCCCAGCACTTAATCCCAGTTTGAAAGTTTTTAGCTAGCACCTGCATGATTTTCTAATTATTCGTTATTTTGTTTAGAAAACTTTTGTTTTAATTCCCCACATTCGATATTTGAACACACCATATTATATTTTAATTCACCAGATCTCTTTTTTTTTATAGTTTGAGAGTCCTTGCTCTTAATTCCAGTCTGAGCGTTTTTAGCTAGCAGATGCATGATTTTCTAATTAATCGTTGTTTTGTAAAGAAAATTTTTATTTTAATTAATCAATTTAATTATTTTAACTCACCACATTTTATTTTAATTCACCGCATTAGTTATTTTAACTTAAAACGTTTCATTTAAATCGACCACATTAGTTATTTTAACTCACCTCATTTTATTTTAATTCACCGCATTAGTTATTTTAACTCAAAACGTTTCATTTAAATCGACCACATTAGTTATTTTAACTCACCTCATTTTATTATAATTCACCACATTAGTTATTTTAACTCAAAACGTTTCATTTAAATCGACCACATTAGTTATTTTAACTCACGACATTTTATTTTAATTCACCGCATTAGTTATTTTAACTCAAAACGTTTCATTCAAATCGACCACATTAGTTATTTTAACTCACCTCATTTTATTATAATTCACCACATCTGTTATTTTGTTACAGCTTAAGAATCATTGTACTTCATCCCAGTTTGAAAGTTTTTAGCTAGCACCCGCACGATTTCCTAATTATTTTTTTTTTTTTTTTTTTTTTTTTTTTGTTTCGAACACGTTTACTTAAATTTTTGACCACCTACAAAATACTGTTTTTATTCATTTTAATCATGTTTTAATATTGAAATTTTTACAACAGCAATTCTATTAAATAACCAAAATATACGAATATGCGAAGGATAATTATCCTTTTGAAGACGGTCCTGTCCATTTGATGGTTTTGTGGGTTTAATGCATACACAAAAGCGTAGTATATGTTAAATTAATGTATTAAAATGTATTAAAAAATCGTTCAACTATTTTACATTTATTTTTATTGTTTAATACAGGTTGGCTAATTGATTGTGCATAAAGATTTTAAATCGTCTTCAACTAAAATACAGAATTCTTTAATGCTCCTGCTAATTTTTTTTTTTGTATATACTTCTTTCTCTGAAGTTCTGTAGGACAATTCTGCTCCAGAGTCTTATTAATTCAGTTCTGATCGTAATGACAGTGTTCCATCTCGATCACCGAACTCAAGTATCATTACGATGAATGAGCGGATGGATGAAAACTTTGTTCAGCCTGCGAAGGGACCGAGAGTAAGCGTAACGGTCCTCGTTATACAGTTCTACCGTAAAGTGCTCGATTTTGCGAATTGGGACGTCGAGCTGTCAAAGAGACAAAGAATTTTATTTGTAGAAGATCAAAACTATGATGTCATGCATGTCTTCGGATAATCCTCAGGGAGACTTCCCAGACAGCCGCCAATAGCACATTGTGCATCTCTAGTTTGATGTAAATATATTTGCGATGATGCTATCACAATACAATCAGTTTTCAACTATTTGGGCATCGCCTAAATTTGTAACATTGACTGCGTCTTGCACCTAACATTTTTAACAGTGAACGTGAGCCTTTCTAAGCCAGTTGCCCGGATGGACGCTCACATTTGATCTCTGATTGTATGGGATTAACGAGAACATTTTCTAAAGATCTGATTTCCGTCTCTGTATGCTCAGAAAATTAAGGGTATTCTCTAATATTTAATTATTTACGTGTTACTAAATCTTGCATTTATGCAGTTTTACTATATATGATGATCATTTACATATTTATTTATTTATTTTTTGAATTAACGACAGAGCATGCGAAGAAGGAGACACGTGTTCTCTTTGAAGCTCAAGATGCTTCTTTTGATCTTCCAGTTCCAGTTCCTCTTCATAAAATAGGGTGACATGGAGAGTTGTTGAAATTTAAAAAAAATAAAAATAGATTTGGAATATGTTCTGCTTTTTTCTAGGAGTTTAAGTCCCAAATAGGTGGAGCATATACAATCCTGGCGAGCGAATCTGAGTTCCACTATATCTTTTATAGCAGGCTGAAAGCGGCTTCATCACAATATTATTACTTTTAATGGAATGTTTATACATTTACGAGATATGAAATATAACGTTGTTAGGTTGTGTTGTAAATAAACTTAATATGAAGTAAGGCCTAGTCTCTTAACTACATCTTTAACAATTTTTATCATTAAATCTAAAAAAAAATTTTAACTTTTTTTTTATTTTTTATAAAATTTGTAACACGGATCAGAATAGCTTTCTAAGATTTGACTTTCGAAAACTGTCAATGGAGAGTAATTATTGACGAGTTAACTATTTAACTATTCTGTCAGTCATTTATTTTAGTTTTTGATTCAACCTTCATAAATTCTTCATGCATAGTTTCAAATTTTATCTTTCGTCTCTGTTATCTGGGACTGGTCATAGATGGTGACAATTATATTCTTTGCCCATGTTTTGCCAAATGTTCCATTGTAGACCGATGCTGGGTGATCTTTTGTATTCAAGTCCTGTCATGTTCTATATTTTGAATCATATATGTCCATTGGATTCATGTCCTACCATGTCCAATGTTAACAGTTGTCTCTTTTATTCTCTATGTGCTTTCCTTCCCTATGTTTGACCTCCTCTTCTCTATTTGTATTCTTTTTTTCGATTTGTATTAGTTCTCTTTATTTTATTTTCTCTCGAATGTTTTTAATATGGTTCTCTATTTGCGTAGCTGTCTTTTAATATTATCATCAGAAAAAAAAGTTAATTCATTCAAGATCTTATAAGACCTGGAAAAGTTACTCTCGTCTTTGGTCATTGTAAAATGACGTTGTGCTTATTGTCAATTATTCCTTTTTTTTAGCCCTTTTAGCGAAAACTATTTATCCATAAACCTCTTTGGCCTGAAGAAATAACGAGATCAAATTTTTTTGTTTATTTTATTATTGTTCTTTTCGAAGTTTTCAAAATCAAAGTAATCTTTGACATGCCTGTAATTCCAGACACTCTATAATCTTTCTATCCGTTTTCCCAAGGATTTTCTAAAAACTCAGTTCTAGCTTTCTTCGAATTTTCCTGTTTCACGGAAGGGGGATTGTATTATTTTCAATTTCTTTCCATCCGTTGTCAGTGGATTGAACAGATCCGTTTTTTTCAACCGTCACCTGTCGAAGGTGATATATAGGGTTTAAAAATACGAAACAACGCTTTCTTTTTATGTTAAATCTGCGTTCTTTATCCGAAAAACATGTTTGAGCTTTAAACTTTTTTCTTTAACTATTTCCACTGTGATCGGATTTATTTATTTTTCTTTTTGTTTATTTCTTTTCCTCATCGATACTTGTTTAATAATACTTAAATAAATTAAACTGTGATATTTTACTTAAGAAATTAAATTTCAGTAATTCAATAATTATTATGTGACATACAGTCGGACTTCATTTAACAAATATAATACATAAAAAATTTTATTTGTTAAATCGAATCTTAATAACCGGGATAAAAGAAATAAAAATAATTCGGCACTTACCCAACAATGCATAAATATCCATACTTATAAATCGTGCATTTAAAAAAAATTAAATTATTGTGCATTAGTTAATGTGAAATTTTGAAGAGTGTACTGGATAATGCTTTAAAATATCCTTGATTTTCGACTTGAAATGGTTTATTTTTGATTTTATGAAGGGAAGAAAAACTATTTCATTTACCTCCCGCTACATTACTTATGTTTTCAAAATTTCCACACAATATAAGACTTGAAAGATTGGGGAAAATAACAGTTTTTATAAGAGTTTTAATATCAATTTCTGCACAAGAATTTTTAAGAAAATTCAACTGCCGTACAAACACAAATGTGTCACATGCAACTGTTGCGAAAAAGAGGGATGTTTTGATGGTGATCAAATTAACAAAAAATCCCAGGTGTTAAAATATTGTGTTATTTTGAGGTTTATAATTCGTTAATTAGGTGATTTCCCTTCATTTTGATTATAGGAAATTTGGTTAAAATGGATTCGCTTAATTGGGGTACTGCTATATTTATAAAACTAAGAAAAATAAGTTTTAGAGTGTCTAAAAAAATTAAAATGATGCCTATAAAATATTTTTCCTATCTTGATTATACTTATCATAATGTATTTTTAAATTTAGAAGTTTAGGTGTTCTCAAAATGCCTCTTGATATTTTTTTAAGCATTCTCAACTGAAATCTCACACGCAAATCAAGCTAAATTTTTTTGAAGTGTTAGTATATGAAAATAATTTTGTTGTTCGTTATTTTCTGTATCAATACCTAGGCTATAAATATTAGACTTAGGTCCAGTGGAGGATTGATTGGTTTCCGAGGGAAAAAAATTAAGCAAAAGATGATAGAGAAATAAAACAACTATGTTTATTGCAAAAGCTGTAAAATATAGAAATTTTACCCGACAAAAATGCCGACAGATGGCACTGCAATCCTACCGATGGCATTGCAGATGGCACTAGAGTGATTAGTTCTAAAGTCAAATCCTGAAAGAAAGTTGTAATGGATAAGTTTTTACTACGTTTGAACTACGTATTCTATTGAACATCACGTGGTTTTTGTACTGGAACGCTGGAAATTTGTAATCTTTAAAAAATTATGTGCAGCGCCATCTTTTAGCAGTTTTCGCAACTAAATTCCCAAATTTCATTATTATAAAATTTCACAATTTTCCATTCCTCTATGTTGGCGAGATTTTTGCCCTCTTTATATTATATTTACCTGTTAATTTCATAATTTAAATGTTGTAATTACTGACTAAAATGGCCGCGAGGAAAAGAAATGGTGTATTAGAGCGTAAAACTCTCAAATTGGCTTTACGTTTAATCATTAATCAACCCACCGTTGGTAAAAAATCAACATTTACTTTATTATGTAAATATAATCTCAAATGATTTTTGATTAAATTGAAATTCATAAATAACCAAACCATGAATTTTCGTCATTATTTATTCACTAAAAATCGTTAGTCGTTCTTTGCTTTTAAAGATTTATAATATACAGACTAGTAAATTAAAGTTGGAGCAGCCGAAAGATTAATTTGGATTCTGTGTTCCCTTATTTTCTCTAATGAAGGCAAACTTAATGTAACGGCCAATTCCGAAAACATGGTTACTGCTAAGTTTGCAATTTGTTATTACGAAGAATCCTCTCCGACAGTTTAAAATCATTCATTTAAAACAAGCGGACATTTATTGTATGTGATAATTGCCTCAAGTAAAAGTAATTGGCTGGCTATTAATATATTTATGTAGATTTCAAATTGCTTCAGGACGAGTTTTCTCCTTGATTGCTATATTATGATTAATTTTGAATAATATTTTATGTACACCTTTTCCAATTAATGATTCGCTTGAAATAAACAAAGGTGTACAGTGAGCAAGAAAAGGGAACACCTTAACTTTCAATCCAATGGACAGATTTTAATATACAAATTTCTTATGCTAATAATTTCGGGGTCTAACCTTAATATGCTAATTAATTAGTGCTCGTTTTAAAACTAATAATTTGCTTGAAACAAATAAAGGAGAAAAATGAATAAAATAAAGTGAAGTATAACTTAATTTTTGACCTAATGGTAAGATTTTAATATTCTAAGTAGCATTCTTAATGGCCTGATAGTCTAATTTTAAAACAATACTTACGTAGTGTGCATTTTCCGATTAATATTTTGCTTGAAATAAACGAAAGTGTACAGTGCTCAAAAAAGAGATCGGCTAAACTTTTGATCTAACGGCCATATTTAAATATACAAATTTGTGATCTTAATGGCTTGAGGATCTAACTTTAATACGCTAATTAATTAGTGCTCCTTTTCAAATTAATATTTTGCTCGGAATAAACAAAGCAGTAAAGTGTGCAGAATATCGAAGAAAACAATAACTTTTGATCTAATGTCCAGTTTCCAATGTACTAATTTGTGATGTTAATGCCCGAGAGTCTATTCTTAATACTCTAATTAATTAGTGCCGACTACTGTACAAAACCCGACGCAAAGACATATTTTTTAGGAAAAAAGATATACCTTTTTCATGAAAGATTTGGGTTCTTGTTTTTCGAAATATAAGAGGTATCCACAATTCGAAAAGAGGGCAGAAGAGCGTCGAAAGTTTAAACTCCTTAGTTCCATTTTCTCATATTTCGCCAATTGAAAAAAGTAATATTTATAAATGTTTTTTTTTTATTTATTTTGCTTGCAAGTGTTATTCAAACCGATTGAATTAAAATTTAGGATTTTTTTTCCATTTTAAATTACGTAAATTAAAATGGATTAAGTATTCGTAACCAATAGTTCAAAATGTTTTCCACCGTTATTAAATCAAATAAGAAAAAAAAAATCTTTAACTATAAAAAAACTCACATTAGATTATCCTCGTATGAATAATTTTTTTCAATTGTATATAACAAATTTGTATTTCGCTTAAAGCATTGTAGAGATATGACGAATAATGCAACAAGTAAAATTAACAGCTACGGATACTAATATTTGACTGATCTCTTGACCAAATTATTGGGACCTTTTCTAGATTGCAACCACATCCCCTCATATTTTTGGGGAAAAAATAAAAATTCATCAAAAAGATATTATTTAGAGAAAATATGAGTTTTGGTGTCTTATTTGTTAAATTGGAATATTGTCTGCTCAAATTATTTAGCATATATAAGGCTTTGCCCTCGAACCTTTCTGATAACATCTGAGAAAATTAAAATATAGCCTTCAGATGAAAGGCTGTCCGAATCCTGATTATGGGTGAAGAGACCTGAAATTTACGTTATTTTACCTTACTGTGCAATTTAAGTTTGTCCGATCTATATCGAAGATTAGAGAATACTGTAAAATTAAATAATGATATTTATACAGTGCAGTACACTGGTAAATATGGAAGATAAAATGCTAATGTTATTAGAGTAGATAGGTCTACATAAATGAGACTGATATATTGTAAAATAGTTCACAAAAGCAGAAAAATAAAAACTTATGATATCTTTTTGGGTGGTTTATTCCAGGAATCCCAATCTTTACTGGTTATGAGACGCAGTTTCTAGTAGATCATCGAAGACAGTGGTCAATGAGTGTATGGGTGACTACTTTTATCAGTCTGTGAAGGAACTGAGAGTGAGCGGTATCTGTCCTCGTAAATGTGTCCTATCTTAAACAAGTCGAATTAGTGCCCTATGGCCATGATATCAAAGCGAAAAAGAGATACCACCAGGAGAAGATTAAAATTATGATGGATTAGGAATGTTTCCCAGATCGTCACCAACAGCCCAATATGTAGCTTTATTGCGACGCAAAAAAAGTACTTCTATTAATATTCTGGGTATTAGAACACTGGTATCAGTAGAGAATATACGATGAAATACATAAATATAGCCGCTTTTTTACTCATTTATTCGAAAAATGGAATGCTCGTTATCAAAAGATTCTTTATTTTAATATACTTCTCTTGTAATTCATTAAAGTATCCTAATTATAATTCTGACATCGAACAGACATTAATTACAAGTTTTACTTCTTCTTAGTCTTCATAGACCCGATGACAATTACTTAGTTCGATGAAGTTTTGTTGTCACCAACCAATAATTCTTTTGTAATTCATTATTGTATCATAACTGTAATGATGGTATCAAACTGATCTTAGCTACAAGTTTTTCTTTCATCTTTATTAAAGACCTTAATAAACATTAATCAGAGTTCTATAAAGTTCTTTTTCCCCCAATTAATACTTCTTTTGTAATTCATTATTGTATCATAATTGTAATACTGGCATCAAACTGATCTTAGCTACAAGTTTTTCTTTCATCTTTATTAAAAACCTTAATAAACATTAATCAGAGTTCTATAAAGTTCTTTTTCCCCCAATTAATACTTCTTTTGTAATTCATTATTGTATCATAATTGTAATACTGGCATCAAACTGATCTTAGCTACAAGTTTTTCTTTCATCTTTATTAAAAACCTTAATAAACATTAATCAGAGTTCTATAAAGTTCTTTTTCCCCCAATTAATACTTCTTTTGTAATTCATTATTGTATCATAATTGTAATACTGGCATCAAACTGATCTTAGCTACAAGTTTTTCTTTCATCTTTATTAAAAACCTTAATAAACAATTATCAGAGTTCTATAAAGTTCTTTTTCCCCAATTAATACTTCTTTTGTAATTCATTATTGTATCATAATTGTAATACTGGCATCAAACTGATCTAAGCTACAAGTTTTTCTTTCATCTTTATTAAAAACCTTAATAAACATTAATCAGAGTTCTATAAAGTTCTTTTCCCCCAATTAATACTTCTTTTGTAATTCATTATTGTATCATAATTGTAATCATCAAACTGGCATCAACAAACTGGCACAAACTGGCAAACTGGCATCAAACAGATCTTAATTACAAGTTTATTCTCTTTTTTTGTTCTTATAGACCCAATAATCATTTATTGGAGTTCGATAAAGTTTTTTTGTTCCCAATCAATTATTAATTTGTGAAATCTGATATGCTTCTGATGTTAAAATATATATTAATGGCATTAACTCTTATATCCGAAAGTAATATGAGAAATTAATTATTTTTAACTATTTTCAAAGTGCTGCAAATAATAGATCTTTACATTTCGAATAGTTATATTATTATCTAGCAATTTATTTGATTTTCCAAAATGCAATTAACTGCGATAACTTATCATGCATTTCAAAATCTTCGATAACTTGTCATGCATTGAACGTAATTTCAAAGATCGATTAAAGGCAGCTTTCAATTAAATTGGAAAATGTTAATAAGTCATTCTTTCTAAAATAAACCAATAATCAAGTCAATAAACGTCAAACCAACCAAAATTAATAGCCTCAAAAGTGCTAAAATCGATTTCTAGGAATAATAAATTGCTGAATTCGAAATGATTGCAATTTCAACACTATTCCCCATTTTTATATTTTTACCAATTGCGAAAACTTGAAATCGGGATATAATTATTCCTTCAAGGACTTTAAGAGCATTGACGCATTAACAGTTTTAAACACACCTCTAAAACTTCTGAAAATTTTCCACACAGCCTTTGTTATACATTTTAATCGATTAGTTTAATAATAGGATCTATTATTCGAAACGAAATTCTTGTTTGATTGCTTTAGTTTTCGATAAACTTTAATTACCATAGTTCGGGATTATTTCGTATCAAACTTGTTCGATTTAACTTTGTTAGAACAGAATTAGTTTGATTTGTCGAATGGAATAAAGGTATACTTCATAAATACCTTGTTCATTGTAATATTACATCAATGAGTACATTACAAAGAAAAATTAAAACTATTTAAAAATATTTATATACAAAAAAGTATAAGGCATTTTCAAAATATTAAAATAATATTTCGAAATTGTCTTTCATTAAGTCATCCATTAAAATAATTTAATCTACTGATCAAAAGTTATTCAGGATGTTTGCTTTTTTTTAATTTTAATCGTTGCACCCACACTGTCTTACATATATATAGAGCATTTTACGAACTACAAACCTGTACAATTTTTCATACATAAATCATTCTAGGTCTATACATTATTTTACATACATACACGATAAATATTTCGACATAAATACAACATTTTTTATACATATACAACATCATTTTTCGGTACGTAAACATTACATAATACACTAAAATTGCATTATGTGTGATATTATACGCTGTATTTTCAATTTCAACTGATTCAATGGTTTTTATCCAATTCTGTTCCATTTTCGAAGAAAAAAAAACTGGTACGCACACACTCGTCGACAATTAAAAATTTCCTGCTAATAAGGCTGGCCCACTAAACTATGCGTTGGTATCTTGTACAAATAATTAAGTTTAGAACACGCAATAAGTTGCAGATTTCTGTGCACTTTCCGGGTTCATCCATTCACAGTATACACAGTAGCATAATCTTATCATGGTTTAAATTTCCATAGCCATTAGGCCAACCGAGTGAGGATGCCATGGTTTATTTCTCAGTTTAATTTGAAATGCAAATTACAAGTAATGAAAAAAAAACATTCATAATGGAGATATTGAACTGTATAAAACTTAATATATTTATTTAACACTCAGCTCTAGAATTTTACTAACTGAGTAAATTTTAATAAGCAAGGCATAAGAGGGAACCATATTTGATGGAATTCAGTTATTTTCTGGAATTCAGTTGTTCGAATTCAGTTTCGGTTATGCAATTTAATGTCATCTTTTATTTTGCTACGCAAAATTTTAAACTTCTGAAACTTAAAAGTATTATGTGTAGAAAAATGTTCATCGAGTATGACGAAATACAAAAATAGCAATTGATAATATGTCATAGAATTATTAATTGTTGAAATTGTCGTTGTGGATAATTATATAGTGCGTCAAAAAAAAACTGACCTTTATGTTCTTGTTTTCAGACTAAATTGTAAAATACCAACAAACGAATCAAGGGGCTTAATAACACAGACATTATAAAAGTTTTTATGTGCAAACAGTTTTTGGTTTTTATATATAAAATGTAAATTAGTAAAAAAAAAATTTTTAAAAAATTATTATTTTTCTTTATTACATCTTGCTCTTCGAGTTTTAGTCTCTTTTACAGACCTAGAAATCATGAAAAAAATACAATACATGAAGAATAATGCTTAAATTTTCTAGGGAGTGTTATTGAAAGAAGATATGTCAAATATTGTATTTTATGTGCATAGACACGTTTTAAATCCTAACTATTAATCCTATTATGTCGAAATTGGCAAAAAGTTATTTTAGAGGGTAATAATACTTTATTCTTCCAGATTGAAATATTTAAGCATCTTCCCTATTCATTTTTTCTAATCACGTCGTAATTAATCTTTCACGTCGAAACACGAAAAGGAGACATCTGACCTAAGTTTTTTATGAAACTGGTTGTATATTTAGTAGCTTAATAATTATTTTTATTGCTGTATACCCTGAAAAAATAGTTGTAAAACTACTATGTTAAAAATTTTGCAATTTAAATGCATGTACAGAAGTAATTATTAAAAAAATACTTGGGTAAATAGTTATGATTTATTAACGTAATACAAAAGAAATGTATGACATGTTTTTATTACAAGATTAATGTAGAAGATTCTCAAAAAGAAAAATAGAAATATTGTCAATTTATTTGAATATTGTTTCCTCACAATTACTACATTTTACATTTCCTTATAGACAATTTCTGTAGTCATCGAGTGTAAAGTTGGAAAAATCATAAATATTTATAACTTTTATGAAAATTTTCTTTTCTTTTTCAAAGAATTTACATTTAGACCCACGCAAAAGAAATATTTCATATTCCCAACTGAATGGTGTATGTTTTCAACCGAAATGTGTTTGTTCAGTGCAATCTCCCTATACATTTTCTCTAAAATTCAATTTAGTGATAAATTTTTAGTATGGAACATTTCGCTAGAGTGTATAAAATTCACATATACACGACACAATATTTACATTGCATGAGTGTATAATATTTGCATTTATATCTACACACATACAAAAAATAATAATAATATTTCCAATTCAATGATGTATGTTTCCAATCGAAATATCAGTGTAATTCAATAGCAATTCAGTGCAATTCTCCCTAAAAAGAAATTTTCAAGAGGGAAATTTATTGTATGGAGTATTTTGCACGAGTGTATAATATTTACATATGCACGATATAATATTTACATATTACTAGTGTATAATATTTAAATTTAGATCAACGCGAAAAAGAGATAATTTATATTTCCATATCTCAATGCTGTATGTTTTCAATCGAATTATGTTTGTTCAGTGCAATCTTCCTATGCATTTTTCTAGGAGGCAATTTAGTGTTAAAGGAGAAGATTTTCGATGTTCTCAGGCGAGGGGCTCTTTTGGACCTGGTGTAGGCTTTCCTACACCAGGGGATGAGTAACAACTACAGAGTTATAATGTATGTTTTCTTCCCAACGATAGAGTTCATTATATTGGGCGCAACAGTATAAGCTTTTTAGTTCATTTATATTTAGTTAGTTAATTTATCGTATTTAATGTGTTAAGCATGATATTTAAACTATTAACATGGACTACTATTGCTTTAATTTCTATCACATTCGAATTATACATATCAACCACAGAAACTGTAAAAATAACGTGGAATAAATAGTTTAAGGTACTTCAGCATCGTATAGTTACGTATATCTAAAATTACATTATTTTAAAATTCAGAAAAAAAGCATTAATGTTTTAAATTTTATAGAAAAAATACATCCTGAAAATTGATTTGATTTGTCAGTTAATTCTTTCAACTTACTTGGTAAAAGCTTTTACGTGTTTGCGCCAAGTACAAATATTTGATTCGATGATAAAACGTCAAAAGCAATTACTTTTTATTCGGAAGCGAAGACCAAAAAATCTTCGAATTAAAAAAATAATAAATACATCATACCAAAATGAAGAGGAAACAAAATCTTAATTGAAAGAGGATTTTTTGTACTAGAAAGCTAAAAGGTTTTAGTGTTCTAAAGGTTTTAGTAATGAATGGAACCCGTGAAATAATTTAATTTAAAGAAGCTGTAGGTCTTATCTATCGTATCAATTAACAGTAATAACAGTTACGGACGAAACTGTAACCGAAGAAAAAAAAAGAAACGGAATTAAAAAGGAGGATAAGAAAAAATAAGTTCATTTTAACTGGCTTTTCTTTTTATCGAAGAACTAAGAATGGAATAAGATTGGAATCTTGTATTTTCCCCTTTTGTAATTCGCCAAGTGAGCAAATTCTCTTACCTGATATAAAGTTTCTTGCAAGTGGTTTACTTTTTTTTTTCTATACACAGTAAAAAAAATATCACTGTTTGGTGTATAGTTTCCTCTATATTTCGTGTCCACACAAACTAAAACTTTTACAATAGTCGCATTTTTTTATTTACGTTTCACCATTAAAGTTTTATTTATATAATTATTCATTGTTTGCTTGTTTGTTTACGGCACTTTGGGAAATAAAACTCTCATTTTTGACGATTCAGTAATTTTTGAGCTATATTTCGTTAATGTGGAGAATCATTTTGTCTCGAAATCACGTGATTTGTGACGAAACACGAATGCTCCAAAGTACTATAACGAAAATATTTTCTCAACTCGAAACATCGTCGAAGTGCATTGTAGGAGATAGTTAACTAGAATGAAGACTAGACTATTGAAAATAAATTGAAGAAATACGCCGTATGGTCAGTATGGTGGTCAGCAGTTTATTTCTCTGTTCTATCGGTCCTTCTTTTGTTGTTGGTGCAACGATATGATGCAACGATAAAATTATTTCTAGAAAAGTTCAACATATTAGGCGCCACGAGTTTTTTTTTTTTTTTTTTTTTTTTTTCATCAAGAAATAGAATAACGAAATATTTCCTTAACCACTTTCCTTACAAATTGTTTTGAATTAAATCGCAAAAAAAAAATATTTTTTTTTATTTCAATTATAAATTTAATAAATATAATTTTTTTATTTCAATTATAAATATAAATTTTAAGTTGAAATTCTAATTTTGATTTTTGTGGAAAAACATTTTATTTACTATTAGATTACTCTCCCGAGCTATCTCGGGATAGTAATCTGATAGTCAAATATTAGTCTAAAGTTAAATAAATATTAATTAAATAAAATAAATATTAGTCTTTGTTTGATAGTTTTTGGAACAAGGGACACACAAAATTATACTTTTCTAGCGCCAGTGAGCTGATACCTCATTTTGTTTTCCTCTTTTTTCTATGTAAGTTCAGCAACCTTCATATATACACTCACACAAGTCTTAGCACCAACAACAAAACTGCCAAACAAAACTTGGCAAACTTCCCATCACAGCAGATTATTATTAGTATTAGTTTTTTTTTTTTTTTTTTTTTTTTTTTTTTTGCTTCCCGCAGAGTGAAACATGATAAAAAAAAACGTACTGACGAATTCAGATAAACCGAGCTTTCTCGTGCTTAATAATATAAATATTACAATAAATATTATTATAACAAATTTATTACAATATTTCTATAATATTATATTAAATATTTTCAATATATACATTCCCGAGCTAACTCGAGAATTTTTACTAAATTTGTTTTGGCAAAGAAGTGATCGTAGTTATTTCATCACTTTGACTAAATTTTTGCTCGGAGAGAATACTTTTAAATGGTTTCGTCAAAAACGATAATTGTGTGCAAAAATTCTTCAATTCGCTTACAAAGTTCTTGAAATATGGCGAAATGCGCAGAAAATAAAACTAACATTAAGTAGCCCAAATTTTGGATTGCTCTCTTGAAACTATAGAAACCATATTTCCCAGATTTCCCAATAGCTTGGAGGCCAGAAAACCGAATAAGACGAAAAAGTTTATTCAAATAAGATACGTTTTTGTGTATTATTTCTTAACTTAAAATATCATCTGCACTAATTAATTAGCATATTTGAGGTCATCCCCTCGAGTCCTAGAACGATTAGATTGCAGATTTTAGTTTAACACACCTCAACCTGTGTGTATAAATTTTATTAAGTTTCTGTTTATATCTAACTAAGCATTTTTTATGCAGAGGAGAGAGGAGAAGAATGCAACTCAAAATAGGACTTGCTAAAGAATGCAAATACAAAAGGTTTTTGCAATTTGTAGATCAAGTGATTTTTGAATCACTTTCTAACTGTTAATTTTTAACCTTTTATATTGAAGAGAATATTTCATATCTAACTAACGTACTTTAATACTGTAAAAGGAAAAATAGTGTAAAAAGAAAAAAATAGTTCAAAAATTTCGTATTGAAGCAAATTTTACACTAAGTATAAATTATAGAAAATGACAAAGAAAAGCTTTTTGCCTATTTAAGCAATTTTTTTTTATTAATTTCATTTTTTTTTAAATATATTTGTCCAATATTACAAAAAATGAGACATAAAAATGGAAAATTGAAAATACTTAAAAAAAGAATTTTTGGTGTATTTTATCAGCACATCATAACTTCTGCAAAAATTGCACAGTTTTTGAGGCCTTATTCTTATCTTCAATTTCTGGAAATGCGTACACAGAAACTGGACAGCGGCCAGAATAAATTATCATCGTTGCCAAATGATTATTGTAATGATGGTAAATGTTTGTTCTGTGCTGACATTCTAAAGATGAAGATTAAGAGTTTCTCTCTATATTTTTCGAAGGTTACTGAAAAAAGAAAAATGAACTTAATTTTGAGGAAACTAATAATTCATTTATATATATAATATATGATTAAATATAGTTTATATGTCAACAGATTTAGTTTTCTCTCCGCGATACTTCTAAACTAGTATAAAATTTGTGATTTTTTTATTTTGCAAAAAATGTAAGCAGAAATCATATTAAAAAAAAACATATAATCAAAGAAGCATGAAGAAAATATATAGTTAAAAGCAACTATTAGAACGAAATTTCTCTGACAAATTTTATGTTTTATTTAGAAATGATTTTTGTTTTTGGTATAAAAAGTGCCATAAATTAATCAATGTGCTCCATATTTGCGTCAAAATATAAACTGCAATATTTTTTCCTTTTTGTAAAAAAAAAAACTTACTTTTATTTATAAAAATATGTAAAATCCGATTAAATAAAGTAATAAATTTTTTTATAACTTATTATTTTCTTTTTCTTCCTTAATTTGCAGAAAATCTATTTTCGAGTCAGGCTTCAAAAAAGTTCTACATCACACAACGAAAGGAAAATCAGGAAAAATTACAGTATTCTTTTCCAATGACTCTTCAGGAAAAAAAAACATAATATATGGCATTTAAACCATTCATTTGGTAATTATTCTGTTCATATGGCAACGGTTCACCAGAAATTCTGGTTTTCAAAATTATAGTTCGTATTACCACACATTTAGTAAAACATACTAAACTGAAAAGTAAATTTAACCGAAAAAATGGTCCTTCATGTCGTGCTGTAAGGTATCATGATAAAAAATACTAAATTTCATCACATTTACTAAATTGTATCACATAATATTTGTTAATACTGTTAATTTTACCAAATTCATTACCAAAGCGCTTCAGTAAAAATTACTTAACTTAAACACAGTAAATATTACCTTATTTTACTAGTTTTGACTATACCCTGTTTCAGTATATCAATAACACAATTGATGAGATAACATTTAAGAGAAATAAATTCTCGGCAAAAGTTAATTTAAAGCTTGTGATGATTGAACACAAGATGATTGAATTATATATTAACATAAGTTGTTAAACACTGTATATATATATATATATATATATATATATATATATATATATATATATATATATATATATATATATACAGTGTTTAACAACTTATAGAATGTAAGTAATCATGGAAAAAACACTCGCTTTGGAATAAATTAATACCTACATTGAGAAAAAAAAAGAATGGTCAAAACTACCAGAATATGGTGAAATTTACCGTGTTTCTGGCTCAGTGGGATCTCCGTAATTTTTCTTAATTAATTATAATTTGGAAATTTTTACCGAAGTGCTTTGGTAAGAACGGTAAAATGTTATATAATGTATATTAAATTTTTCTCCATGTGATAAAGTTGTGTAAATTATCGTGATGCCTTAGAGCATGACAAAAAAACAATTCATTCGGGTTTTGTATTTTCTTACCAAATTTGTCATAATGAGAACTGTAGTTTTGAAAACCAGAATTTTCACTAAACCGTTACCATATGAATAGAAAAAGTAGCAAATGACTGGATTAAATACAGTATATTTTGGTTTAATTAACCAGAATTATGGTTTTTTTTACCAGAACTGTCATTACTATACAGTGCGGTAATTTTACCAATTTTTTTTTTCCTTTTAGAAAGAGAGTTTCGGGCAATAAATTATTCTAAAACTTTAGATAGTAATGAACAAAATTTACCATCTCATTCCCTTATTCCCTTTATAGAAAATTTTTTTTTGTTGAATTTTGAAATGTTTTACGCTGTGTAACATCGGTTTTGAAAGAAATTAGCTCTAGAATATTATTCATTTATTTAAAATATTCATTTATTCAAAATATTCATTTCATTAAACATAATACAGAAAATCAACAAGTTACAAGGATAATTGAAAATAAAATCTACTTTAATTTGAAAACAAGTCATTAACTCTGTTCTTAATTGAAAAGCGGTCTAAAGATCCATTACTTCATGAACTTTACAGAAGTGCAGATCACGGGGTTTAATTCAATAAAACAACTTTCGTTTAATTAATTGAATTGAAAATAATAGCATATATTTAAATTCCATTGTTCCTAATGACCTCGAAAGTATGTTAGTTTTCGAGATCAACGACATCAGTTCTGGCATATTTATTGCCAAGGGGCAATCATTTTATAATGATCTATTTATAATTGTTTGGGAATGGTAGAAAGCTCGAGGAGCCGTATTGATTTTCAGGAAAAGCCATTAAGGAAATGTCTTTTCAGAAATATTTATTAATTATTATATTTTACAATACAAATATCAGCATCTTTCTTAAGTTTTAGATTCAATAGAAAATGCTTTGTAAACTTCAGTATACAGTTGAAATGATGATTCTAGCTCGACCCTATATCACAGTCTCGTATTATTCTTGTAAACGCAGTTAAATATTTTGAACGTATTGAACCACAATAACATTTTTCACATTTATCAGAAAACCTCAATATCTGCTACGTTGAATCATATTTTATATCTTTTAAAAGTTGATTGCATAATAATATTGACATCTTGATAAAAAACCTAGTTCAATAACCAATGTCAAATAATGTTCAATGTTAATGTTCAATGGCAAATAATGTTCAATAAGTGTTCAATAAATGTCAAATAATGTTCAATAAGTGTTCGATAAATGTCAAATAATGTCCAATAATAGATAAGAAACTTAGTTCATTTTAAGAGCGTATTAATGTTTCAATATATTTATTTTTTATTTTGTTACGTAACAATATTAAGATTCAATATTCAATGGGTGACAATATTGAACCATAACATTAGTGCATTGATACTGATAGTGTAACGTTACAGGGATGGTTTAAATTGGCTGATTGCTGATAACATTAAATATCTAAAATGCTTTTGATTTATTGTGGGTCATTTCTAACTATATATGTCTAGAAATAAAAGATGTTTTAATAATTTTAGTAATAGTATTTAAATACAATATTTTCTTTTGTTTTGTTAATTAAATGTATGTGCTATTTATTCAACTAGTTTTTAGTCATTAAACTATCTATTAAATAAGAATTGAAGATTTGAATTTTTTTTCGACTCACTGTTCTCCGTCGTACTTTCAAAGTATTGCAAATTACTGTAAATATTAAACTGTTTACTTCTAGTAGTTCTCAATTTTTTGTTAGCTACCAGGATTAAAACAACATTTAGCTTAAGTACGGTGTGGAAAAAAAAGTGAATGCCTCATAACTTTTTATCTAATAAACGAATTTTTACGTGCTGAGATGCATCCTTCATAGTTAAATATTTAATTAGCTAAAATATTCAAGCAGTCGGTATTTTAAATTTTTAAATTGGAATGTGGGTATCCGTAATCATCAAAATAAAGCCCCTGCAGTTTAGGCAAAATAGAGGTCAAAAACTGAACTTCTTAAAGTTAGTTTTAGTTTTATCCTCATTAAAAATTGTTTATTCAAATGTAAACCCCTGTAAAAAGTTAATTGCTATTATTTTATTTGCTAATGATCGAAAAAATTTGAAATGTAAGGTACAAAATTTTTTTCTACCATTCATATAATTATAATATTCCAAATTTGATTGAAATTGATTTAATATTTCTAGAGAATAAAAAAAATTACAAAAATAAATCTTCTTTGTGAAAGCAAAATATGCAAAATGTGAAATTGGCATTAAAGGGCCTCAGCTTTTTACTTCTCATGCAAAGCATTTGGGATCATAGTCAAAACATTACCAGATTGCGGTAGTTTTTACATTTGGCGGACTCAAAATTTCGGCTGGAAAAGAAACGCTTCATTCAGAAGAAGAATGTTTTGTGCCTGATTAGTTTCTTAAAATATGTACACTATGTCTACACTATGTTCTAGAATATTTAAAAATTGGTTCTCGAACTATTAGTATTGAGTACTAGTATGTAAATCTCAAATCATAGATTAAAAGTTATTATGGTGTAAACTTTTTATGAGCACATATCATGTCTTTCTTTATAATGTACTAAGTTCATAGTTGCTTCTGTGTTGATTAAACTAAAATCTTCACTCGAAGTTGTCTGCGTCTGAAAGGATTTATCTGTTTATCTAAAACAGATGATTAAAAAAATAAGCAGATGATTAGAAATGGTTGATACAGATGAAGTATAAAAACCAGTGATGTGATTAAAATTCTCGGTTTATTTTAACACTATTTCAAGCCAAGTATCATAATTTGCTGGTTCCAAAAGAGTGTACAAATGGCTGATACAAATGCCTTTTTTTAAACAAAAAGATTATGATTAGAATGAACACTGACTATTTAAATGCTTCATCTAAGATATCCCTTGTCTTCCGTGATTAAGTCCAAAATTACAAGACTACGAAGTTGAAGATTTATAGTCATAATCTCAGAATTGAATCAGCTGTTCAACGCTGCTTGCAAAATAAAATATAAAATAATTAAGTAAATTTAATCATTAGGAATCAACTCAATCCGACATGAAGATTTAAATTACTTGACAAATAATCGACCATGATCTTGCAAATTGCTCTCTCACAAATACTGACGTCATAGCTAAGCCTAGTTATGCTATCCTATAGTGTTCGCCATTGTATATCGAATAATAAAAAAATGCATATCTTCGGAAATAATCTTAATAATTAAGTAATCTCACTAATTATGTGTTGCTGTAAAATTCTGTCATCTTTTATATCACTTTTAACACAAATAGAATCGTAATTTACCTTTTTTTTCCAAAATGAAAACGGAGCACCCAAAAATGACAATATCATGTCCTCCGGACCGCAGCAAATTATGATTAAACTAAAACTATCTGAGCTTTTCATGTAAACTTTTTTAATTACTGTTTTTAGGATTTTAATTTGCACTTTAAAGTATCATATGAATGATCGATTTGATACTGATTTGAAACAAAGTAAGCGTTCACACTAATTTCAGAGTTTTGCAACACTAAATTCAGAGTTTTGCAACACTAAATTCAGAGTTTTGCAACACTAAATTCAGATGGGTGTTATATCAAAGTAAAAAAAACTTAACTTTAAAAAGTTATGTTGTACAACGAATTTAAAAAAGTTAGATTCGGAATTGTGATATTAATCAATTTGATCCGATTCTAATTTGGAGTCTGTAATTATAATAAGACCAAATCAGGGACAAAAACCAGGATTAGGAGTTAAATTTGTAAATTTAAATAACAATGATTCAAAACAATAATTTCAATTTATAATTTTAACAAATTCAATGTTTCAAATCTATTGATTTAAGCATGATATTTTGTTTCAAACCAATTCATTAATACAATTAGTAAAAAAAAAATCAAATAGATTTCGATTTTTGATTTTAATCAATCACTGATCTAAGTTTTCTAAATAAACTGATTCATTTTATTGAAATAACGTTCATGATTCTTTCATCTACACTTTTCCTCGGTTAGAAAGAAAACTTTTCCTCTACAGTGTATTGATAAACTCAAAAAAGCCAATTTTAGCTTAAGCCTCACTATCCTGCAATAACCATTCTTATCATTTATTTGAACTTATGAAACGACACTTCATGAAACGATTTTTCGAGATTTTTTTTTTATGGTGTTAAAAAAAAATTTGGTCGTAGAACTTGGTGCAGAATACGTGGTATCGTAGTTTGATATGGTCAAATTGCTTTCTTTTTGTTCGGTGTTCTACACTAAAGTATACTTTTAAAAAAAGGAAAGAAAAAAATGAACTCTTTGGAAGAAAAGTTTTGGAAAAAAAAGATTTTCTGTGGCATAAAGTACTCGTATGATATGGGTTTTTTCTTCTTTCAATCGACTAGTTTTAGTTTTTTTATTCTGCTTAAAAAATAAAAGGAAATGAATAAAAAACTTTAAAAAATGTTTCTAAATTTCTCTAAATATACCATCAGGGAGAAACACATTTTTATATAACATTATATCACTTGTTTCGAAATTCATATTGAACTTTCAGACGTAGGAATTTCTATTTCGACAGAGCTAAGGATTTTCATTTTTACTTGCACAGTTTTCACTAAGAAATGAGCTACTGTGGTTGGGATTATAAATTGATAATTTAAATTCAATAAATATTTTTAATTTGATTTAATAGGGTGTGTATATATATTTTAAAAGCGCATTTTTTTTAAAAAAAAAGAAAGTAGACAATATAGCAGGTAAACTGATAAAATGCGAATTTAAAAATTTCTATTATGAGAAACATATTAATATTTTCATCAGTTAAAGCTTAAAAAATTGAGAGATACAACATTAAACTTAAAAAAGAGTAAATTGCAAATGTAAAAAGAAATGAATTCCAAAAATAATTTGCATCGGCGCATTTAGGATCTGCTACTGTGGTTGTGCCTATGTATCTCGAAAAAAATTTATTGTCATTAAAAAAAGGGTAATAAAGATTTAAAATGAAGGACCTTAATCTGTTTACATTTTTTCTTAATATTATTTTAAAACAATACTTTTATTAAAAGTATGTTTGCTAAATATTCAATTTCAATAAAAATTCTTTAGCATAAATTGAAAAAAAAAATTTAGAGAAGTAAAAAAACATATATTTGTAAACTATATGCTTAAAATATATGCTTTTTATTATGTTATTATAAAAATCATACGTTACTTTTAATTCGTAAACATAAGACATGGAATTACACTTTAATATGTTTACTGACATAAAATGTTTGATTAAAACTACAATCAAAATTCAAAACTACAAATTTACTGTGTTTTGGCTATGGAACAAGATACACAGTAAACAAAGAATGGAAACGCTAAAAAGGCATGATAATTTTTGACGATGCTCTTTGGCCATGACTTTTAGTAAATTTAACAATAAAATACGGTTTTGTTACCATACTTTTTATGGTATTTTTTCATGATTCCTTAGAGTAAAATATAAATACCATTTATTCGCTTTAATTTTCTCTTCAGTTTTGTAATTTTACTAAATGCATGTGTAGTAATATGAATTATAAATTTGAAAATCAGAATTTTCAATAAAACACAGCCATACAAACCGAAAAATTACCGAAATAATAGTTTGAAAATTATATATTTTTGTTGTACTACCAAAACTGTGCGTAATTTTTTCTTCGTTAAGAATTGTTAATACTATGCGAGTGCGAAAATTTTGTTAGTTTTTTTTTTTCATGTATAGGTCCGTGAACAGTTTAAAGCAAATCTATTATATAAAATTAAAGATAGATTCCAACTGATTCAATCAATTTTCTGCTTGACTAAAATTGATACTCGACATTTGTTTTTCATATTAGTATAAAGTATTAGTTACAGTTTTACTTAATAAACGTATCACAAAGAATTCTATTTTAGTTGTATGGGAGTGTTATAACTAGTAAGTTAAAACAAAAACTTATTTTCTCTTGACTGCCAACTTTGATCAACGAAACCAAAGAAGTACGACTAAATTTCATTACTGAAGATGTACCTTCAAAACAAACAAAGGCAAACCGGATGTAATTATGTCGACTTTTCAGCAAAGAGTTATTTTTTCTTTCTTTTTGGAGAAAATAATTTCGAATATAACCGAAGTTATTGTCAGGATAATATTCAAACATTTCTTAACGGTTCTATACACAATTTTTTGAGTTAAAATATGCAATACATTATCTAAATTTTTCTTATTAATATAATATTTTTATTTTAAACTTTAAAGATAAAATAAATTCAATGTGTCAAAATTCTGTCCCAATTTTTTTCTCGCATTATCAACATTCCGATGTACTTCAGTAAAAATTCTAGTAAAGAATTTGTTAAAGGATATGTTAAGGATGTAGTTCCTAAGTAATTAATCATTAAAATAATTAAGAGAAACTTGAAAAATAGGGCTGAAAGTCAATATTGTTATCAGAAGTTTGATCTCTCTTCCAATACACTATAAAATAAAATCTGTTAAATTTACGAAAATAAAAACTGCCAGGTGTTGTGGCAGACTATAAAAATGTTTATTTCACAGAAAATACTGTTATTAAAAAAGTGGGCATTTGTTTTTTAAGCAAATAAGTACTGTTATTTTTATCAAAAAAATCTTCGTTGGTTTTATAAGGTATCTTTGTTTTAACAACAAAAAAAACTAAACTCTATAGAATAACTATGTCAATCTTGTGTTATAATGACTTATGTGAGTGAATTCGTAACATTATTCAAAGGTTGAGATTTAATTTTGGGTCACCTGAACTAACGACTCTATAGTTATCATTATAAAGAAAAATCTTAAACAGTCTTTATCTTAAAAGCTTTATTGAAAATTTATTCAATTGTAAAAACATTTAGAACTATATTCCAATTTGTCATATTTAGTTCTAAAAAATCTCAGGCGTCTCAAGTGGAAACGCAAGTTGCTCTGTTCCCAGTACGGTTGAATTTTCTTAATAAATTTCTTTAACTTTCTGGCCAGCTTAAGACTTATTCTACGTGGCAGCATCACATTATTATTTTCATTTTCTATGTACTATTTTATTCTGAATAGAAGAATAAACTTACACCATATGTACTTTAAAAGTTTTAGATCAATCAATTTTATTCGAAGTTAACTATAAGTACTCAAAAAGTACTTGCAATTATTAAAGTTAGCCGATTTTTCTAATCATTAATTTTTATTGCTCTTCTCAAAAATTCAGTAAGAAATTAATTTAAGGTTACATGTGGGTTTAGTATTTGGATTATAATACGGAACAAGTTTGTCTTAAGCTAAATAATGTAATACATTGAATCTTATTACGGTTCAGTTTTAACCATAATAGGATGTAATCAAGTTTAAAAAGTAAGATTATATGGTTTAACTTTGAAAAGTGGTACGGTTACAGAATGTTTGAATCACATCAAGGTTTGAATACAATAAAAATTTTTTTTTACATAATCTATGGTGCAACCATAATAATTAATGCAATTTTTTTACGGAAATTAACAATTACAACAAATCTTCTATTTTAATCCAATTTCATAAAAGCATTGGTTTGTAATCAGTTTAAATTTACACAGAAATTGCATATATTTTATTTTAAAAAAAGCAAATATGTTCGGCTCCATACTCGCTCCGCTTGGCAGAATACAGATTAATGTTGCTTTATGTAGAAACATTTGTTAACATTCTTATCATAACGAAATTGATTATTAAATGGAGTTGGAAAAAAAATCATCTAAACTTCAAAAAAAATAATTTCTAAAGACTACAAAATGAGTGATTCAATAAGAAAATAATAAATGCAAAGTAATTTTACTTGTTAACAAAACTACTGGTAATTCAAATAAGGAATGTTTCCTATCGCAATGCATTAGTTTTTCTTTCCTTTATTTTTAAAATTTCACTACAAATGATAAGATTTATCTGTGGCAACATGTTATCTTCCTCGCTCTGAATATATATATATATATATATATATATATATATATATATATATATATATATATATATATATATATATATATATATATATATATATACCTGCCAACTTTCACGCATTTGGCGTAATATTTTATTTCTATATTTAATGTGGTAGCAAAATGTATGCCTTTCTACATATTCCTTGCATTTATAAACTTAATTTATAATCTTTTTGACCACCACTATTTTTGAAAATATCAAACATATATAGTAATATGTAATGATACTGTTATAGTAGTCCGCATAAGCTTTCTCAAATTACAGCGTATGTTTCTACCTGAAATTGTAATTTAATTTCCATTTCACTACCACTGGAGAAAACCATCCTCGAAAGGATTAAAAGTTGGCAGGTATGTATATATATGTATACTTTGATTACTAACTGTATTATATATATATGTTACGGCCAAAGCCCGAAGTCGGCCATTGGCCGAGGATGGCTGGTCAAAGTCCGAAATTGTTCTTGATTTCAGGAATTGGTCGCGCAAATCGCGAATTGGCATGGGAAGATCAGCCACAGTTGGAAGAAAAAATCATTATACCGGGCAAATGTATACCGGGCAGTGGCACTTAACTAGAACTAGTATGACTAGACCTCTGGTGTATGTATGACCTGTATGACTAGACAATTAAATAGACAATTTAATAATGATTATTAAATTAATGATTATTTAATAGACAATTTAAAAACTTCTTTTTTTTTAAAATTAGAAGATTTATAAGAATTATTTATATAATTATAGAAGGCCGCGAAAGTAAAATATTTACCCGATCGTTTCAATAATTTCGGACTTTGGCCAGCCATCCTCGACCACTTCGCGATCTGGCCGGCCAATTCCCGAAATCAAGACAATTTCGGACTTTGGCCAAGAGGTACGCCCATTCGCGATCTGGCATCGCGAATCGGCCGGACTTCGAGTTTTGGCCGTAACATATACACCGAAGAGCCATTACATTATGACCACCCTCCATCTATATTAATGGGCAATGTTTTCATGGGGCACATTAGGACCCATAATCCCCATAGAACGATCCCTGACGTCTATAAGCTACTTGAGCAGGTTCGCCCATTCATGGCAACAGTTTTTCCTGCGGGGGATGGTGTTTACCAACAGGATAATGTACCATGTCATGTGGGCTGAATCATTCGTGGATTGGTTCGAGGAACATTCCAGTGATTTTCAAGTCATGTCTTGGCCCCCAAATTCATCTGACCTAAATCCATTAGCGCATTTGTGGTCCTACTTGTAAAACCAAATTCGTGCTGACGCGCTACTCTCTCGCAATGTGAGGGAAATGCAGAACCAGTTGGTGAGCGCTTTGTGCCGGATACCTCAGACTACCTATCAGCATTTTGTTGAATCAATGCCACGGCGGGTGCTATCAGTTTTGAAGGCTAAAGGTGGTCCTACATGTTATTAGCAGGGTGGTCATAATGTAATGGCTTTTCGGTGTATATACAAATATATTATATATATGTTACGGCCAAAGCCCGAATTTAATTTCGCAATTTGCCAATTCGCCAATTCGCCAATTCGGCCGCAATTTGGCCGTTCAGATTTGACATCTTCTTTAGCTCGAATTTAAGAAACAAAAATAAAGATCCCAAGTGAAAAAAAAATATGTTCAACAATAATAGATAAATTGGAAATATTTAAAGCAAAAAAAAAAAATAGTTACAAAATTATGAAAAAAAAAGCGAAAAAGAACTCAAATTTGTAATAACTATTTCGGACAAATTGTAATTTTGAAATAAAATTTTCATTTGCAAATAATTTAATTTCACTAATAAAAATGCCTCCTCCAGTACCCCAAAACTGCGTAATAGCATTTCCGCGGGATGCAGAGTGACCTAACAGGGTATTTTTTTCCCTGAATGATTAACAGTGTTATTAATTCTCCAACTAATTATCGAATCTTAGTTTTTTTTAATATTATATGGTATACCCTATATGCTTCCTTTAAATACTTTCGTAATTTGTAGCTCAATACCCCATCTTAATTTCCGAGTTTCAGGAGTAGCAAAGCAATATGTAACGTAAAGCAAAAAAAGTTAATAAAATCCCCAATAAAGCAATTAAAATTGAACAAAGATGAAATTGAAATTTTGAGGAATTCATAAATAAATGTTGCCCTTTCTGTATTATCTTATTTAGACTTCGAAGTTTTTCATTTTTGAAACCTGCAGAGACGCTCCCCCTTATAGTGTTTTTTTTCTTAAACATTTAACAGTTATTTATTGTAGAACTAATTATCGAATGATTAAGTTTTCTATTCCATTGTTCTCTCTATACATTTTCTTCTCACCTACGTAGTTACATCTATTTTTAATTTCATGGTTTCTGCGCACTTAAGCAAAATGTAACTTTAAATTGGCAAACCAAAACCCTTACGATTTTTCAATAACGAGATAAAATAAATCGGAATATTTATTTTCAGCTCTTAAACATAATTAGATCTCATCTTTACAAAAATACTTATTTGTATTCAACTATTTCGCTCTTCTGCTTTTTTTAAATATTTTTTATCCTATTTTTATAATCTGAAAAGCTCTTTGATTACACTTCGAAAATATTTTAATAACGATCGGGAAGAATTTCATCTATAAATAATTTAAAATTCTATAAAATATAGCTCAAAAGAATATTATTACACTTTAACATGTTTCAAAATACACTGTTTTTGATATAATTCTGCGAATAATTTCAAAGAGAACTATTTTTCTGGTTTTAATGATCCTATTATTTGGGATTTCAAAATATTCTTCAAATAGAACTTGCTGATTTGAGATAGTTTTCTTAGAATAAATTTATTCTCAAAGAAGCACCGCTCTAAAAATAGTGTTTTTTTTTCATAAGTAGAAACCCTAAGAAATTCGAGTTCAGTCCCTTTGGTATTTATTCCAAGAAAGAAGTACCACTCAAGTAAATGAGCTTCATTTTCGAGAATGTTCGTTTTCTAAAAGTAGCTAAATCTAAATGAAGTTCGTTTCACTCTTGCACACTTTTTTTTTAAAATTTAAGGATGAAAACACTAAAATAAAACGCTTCCAATTTTAGATATTTTTTGGAATGGAGGAAAAAATTGAAAATAAATAATTATATTCTTTTTTTTTAATGTTTTACATGCTCTATTTGTTAGATTTTTCAGAAAATGAGGCGAGAGACTTAAAAAATAATGCATTTTTACAACGATGCTTTCGTAAAATTAAAATTCACTGTAAAATGTTTCATTCAACAAAGTATTATTAGGTTTCGTTGTGTTTATATTATGTCGTACAAATGCGTATGATATTTGAAACGCCAAGTAAAGGAATTTATTTTTACATTTTCTAAAAGCACCTAAATCTAAATGACGTTACTCTCATTCTTGCATAGTTTTTTTTAAAAAATATAATTATAAAAAAGCCAAGAAATAAAACGCTTTCAATATTAGATGTCTTTAGGAACGGTAGAAAAAAATTTAAATAAAAATTTTTTTTTTTTTTAATGTTTTACAGACGATATTTTTTAGATTATTCAGAAAAAGAGAAGATAGACTTTTATTATAATACATTCTTACAACGATACTTTCTTAAAATTAAAATTAAATGTAGAAAAAATTAATTCAATTCAATATTTTTGAGTTTTGTTTTAAATTTATTATGTCGTACAAATGTGTACAATATTCGCAACGCTAAGAAAATGAACTTATCCGTTCGTTTTTTAAAAGTAGCTAAATCTAAACGAAGTTCGTTTAAACTCTTGCATAATTTTCTTTTTTTAAATTTAAGGATACAAATGATAAAATAAAACACTTTCAACGTTTGATATTTTTATCAATGGTTTAAAAAAATTAAAATAAATAATTATATTCTTTTTTAATGTTTGACAGACGCTATTTGTTGGATTTTTCAGAAAAAAAATAAAAGAGATACTTAACTTATAAATATTTTAAAAATGGTTATTTCATAAAATAAAAATTAAATTTCAACGAATTGATTCAATTAAGAGAATTTTAGCCTTGTTATGTTTAAATTATGTAGAAAAACCTATACAAAATTCACAGTACCTTGTAAAAGAAATTATTTTTGCTTTTTCTAAAAGTATATATATGAATCCAAATGAAATTCATTTTAAGCCTGCATGCATATTTCTCTTAAACTTTTCTTTTAAATTTTAAGGTTTGAAATCTGTAAAGTTAAAGAAATGATCCTGACCGTAAATTTAATTGGATGGATAGTACTAGTATTTTACTACAATTTTAAACTTCTTACAGTGAAGAAAATAAAAGTACGTTTCGTATATTATAATTTTATATCTAATTTTGCAATACATGTTATTGAAAGCTCTAAATAATTAACATATTTTAGAGGAGATAATCTAAACTTGACTTGTACAACTAAACACATGCAAATTCCTTTACCAGGTCAGAAGTTATTACCGCAATTATATATTATTATTACTGTTATTCTTTTTACTACGCCCTGTGCAACGACATTAAATTGACGTTAATAAAAAAACTTTCAAACACTTGTCTATTGATTTTCTCATTAGATAAATATAATATCTAAGAAATTAAAAACATGTTTTCTGTTTATGTAATGATATTTTTACCCAATCACGTTTTATTCATAGATAAAATAAAAATATTGTAATAATGTTATTACAACTTTAATGCTTTTCAAAATAATACGAAATAAAATTATGCAATGAAGCACGTTGTTTACAATGTCATTTGTCAGTGTAATTCGCTAAAACTTGTTAACAAAATTGAATACCTAATTGAGGTAATTTCCAGAGAAAACTAGCCATGATAGAACATCGATAAGAACTAATCAAATAAATGGGAGCTCATAATACGGTAACAGCTTGAGCCTGATAAGATTTTTCCCAATAGATCAATACACTGCGTTCATTGATAAGACGACCTGTAATTGTTAATATAGATTTCATCATGAAATATATTCATTATCAACTATTTTCTGGGGAATGAATTACGTTATGAGAATTATACATGTTAATTTTATTACTTGCCTAAGTAGTAAAGAAAACATAATTTCTTCGGAATATAAGAAATTATTTGTTTTTTTTTAGCAGCTTTATGGTATTCTTAATTTTATTACCTAAGTAGTAAAGAAATCATAATTTCTTATAAATATCGGAAATTATTTATTTCTTGATAGCTTTATAGTATTTTTAATATTAATATTTGCCTAAGTGGTAAAGAAATCATAATTTCTCGGGAATATCTAAAATTATTTGCGTCTTAATAGCTTTATAATATTGCTAATTTTATTAGTACTTACCTAACTAGTAAAGAAATCATATTTTATTGGAAATATCCGAAATTATTTGTTTTTACTAGCTTTACAGTATTCTTAATTTCATTACTTTAGGTAGGAAAGGAAGCATAATTTCTTGAGAAGTTCCAAAATTATTTGTTTTTTAATAGCGCTTTATAGTATTTTTAATTTTATTACTTTCCTAAGTAAAAAAGAAATCATAATTTCTTTGGAATATCCGAAATTATTTGTTTCTTAATAGTTTTCTCAATATTGAAATGAAGGATGATTTAAAATTTTGGTTAAAATACAAAATTTAAAGCTAAAAATTTGATTGTAATTATATGCTCTCCTAACATATGGTTTGTTTTTAGCAGTTGAAGATAATTTGAAATTTAGTAGGATCTAAAATGTTTATGATTGAACAGTGCTCCTTTTTTATCTATACATTTTTTTTTTCTGTAATAACAATTATAGATAACGTTAGATTAATACAATCTTAAAATTTTCATTCTATCGCCAGCAGTCTGCCCATCCAATTGACAGTAAAGTTAGGTAAAGAATATTTTTTTACCTTCACAGTTTTGAAAACGTTTACAACTAGTATGGTTATAAAACCATGAAAACAAAACTATACGGTTTTTTTTTACCATTAAGAGCTAGCAGGGTTTCAAAACTGTAAAAAAAGAAGTTTAACTGGATATAAGAGCTAGGCGTTTCGTTAAGTGGTCCTTGGAGAGTGCAGGACACGAATTGGAGAGGGCAGAGCAATGGAAACTCTTCATGTGTTGAAAGAAGTGGCGGAAATATTGCGGTGTCAACGCTGGGACTCTATCCCCAGGACTGTCGATCCTTAGACTGACAGATAAGCCCTCTCGGCTACAATATGTACACAGTTTCAAGGAACTAAGAGGCTTCTTTAAGTAAACTAAAATCTGGTGCGATAAAATCTGGTTGTTTAACCGTAATATGGGAAAACAGTCAATAAGCGGTTTTTCAGTTTGATTATCGTCTTATTTACAGTTATTTGACTGTTTTTCTTGAAAATGATAAAATAGCAATGGAATAAACTCTGATTTAACCGTTTTTTCTAGAAATTTCTAACAGTTAGCACTTCAAGGCAATGATTATTTATTTATAGCAATTAAATCTAAAAGTAAATTTTTCCCATTTATAGCGCATTATGTTTCTTATGAAACTTTAATTTGATTTCATGCTTATTTTTATTTGATTTATTAGTCTTCATTATTCACACTCGAATTCTTATTTTTTTTTTCTTTATACAAATATTGATTACATTCACTACATAATTTATGTTATGGAATATTTTTCGATTGTACAAATTTTGTTCCATAAAACTCTAATTACCTTATGTTTGCCACACCTTGGATTGAGTTAGCATGTAAAATTTTATGCATTCCTATGGAATTAAAAAAAATTGAACAATGCAATGATAAGCCACATTTTTCAAGTGTTGAGAAGAAACTTTTTGGTTAAAAATGAAAAAAACGTGCATTTTGCTGCTATATTTTAGCAACCACGGAAAGCACAATCGAAACAATACTTAGAAATATTTTTAGGCAAAAATTTAATCTTTAAAAAAATTTTGCTCATGACTAAATTTTCCCAATACCTTTAATTGTGAATTTGATATTGTGCATCGGTATTTAATATTTTTCATTTTAATCTATTTTAAGCCCCTTTAATCTTGCTGGATAAAAATTTTGTTAGTCATTATTAGTCAAATTTTTCAAGGCTGCTGTCACCTTTTGTAAAAGAGCAAAAGAAAAGTGTTACTTAATTATTTGATTTAACTTTTATCGACTCTTAATGACTGTTGCTCGATTGTTAAAATATTAAAATATGTGTGTTGTGTTGGGGTTAAAATCTAAATTTATAATTTCTTTTAGTTTTTGGGCTCGAATGTTAAAGGATAGAAAACTATGATTTTCCATTGTTAAACTCAAGTTACACACGTTCTTGTTTCCGACATTGAAGGATAAAAAAAATATATAGTATTTCCCTTTTAGAAAAATAAGGTATTTTTGAGGTAGTTTTGAGGCTGACAGATATAAAAAAAATACGCCTCAGGTAGAATATGAGGTTATGTTTTGAAACAAAAATAACCTCATCAAGAAATAATTTTAGTTTAATTTGGAAGAAATTATTCGCACCTCAAATATTCATATTTGTTTTAAATGCAGAAAAAATGATCCGTCCTCTTCAAAAACAATCTCCCTTAGCTGGTTGCTCTAGAGCAGAGGTCGCCAAAGTGATCTATATAGAACCCCAGGGGTCTATTTAACAAAAGCGGGGATCGATCCGAATCGGAAGGGTCGATTGGGGGTCTAAGAAAAAACAGTTCTTAATACGCAAATCACTCATACCTAATTGAGTAGGTAAAATTTGTGAATTATTTTATAATTGACTTAATATCAGTTTCTTTATAGAACATAAATTAATAAACGTATATTTATTCGGATGAAACAAGTATTTATGTACCAGCGATGAGTGGCACGAACTCTGCACTTCTGGTTTATAAGTCATATGCATATGTGCGCTTGTCCAAATGTCACGTGTGACGCGCATTGACGTTACAAACGCAAATATCATACGCAGTTTCAGCTATCTTTGCAAACTGTGAACAGTGTTGAATATTTGCAGTGTCATTATTAAAACTTTTATAGTTTTGGATAATTAGTTATTGTTTCGATAAAACCATTCGTTTAGTTTAGATATCAATTTTAATTATCAATACATGTAATAAAGAAGATAAGCATTAATAATATGGATTAGTATTGCCCGTGACGAAACGATAGCACACTTTGTATTTTTTTTACGAAAATTACAAAATTTTTGAAAATATTATTATTTTAATCTGATGTGTGTCTTTAACTATTGAAATTACTTTTATGGGGGTCAATGGAGATTTCAAAAAATTATATAGGGGTCGATGTATTTAATGTAAATTATATAGGGGTTATATAGGAGAGACCCATGCTCTAGAGTATATTTGTATCAATGTCAAAACAACCTCAAGGGTGAATAAAAAAAAACTTCATAAGCCTTGACTATACATCTTGGGAGGTTGTTATTTAGGCTGGTTTTGAAATCAACTTCGAATACTCCTCAAATCAATCTTGGCACCTCAAAACAATCTCATATAAACCTCAAAAATAATTTAAATTTTTGAAGGAGTTTCTATAAGAAATGCATTAATAATACATTTCAGAACTTGTGTAGTGAATGAATAACTGTTTCTCGATGCTACTTGTAACATTCGATGTTACTTGTAACTAAAAATGAATGGGATTAAAAGAAGTATTATTTTAAAAAAATGCGGCTTATCGTCATTCTGCCCCAAGATCTTCCGTTTAAAATATGTTGAATGCTTTATTTATATAAGTAAAAGTATGTGACCAAATCATTCTGTTTCATAATGATTTGATTTTTAACAAACTTTCTCGAAATATACAAAAAGAATTATTTTTATACAATGCCCTGTATTTAATTAAATTATTACTTGCGACAATTATCATCGATTTTGCCGTTTTTAAAATTTTAAAAAAAAATATCAACAGAAAAAATAATAATATCATCTTCATTAAAAATCTTTTCTGGGAAAAAAATATTTTTTCTGTTTCTATTTTATAAGTAAGAAATTTAAGTGAGTGTCAAAAAAAAAGCTCCAATTAGTGAAACTTCTTTTCTTTAGAGAGTTGAAGCTAGCGTGCTGACCGTAATGAAGAGTTGTAAGGCCCCAGTCATTACGGACTTGCTTATACAACGAGTCGTAAAAGTTATAAAACAACTTACTTAAATGGAAAACATTTGTTTCTGCACTTAAAAGTATTAGAGTACAAAGTTGTTGAAGAAAAGAAATCTATTTTATGTTTATAACTAACTGAATATTTGCTCTTCGTAAAAACAGTAAATCTATGAAGATATTGCCTGTTTGTTTTTTCTTATAACTCCAAATGCTAACGTTCTGAAATTTACACAATGGAGGAATTGGGTAATTTTAACCTCTTATCCTAAAAATCATTCAAAAATTTCTAATGGATCGTTCGGGAGAGATGTTTTAAAAATGGAATTTTTTCATTGCCTTAGAATTTACTAAAATATAAAAATAAAACTGCGGATGTTTCTGTTTTTTTTTAATATTTAAAATATTACATGAGTGATATTTGCTAGCTTATAGCATTCGTTAAAAATGTATTGCACGTTCTTAGGTATTTAATTATTTTCCATTTGTTATGTCCTATAAATTCAACGATCAATGTGAACGTGGAAGCATAAGTAGACTACATCTCCAAATAAGCATTCCTAAAAATATCAGAAACCACGTATTTATTTTATGATTTAAGAAAGGGTTCTTATAGACTAAATAAAGTAAAGCAAATGCTGTTTGAAATAAGTCGTATACTGAAAAGCAAAATTAAAGGAGAAATATAACTTATTCGTTTAGGAGAAAGGTAACAATTCGCCATATTACTGTTGACGCTAATTATTGATTTCGATACTAGGCTCTAATTGAAATTAAAATTTAAACTATGTAATTAGAAGCAAAATTATTGAAGAAATGGTTACAAGTTATTTAGGAGAAGCGTAAAAAATATTGATGCCGTTGATGGTTGGCAAATTTTAGCAATTGGCACTAATTAAAATTTTTAAAAAAAATATGTCTATGTATTAAAAAATAAAGTTAATGGAGAAAAGTTTTTTCTTTCGTTTAGGGAAACCATAAAAATCGTCCTTACTATTATTGATGCAAAGGATAATCCATTTCGGTAATAGTTACAAATTGAATTAAAAATAAACTTTGCACTAAAATCGCCATTATGTCAATATCGCTTAATTAATCTTGAAAATAGTCACTTTTAGCATTACGGTAATTTATGAACTTTCACACCGTTAGAATTTTCTCTCTAAAATTATGGTATAATAACGGGCAGCAATCTGTCCATCTAATTAACCGTAAATATTACGGTAAAGAACATTTTTTAACTTTGCGGTTTTAAAACCGTTTACAACTTGTAAGGTTTCAAAATTGTTAAAAACACTGGACATGGCAGAGAGTTTAGCAGCTTTATGGTGCTGCCATCTACACGTGAATGAGAGTATCATATTTTAAAATCCGAAGGTTACAAATTAGTTCAGGATTCAATTAACTCTTTATGTGTATAAGAGATTGGAGAAAATTTTGTGGTGTCAACACTGGGAATCGAACCCCCGTTCTGTTGGACATGAGATTGACAGATTAGCCCTCTTAAGTCAGCTCCAAGGAACTAAGTGACTTCATTAGGTGGGGAATAGTTAGTGTGATAGAATTCTGGTTGCTTAACCGTATAAGGTGAAAGTAGTAAATAATCGGGTTTTCTCACTATTTACATTTTGAATACCATTTAATTTATGTTTATTTGACTGTTTTGTTTGATTGTGGTAAAATAACTATTTAATAAATTGGTTTTGAACCAATTTTTATTTAATCATTTTTCCAAGGAATTTCTAACAGTGCAATAGTTATCAAATTCACTAACAAAGTTGCACTTGTTTTATTTGCTGTCTATTAAAACAAACTGTGCAGTTTTAATATAAATTTTATCTAAAGGCATTTTTTTTATTATCAAGTTCCCTCGAATGAGTACCGGAGAAAGTCTCGCGATTGAGGTGAATTTTGACTTACCTGAGTGTACCTCGAGTAACATCATCGGGAAAAATATGCTGATCTTTCATTTCATCGGATTAACTACTATAAAAATGTTTTGTTTAATCTATTAACGTAAAGCCATTGGAAGGAACAAATAATAATAATGGTAATAAAAAGTTGGAATTGTTTCCAACTTTATTAAATTATGTAGGTATATATTTTTTAGTTTTGTGCATGACTTCGTATTAGAGTGCTCAGTACTGATTTATTGGTTGTTTATTTTTCCGTCCTGTACGAAGAATTGGTATTCAGCTTTTATATAAGATTGAAAGAAAGAGTGTGTGGTTCAGCCTGAGTATATCTTCTTTAAATCTGCTAGGGTTCTGAAATTTGGACAGCGAACACTAATTTCATCCCTCGATTCCAAAGCTGTTTTCAGAATTTCAATTATTGCACAGCAGGGGCACATTTGAAAAATAAATTTTACTCGTATCTTTATCATCACGTAACATGTTTTAAGAACATGTGCTAAAAATAAACAACAAAAAAATTCAATTCAATATATTTTTTTAACAGTTTGATTTTTATAGAAACGTAAGATTCTATGATTGATTGAAACTTGTTAGTTATAAAAAAAATGCCATTGTGACGGCTTTCCAAGTAGTCTCCAATTTAAGTATTGGCTCATATTACAGTTATGTGCCGAATTTTATACCCGTCGTTGAACAGCCGATCCAATTTCGGGTTTACGACTACTAATTTTCAACTTCGTAGCCTTCTAATTTTGAACCAATCCAGAAGACAAGAAAACCAGTACCCCCAGAGGTACTGATTTGTTATGGGATCATGGAGGACTTTGCGACTAGACAGATTTAACATGCATTAGTCACCATTTACTACACAGGGAATCTTCGGCCGGCGGGGATCGAATCCACGAACTCTTGGACACGGGCCCAGAGCCCTACCAACCAGGCTATCCCGGCCTTTTCTCTATTCACTGTCAAAATATACCAATATGTGGCAATATAATGCGATTTTTCTATTTTAACTAATGTGTATTATTTTTGCATTGACCAATCTGTTCGTTGCTTAAATGAATTTTATTAAATCTATATTATTTTATCGTTGTTAAATTTACTATTCAATAGGTTGTCTATATTATCGATATTACGTAACGCGATATTATTGTATTCGACAGTAATAGTTATAAGTAATGATATGTATTGTCATCCGTATCCGTATACACCAAATCCGTATGTTCATCCGTATACACCAAAATCTGGCACACTAGCTTGTACCCAAAATCTGGCACACTACTACGTGTTAGCTTCATATGCTCTAAAACCAATTAGTACCGATTAATTGAATATTTGACCGGCAAATAAAGCAAAACATATTTTCATAAACTTTAATAATGCTTCTCGGTTAAACATTCAATCATTAAACCTTGGGAGTTTGCTTTGCAATTCATAAGTTAGTTACAATATAATCTGTACTTTAAAATGGATTTATTATGCGTCATGATGGTTACTCATCGAAATATATAAGAAGAGTAAACCAACACTCGAAAAGATTTTTGGCACTTTTACGTTAAACAGGAATAACTAAATTCATCAAGTTTTTTTTTCTCTTTTCTATTTTTGCTTGTTAAAAAATTTCATTATCAAAAAAAAAATGGGGATTAAAAAATATTTAGATATACTTGTGCCCGTCTGGTACAAGATACTTTTACGTAGTGTAGTCTTTATTTTGAAATTCACATTTTAAAAAGTATTGAGAATTTAATTGAAATGTCTTTTATCATTTTTTCGGTGACTCAGAGGATGGAAGGCTCGCTTCCCAAGGTCAATTCAATGAACCATATTTGTGAAGAAATAATTGCTGGCTGTCTCACCCAGAAATTTACGTTAAGCAAAAAGGTTGCTGTTGCGAAAGTATCACGTGATTTTCATTGATATTTTTCAACCAAAGCGCCAAGAGACGTGCTGGATCATTACATAGAGAGTTCGCCTCCTTATGAGGTGACCCAGATTCGAATCCCAGAGGTGAAGATTTATACTATTTCTGCTCCTGGTTCGAACCGATCACAGAGCTGGCATAGATCACAGTTTAGTGGATCATAGTTAGTATCCTCTGGACGTTGGGCTAACCATAAATGTTTTCGTGGTTTTCTACTCCATATAACAGGAATGTGGGTTAGTTTCATAAAATAACAAACATCCACGAGGGGTAATTTTTTCCAAGATTTTCCGTGTTCCTTTGTCTTCTGGATTGGGTTCAAATTTACGAGTCTAAGAAGTTGAATATTGATAGTCGTACACTTTTGATATTGATAGAACATCATAGATATTATCCATTATTCATTGTCAATTATGCTGAATTCATTCAGTTAGTTTAACAGCTATTAATTCCATATAATTATTATAACTCTTTCTTCTTCCTTTTTTATAACAATAAGCAAGAAAGTTATTTGTTGAAGAACATATTAGGAGATGAACATGATTAATGACTAAAAGTTATTAATTACTAGAAGAAAAAAAAAACTTGTTAAACGTAAATCTCTTTTTAATAGATTTCTTGATTATTTTTACTAGAGTAATTCATTACGTGGGTAGGAAAAAAATAGGAGCAACTGTTGTCTATAAGAAAATAATAAGCGACTATACGAAATTCATTATTTTGACTTATTGAGATTGCAATTTTGAAGACGAAAAAAACAAGTGTAGATAAAAAATATTTTTCTGCAAAAGTAAACATTGGGAAAACATTTCTTAGAAAATCTTAATTAATTGCTGACGTAGGAGAAAATAAAAGCAATATGAAAAGAAAGAATTTTTTGTGACAAAAATAGTAGAAATAAAGGAATAAGAAGTGATTTTTTTTAAAAAAAAGATGTTCTTGTATGAGGAATGTCGTAATATTACGTCAAAAAAAAAAAAAAAAAAAAAAAAAAAAAAAAAATCCATTTTTCAATTACACTGGCACACAAATATTTCAAAATTATAAAATATTGCGACTTTTTATGAATTGAAGTATTGCTTAATAGCGATAATCTATATAAATATTTATTAAAAGAATCATATGCAGAAAAAACTAAACGCGTCAGTAATTGCTTACTTAATTTTCCTTAATTTGTCTTCTCCGCATAGCAAGGCTGAATTTTCCATGTTATTAGAAAGAGAAATAGTGTATTGGAGAGAAAAATTAATCCAATTTTGCCTATTTGCTAAACTGCCAGTGGGTTAAAGTCGAGGGGCGCATGAGACCAAAAGCAAGACACGTCCCTCCCTTCCAATCCAGTGGTTTATTTCTAGCACTTCCCCATCTCGTCAATCCGAATGCATTTCTTTCTTTTATTCTCATTTGGTGCCAGGTTAGTTATAGTCACCCTCTCTTCCTCTTTCCACCAGGGAGCCAAGTCACCACCTACCATGTAAGGTTTGATAATGTCATTCTAAGAATGTTTCTAACCCAGGTCCATCTATGTTTTTGAACTATTGCTGTTAGGGATTTACAGTTATTTTATTCATGTTATTTGAAATTAGATATTATGCAAGATATTTCTGAGGCAACGTGAATCGTGTTAAGTTGATTTTTTGGGTAGTTTCCAGGTGCTACTTCCATAAAGTAGGACTGCTCTTGCTGTTGAATTAAAAATTCGCAACTTTAGCTCAGTTTGGGTAATTCCTGATCTCCATATTTTATTGAACATCTTGAATGACAAAAGCAGTTTTTTTTTAAAATTTTTATAGTAATAATTTTATTTATCTTACTATCCATCTGTATGTTGGCAACAAGTTATGTAAAATGTTTTACTGCTTCAATTTCGGTATCTTCAATTTCGGTATGTCTAAACTTTTGCTTCTATTGCTGTTTATTTTAGGCAATTTAGTTTTGGATTCATTTATTTATAATTCCTTTAGCCTTAAACCTCCAAATAATTTTTTTTAAATTTCATGTTTTCAAAATATGATAACAGTAGCACAATATCATCAGCGTAGTCCAGATCTTTAAGATGACTATCGTATTCCTGTTCTGCAATCTTTTAAGGTCTGTCGCAGTCAAAGGCAAAGTTGGAACAGTCCAGATAATACGCAAACCTTGCCTGCAAGCCCTGCTTAATGTAAATAAAAATGAAATAGTACCTAAAATGTGAATCGTTATAAACTTTTTTCTCATATGAACAGTGCGCTGAATAAAAATCGGATCAACCTAAGAATCTTTTGATCTAATAATCGGATCTTCACAATATAGAACTCATTCTTAATGAATATGGTAGGCTCAAATATGCTAAATAATCAGTGCAGGCGATATTTTAAAGTACGAAATCAGATATAAAAAGGTACTTACTCTGAATAAACACACCTTTTTAAAACGGAGTTAGATTAATAACCCCCAAAACGTATCGGGAATCACAATCTGGGAAATATGGTCCCCATAGTTCGGTCATGAGAGCAGTTCAACCCCTTAATGTTAATCCTTCCTGATTTTTAAAATAATTTAAAACTTTTTGCATACAAATATAAAATTCATTTATAATTCCATGCAAAGACATATTTTTCCATAAATAATTATCATTTATTCTTAGTTTACTTAATATTTGTCAGAAAAATTTAAACTGTATTATATATATATATATGTTACGGCCAAAGTATACCGGGCAAATGTATACCGGACAGTGGCAATGAACCTTAAAAAAACATCAGTTTAGGATATACCGGGCAAATGTATACCGGGCAGTGGCAAATAACTAGACCTAGTATGACTAGATCTTTGGTGCATGTATGACTAGACAATTAAATAGAAAATTTAATAATGATTATTAAATGAATGATTATTTAATCGACAATTTAAAATCTACTATTTTTTATATTTTTAAATTAGAAGATTTATAAGAATTATTTATATAATTATAGAAGATTTTTTAAATGTCTTATTTTTATATATTTTTTTCTCTTTTTATAAATCTTTATTACATTTTTTCCATGTTTTCTCTATATTTTTAACTTTTTTTATGAGTTCCTTATACTTGCAGCTTATGCGCGGCAAATAAAACTTATTATTTCTCTTAATTTTTTACGCTACCGTATCTTTTCCTTATATATATATATTCTATTTACGGGAAGGGTACCCTAATATTGAAGTTTAACGCAGTTAATTGTATTTAGAATATTTTCAAAGATGTAGATATAAATAAATAATTTACAATAACTATCTGCAAGGATATTTATTAAAACTTTAAGAAAGATAAAAAAGAATATACAAAGAAGTTACATATAATTCATAATTCTTGAAGTAGCTACAGATAAATTAATATAATTTTCCTATTAGCATAGATACTCGAGTCAGACATATGATACTGAATAAGAGCTTTCAGCTCTCTGTCAGTTTCAATTATTAGGTTTACATCCCATTACACCTACCCATCATTTTATAAGGAACATGATTAATACCTTCTTGAAAGTAAACCTCCCACGATTCACAGTCATTCACAGTTTACTCATGAGGAACTATGGGGTTGATTATTCACAATTGAACAGCTATCAAGTGTCTGAATAAGTGTTTCATTTATATTAACACATCAAAGATTATATTTCTGGTTTCTTTTTCACTCCATCTGCGTTAAATACAGTCTTCAAATTGATAAGAAAATTAAAGAAATTTTCAATGGGGAAGAAGCTTTGAGAGCATTTAAGATGTCATTTCAACTCGAGGGGTCTCAGAACCAGTGTGGTCCAGATGAAAATACCAAAAGAGGCATCTGTGCGAATTATTTCAGGAGAGTAGTATTATTTTCTCTCCTTTCTTTACAACGATAAAGCAAAATGTCAGGAGAAAGATTGATTCTTTAGTAGTTAAATAGCTTAACTATATTTTTAGTTATGTATAAGGCAAAAAATAAACCTATTCTAAAATTGGCGGAAAGTTGTATTTTTGTTCTTGCAATTTAAAACAGAAATATTTTTTTTTTTTTTAAATTTAGAAAAAGTAGTGTCCGGTCTGAAGAGATAGAAAATAACGTTTCAGGGCCAAAATGACTGTCCGCGTCCGGTAACGGAAGTGTCCGCTTTGAGAAGAATGTACATAATGGTTTTTTCATAGAAGATTACCGGGGAATTGAAAATACGTCCTTATTGAGAGGCATCCGTTTTGCATGAGTATATATATATATTTATTTCGAAATTTCTTGTTTGCATTCGTATAAAAAATGAATTGAAAGCAAAAAAAGTAACTTGAATTAAAGAAAATTAATTTATTTCTCAAAAAAGCTGGATACGTCAAAATTCAATTTCTACTCGAATGAATAGCTGTCAAAAATATCTGCTTTCGTTGCTTTTATACTTAGAAAGAACTATGATATTAAAATCATGCACTTCAGATTTTTATTTTATTCTTATGCTAACAGAGAATATTTAAAAATATGAGCGATAATCACACATGGCATCTGACGCTTATATTTTTCTTCGAAGTGAAAGGAAGTTTTTATTGCCATCTTAAATTTTTTCATAGCTCATCATACTGCGTTGTGTTTTGCGAGGAATTTTAATGAGTCTAAAAATATGCTGACATCTATACCATCTTGTGTTTCTTTTTTATCTGTTGTTTTTGTAAAGTGTTAGCTTTTGAAGAAATAAAACAAGAAAAATTTGTTTTGACACTTAAATTTAGTATTTCATAGTCGAAAATATGAACTGCAACGTCTTATCTTTAGGATTTATTTACAATAAAATGTAAGGCGCAGTAAAATCCTTTTTTTTAACTAAGCGATTGGTACTGAACAGTAATATGAGAAAAATATGTGTGTTACATTTATCAAACAGTGGATGTTGTTTTAAAGAAATATAAAATCACATTTTAAATCTTAAACATCTTTATTTTAGCTAAGTCTTAATGCAAGCTTTATCTTTTTAAACATATTTATTTATTTTTTTATTAAACGACTGAAAAACTCCTCATGCACCACAAAGTATAGCATGAGGCTTACAGAAGTAAGTAGAAAACAAAATTAAATAAAGAAAAATTTACATTAAAAACAAAATTCTGCAAGACAACTTTCGATACTTTTGACCATAACATAACATATTATATATACTTTAAACATATTAAGAATATTTTTTCTAGTTTAAGTTAATGTAAAAAAAAGGCTTTGATGTTTCTTTTCTAATTTTTTTTTAGTAAATAAAATTCAGAAAAGAAAAGGATTTTTTTTCCTATATGAATTTGCTTTGTAGTTTTAATTTCAAATGTTTAACTCGAAACTTATCTAAGTATAGCTTAATCTATTAGCTGTACTTAAATAAGTTCTGACCTTTTTACTCCTTCAACTCGTTCTAGTTTTTTATGAGGTAAAGCTTTTACTAATTCCTGGTTTTCTCCTTGATTAAACAAAGAAAAAAAAGTAAATAAAAGCACCTTGACTTAAGATTTGCTGTTTTAAATATTTGAAATAAAAAAAAAAGATAATAATAACACATTATTTAAAATGAAAGAATAAAAAAAATATGCTTCAAGAGAAAAAAAAGTAAGTATACCAAACATTTTTCTAATCATGAAAGGATTTTTAATCTAAAATAAATATTAAAAAAATAGTTTTTGTACTTAATTTAGTTTTGAAACGAGTATAAAGGATGAAGTTTTTTTTAAAATAAGGTTTAAGAAAATTTTATATTTATTGAGTGCATAGTGCGCAAAACAAAACAACAACAAAAAAAATGAAACATTTTCGTAACTTTTGATCGAGAGATACTACTTCTACATGCAATTTTATTGTTTCGAGATTATTGTGCAAATTTATAGTTTTGTTGTTTAAATACACTCATGTCCATAAATTAAGGATAATGAAGTTCAGGCACAGAAAGAGACAGAAGCCAAGCAAATTTGACTTATTTGTAAAGTCTATGTATTAAACAAAAGGTAAAGAGCAAAAAAGATGCTATATGTTTGACATAATTAATAAAAATTGCGATTTTTACTCCCTGGAGCAAATTTCAAAAAGGAACCTATTTACAAAAAACAGTATAACATGGTTAATATGATGGTTAATACGGAGTATGTCTCCCGAACAATGCAATACAGGCCGTACAACGCCTAGGCATGCTGAGTATCAAATTATCAATCTGATCTTGGGGAATCTGATCTTCTATCCACTCATCAAGCAATGCCCTCCGAAAGTCCGGTAGACAGGTGGGAGTGGGTTGACGGGCTACAATTCGTCGGCCAAGCATATCCCACACATGCTCTATTGGATTCAAGTCCGGTGAGTATGCTGGCCAATCCATACGGGTGATATCCTCCGATTGAAGGCATTCGTCTACAATGTTTGCGCGGTGAGGACGGGCTTTGTCGTCAATTAACAGAAATTCAGCACCCATGGCGCCCCGAAACAAACGTACATGTTGTTCCAGAATGACATCCCTATAGATGTGGCCTGTCATTGTTACACTCTGAACATGCAGGTCAGTTCCGGAACCAAGAATAATTCCTCTCCAAACGAGCCATCCTGCACCACCGTAACGGTGTCGTTCAATGGTGTCTTGGTGGTAAAGGGTACCTGGCGCTCTCCATATGAGTCCATATAAGTCCGGCGAGAATCAGACTGCAAACTAAAACTGGACTCGCCGGAAAGCATCACACAAGACCACTGTTGCGGTGTCCACAATGCATGCTCTTTACTCCAGGCTAATCGCAGGCGACACGGAGTTGCGGTAAGTGGAACACATCTGACAGGCCTACGAGCATATAGACCAATGTGCCCTAAGCGTCTGTACATGGTCTGCCTTGAAACTGTCGTACCGGTAGCTGAAGAGAGCTGACGAGACAGGTCTGATGCTGTGCTCCGTCTGTATCTTTTGGCAGTAACTGCCAAATACCGGTCTTCATTCGGCGTTGTAACTCGGGGGCGACCTGTGCTGTAACGTCTACTCACATTACCATCATCTTGGAATCGTTGCCAAAGCCTGGAGATGACACTCTGGGCGATTCCAAGTTCCTCGGATACTCCCAGCTGGGTACGTCCACATTTCAGTCGTCCGATGATTCTGCCACGTAAAAAATTATCCAAATGCTTCCTTTGTGCCATAACTATGCGGTTATTGCACTGAAAGGCTTTTAAAGCGCTTGTGAACAATTTTACTTCTTTGCTACCATTCTTTATATACCCCTCTCTTACACTCTCGTCATTGTGACGTACTACCAGCGTCATCTAATGGTTTCCTGTAATTTGCATATTCTTCTTCAGGATTTGTGTGATAATTCTACAGGTGAAGTTTTAATTTTAGAGTTTGATTTCCATGTGTTTCTGAATTATCCTTAATTTATGGACATGAGTGTATATTAAATATTTAACGCTGGCGATTTTTTTTTTTTTAAATACAGAACACAAATTGAAAAACATAACTATTTTGGATAAATCTTGTAGCAATCTTAAATTATAGATCTATTAATTATGTAATAAGAGAGGTCGAAAATTCGGCTCAATAATATTAATTTTGTATTGTTTGTGTATTAATTTGTAATTTTACTTTCTTTTTTCCCAATAATATTTAATCGATTTTGTTTAAATATTGTATTTCAGCTGTGGAATTCGCTTTCAATGAGGTAAACCGGTTTCGAATCCCAGCGATGACTGCTCGACATGAATTCCGCCCCGTCTCACATCCCCAGTAGAATACGGATCATGAGTTTGAGTACTCTTGCCGTCAGGTTGATTATAGGATATTTTCGTCGTTATCCTCTCCGTGAAAGGCAAATTTGGGTTAGTTAAATCAAAAAGTACGAAGGCAAATTTCTCCCAACACATGATCTTGGAGTTTCCCTGTCTTCTGGATTGGGTTTAAAATTATAAGACAATGCAGTTGGACATTAGTAATCGTAAGCCCAAAAATTAGGTTGGCTGTTCAACTACGGTTATAGATTATTTATTTATTTTTTTGTCCTTTAAAATTACATACTTTAAAATAATGTGAACTTTTCGCTTTAATCTCAAAATTATGTCTATTATGAAATTAAAAAATAATAATAATAATAATGTGCGTAGATTTATCTGCGGATAAACGTGCCTTACTGTTAAGATCCAAAATATTTTGGATGCCAAAATTTTTGGCCTTTTCAAAATTAAAATGTAAAAAATAATATTGTGTTTAAAATTATCTATGGATAAATAGATTTTAACAATTTGCATTTTTTTTTTATTTCACCTAAATAGTTCCAATAGATATAGCAAAATAATCAAAGAGTAAAACATGTGTGAAATTCCATGGAAAATTCTTTTCTATTTGGGGCAGAGCAGGAACCGATAGTCAGATGAAGTTTTTATATACATAGTTAGGTCCACCTTGTTTTCACAGTTCATTAATTTCAAATCAGTTATGTTCAGAATAGCGGCTTTGTACAAGGTAAATTCATCTGCACATGCATGCAAACAGTCATATTTATTTATAATGATTAAATTTAGAAAGTCAATTATTAAATAGATTAAAAAAACACTGACATTACTACGACTTTAAACATAAAAATAGAATCTTCCAGAAAATTTGGCTGTAATGGTTTTTAACATTTTAACAGAGTTTGTGCGAACCAGGAAAAAATTATAAACTGGTAACAATTCTTAATATAGAAGTATAATACTTTTATATATATTCTCAATATTAGTTTTCATTGTTGAAATAATTTCTTTTAACTGCAACCTTCGGATCTACAGACATTTACTTAGAGGAAATAAAATACTCTGGTAGCTACAAACATAATAATAAGAAAACTTACAATTAATATTACTACCACTTTTTAATTTTTTCCGGTTCGTATGAACCATGTAATATCATGTAGTTTGATTTAATGGGTATGAAGCGGTTTCTTGTCTGCTACTGAATTTGTTTGTGAAAAAAATAATGAATAAAATGATATGAATTGTAAGTTTTATAAAAAATAAAGTATTTATAAACTTAAACTGCTTTAAGAGAAACACATTTCTTCTAGAAATATGTCTTTTTATTTGAATTCGAAAGTTCGATGAGAAAATTTGATGAAATTTTTTTTATCAATGAATATGAATTTTTAAAATTTATTCAAATATATTACTGGATTTTTTTAAAAACATTTTGCTAAATTTTTTCATTGGCATTTTGCTTTAATATTTCCATTAAAATAACCAACTATTTAATAGGTTAAGGATTATTGTTTGGATATAAAAAACTTTTGGGAGCCATGCAACCTTTTAACGCAACTCCAGAGTTCCACATACTTTAGGGAACAGCGTGTTTAATTTATTCATTTGTGTTATCTGTCATTTTTAACTAAACGAAATCATTAGTTTTCTTATTTTTGCCATTGAAAATAACCCGAGATTAAAGGAAAATATTTCAATGCATAATAATATTTTACTGCCTATGGAAATCATGGCGTTTTTCTTTCCCTAACCAATGTTGCTTCCTGAACAAATTGTGACATCATTACAGTGCTCTAAATCCTCTCAGTTTTAGATTACCAATTAAAAGCTGTTTTTGATATTTATAAACATAAGTGTTTCTACGAAAGTCAAAAATATTTTATTTATTTATTCGCAGAACCACCCTGAATTAAAACTCTTGTTTTCTCGTATCTTAACTCCATAATGAAAATTACTTTCTCCGAAACTTACTTATTAAAAATGACGAAACATTAATTTAACGAGATGCTGACAGTTTTAATTTTTCCTTTTAGAGTGAAGAGTTTTGTAAATAACGCTGCCGCTTAATTTAATGAATATTAATGCAAAGGATAAAAATGTGGATGCTTCTTAATATTCAAGTGTCATTACAAAGTGTTGCGTCTGTTTACTGTTACAAAAATACAAAAGGAAAAGGTGATCATATTGAGCTCAATATTATACGGACGCTTTGTCACTAAATTAAATTAAACTATTTGATAGAATTAACGAGTCACTTATCTTATTAAAGATAAATTATTTAACTTTGTCAACTTTTTAAACGGATTAGCAAAAGTTGATTAGTTTATGGAAGTTGTAGAGAACTAAGTAAAATTTTAACGTAATGAATTTAATTTATAGAAAAGTATAATGAAGTTGATTTTTGAGAAAATAAAAAGAAGATGTTATATTATTGCAAATAGCTCCAAATGCATAGAACTTGTTATAATGATTATGTATTTCGTAGTTTTCAAATTATGAATTTCTTATTTCAAGGAATGAATTTACAATTCTAACTCAGATATAAGTTTGAGCGCAGCTCACATTGAAATACGAAGCAAATTGGAAGAGACAGACAAATTAGTCCACTAATTCATTACGTATTTATTTCATATATGCATAATTCATATATACATAATTCATGTATATATAATTCATATATACATAACTTATATATACAGAATTCATTTGTTACATGATATATTTCCATTTTTTTATTGTAAGGTTTAAAAAAAATTTCTTTTTGTCTATATTATTTACCACATTTAACTCAGCCTAACTTGGGTGACATAAAGCTACAATTATTTTGAAATTTTATTAACATGTGTCAATTAATCACATTCGAGAGTCCGAATTCGCGTCACTGCTGTAGAGACGTCGTGCAAAGAAACCAAATAATAGAGCGATTTCACACTGTAACGTAACATTCTCTCTGTTCAAATTCGCAACATCTGCGCGACGCATTTATTTCAAAACAACCTTGATTATCTACTGAGTTTGCGCAGGACCTACATATAGTGAGTGTGGGGACACTGAGCGAGAGTGTAAAATCCTTCTAAAGTCGTTGTTTCCACTCACTATTAAAGTATCTTACCTAAGAAAAAATGGGTTATACATTTTAACGCTCTAGCGCACTGACAAGATAAGCAGAGCTTAGTGCTGTTTAGTAGTCTAAGTTAATGTTGTTACCTTGTTTCCAAAATAGGAAAAATGGAATTGTATAAACATTGAAAGTGTCAGAGATCACACAACACCATGTATCAACATAGTCTTCAAGAGGCTTACAGGGAATCTGTATAAAGACTCGATGAGGCTGGGAAATTTTTTGACAACCTCCATTTTCTCCGGATTTAACCCTTTGACGCATAATTTTTATTAAATATATCTTTATACCTTTTTTCATCATTCTGCATTAATTTAGTTCAAAATAAATGAACGTATTTATTATTTTAATAATTTATGATTATAAAATACAACATGAAACACCAGTGTCTTTTTCTGCGCTGAAGGTAAGATTTTCCAAACACAACTCACTTCTAAACTTTAATTTTTCAAATTTGCAGTTATTAAGACCTAAAAAAACAGTTATCGATCATCAATTACTTAAGTATTTCAGAATCAATTATTGATAAATTTGTTAATTTGAATGAAAAAAAAAGTTTTTTAAACTGCATTTTTGGATTTTATATATATTTTCATACAAATTTAATTTCGATAATCTAACAGATTTTTTCAGCTACTATTAGACTGTTTTTATAATTAAAATATACAAAAATACATTTTTGCTTATAATTAGTGAGTCAGAAAAATATATATAAAAGTGACATCGGTGTCGCATCAGCAACAAAACTTGAGCTCTTGTGAATATGACTTTATTCCTGAACCACTTTGTAATATTCGCTTCAGAACTATTCAAGACATTTTTTTTTCAGACCTTAAACCACTCCCTTCAGAAAATCAAGTGCTGCAAGTGTGATGCATTTTCCACATCGCTGACAATATGTCAGATATTTGAAATTCGATTTCCCAGGATCGATTTTTTTTTGCCATGTAAAAATATGTTCTTTAAAATGATTTAAAAATTTTATACCTTACAATTCAAAATATTTTTGACAGTTATTAAAAAAAAATAATAAATATTTAATTAAGGTTATTTTTTGCATGGAATTATCTTTGGACAAACGAATTTTATAATTAAGTGCAAAAGATTTTGAAATTCGCTTAAAAAGTTTTATATGAAAGTTTTATAAAAATTCAATAAAACTTAAAGTTTAAAAGTTAAAAATACGCAAATAGTAAAATTAACAATAAGGAGTCAAAACTTTGGACTGCTCTCCTGCTCTCCAACTATTTGGACCATATTTCTCAGATCGCGTTAACCCCCAATCTTTTGGAGGTACAGAAATCCGAATCCGTGAAAAAAAAAATGGTATTTTTATTCACAATAAGTACTTTTTTTTGTCTGGTTTCATAACTTAAAATGCCGCCTGCACTGACTAATTAGCATATCCAAGATGACTCCCTCGAGCCATTTAAAATGAGGCTTAGAACGTGAAGATCTGATCGTAAGATCAAAAGTTACTTACGGTGGTCTGTTTCTCTTTTTTTCTTCTTTGGTGCACTGTGCATTGTGTAGATGACTTTATTGAATGGCAATTAAAATTTAGCAACTCGTACTTTTTGCGCATTATTGTAAATAATCTGTTACAGCTCTTAAAATTGTAACAATCGTGAATTTAATTTAATTAAAATATGTTTTAATTAATTATATACTGACCTTAGAAATTTTGAATCTTGTAAAAAAAATTAGCTAACTAATTAATTGCAATTAAAGTAACTTATATTTTTTAATCAATTTGATATAGTGAATCTGTTATTTTATGACAATTGTTTGCTGAAAAGTTTATGAAACATTATAAATTATTGTGTTTCTTCTTAATTATAAATCATAGGTTTTTTTAAAATATTTTCAAGTTTTTAATTACAATTGCATTTTTAAATTTTAATAAAATTACGAAAATAAAGTTACTTGAATTTGCAATAAAAGTATTTTTTAAACTTCAGCATCTTTTTTTTTTTGCGCAAAATAACTTTTTTCCTACAATTAATAAAGAGGAAAAGTTATTATTTCAGTTATAGTTTATAAAATTTCTTAGTTTCATTGTTATAATTTTTTAAATCATATTAGTAAGTAATATTTTGAAAGTTTAAATTCTCGTTCAAAGTATAAAATAAGCTGTAAAAATGTTACTGCAACATATTTTTTTAATTTAAACTAAAAATTAATTGCAATTTAAAATATCCCAATTACTATGAAAAAATATTTACTAATACAACTATTAAAAAAAATTTTTTATGCATTTTTGTAACTATCTTTTGAAGTTATATATTTTTAATTTATAATCCAAATTATCTCGTTTTATAAATATTTTTCCTTGGTTATTTCAATTTTAACTTTAAAACGTCTACTAGAGATAAAACCAAATATATAATATTTTTAAATTTCCCATTGCTGTTCTAGACTAAGGCAATATTTTTTATTCATTGTCTAGAACAGCTGCCGATGAAATCTCATATTCTAAACATTACTAAAATATTTGAAAGACGTATAATAGATTTTTTTTCATTTACTTTTGCTTTTTCAAGATAAATGACAGCGGCTACCTAATCCCTATATATATATATACCTATGGTCCATAGATTATTTCTATCGATTATTTTTTCTATAGGTTATTTTTGGACAAAAGAGCTTTGATTTAAAGATACATATAGTTTATATGAATAGTCATGGATTAGACGACTAAAAAATGCTGGCATTATTGTTTAGTAAATGCAAAAGCATTTTTTCCTAACATTGATTAAAATGTTGCATTATGCTGTTTTTTTTTTTCAATTTTTCTTTTTTAAAGATTTTTTTTTAAAATTTTTTAAGTTATGAAGTAAGTAAAACATGACCGCTAGCATGCTAAAATATTGCCTAGATTATTTTAAGTAGTATCCTTTAAAATAAATTTTTTTAGACTCTTAACTTTTATAGGCAGCGTTTATTAAAAAGTACATTAATAAATATGTTCTTCTGTGAATTTGTTTCCTTCAATTTTATGTAACACAATCTGAAAATATTGCGTACGGTTAATTTTTTACAAAATTTAGAAATCAATTATTTTTGGTTACAAAATCCTCGAGTTATTCATATGCGTAGTATATTTTATTATGTAAAACCTTAACTTGCTTCAAAATTTATAAAGGTGGAAAAATTCAACTTTTTTCAAGATTTTAGATATAGGTGGACATTTTCCAGATTCATTAGACAGGACTAAAAAATAATACATATTTGAAGCAGAAAATATAAAGTTTCTAAAGAAAAATTATAAAATAAATATGGGTGGAAAGATACTAGAAGGACATGGGAAGCCAAGAGAGGTAATTCAAAGCACGGTGCATTTCTAGGAAATAGGGGGGGAAATGTTGTGCAAATCATGCCATTAATTAGGAAACAAGTATTAAGATAAAAAAACATAAAATTCCAGAGAATCAAGACAAACAGTTGTGGAAAGAAATTTTACATTATCGAAATTAAATATTTCTTCGATGTTTCACTAATTTAAGAGAATAGATGGTTCATCGATCTCTTCAAACTCAAAAATTTGAAATTGTAAATAAAAAAATTCACCTCTTCCCCATTTTTATGCTATTTCTGTTGAATGACGTTTCCTTAGTTCTAATGAAATTTAAATCAACTAGTGGGCTTCTACCCCTGTTTGATAACACTTCCCAATCCCCGAAAATTGCTATTCATTCGTATACGGTTTACTATGCAAACCGTGCTCGCAAGAAAGTTTAATTGATTTGAAATACATTCGAGTGTGAAACTTAAGAATTCAAATCAATTATTAAACTAATAAAAACTAATTCCTTATTAAATATATAAAATTTTTAGTCAATAACAAGTCATTAAAAAATTTCAAATTGAAACAAATGACACGCAATAAAGAAACTTTGTTGATTTAAACGACTCACTTGTAGGCTTTAAATTATTCCAACTTATAGCTCAGTTTGCTTCAGCTTTCCGTTGCTCTCCCGAGAAAAAAAAATTTTTTTTTTCATTCCGAAATTAGTAAACTTGTACGTTTACGCTTTTACGACAGCTCAAACGCTTGGAATTTCAATTCCGTGCTGCAGAGCCGTGAGGGCTCAGAGGATAGAGCGTTCGCATTCCAATTAGATGAACGGGGTTCGTATCCCAGCGTTGGCTGGTAGATACGAACTTCAAATCCTGCTCGCACCGAAAATAATGCTGGCGTGAAATATCCTCTGTGCTAGGCGGATTATGGGTTATAGTTTCTTTACCGTGAAGCTAACCGTGGAAGGTTCTCGTAGTCTCCCTCTTTATGTAACGCAAATTGGGGTTAGTTTCATCAAAAAGTCCTCCACGAAGGCAAATTTCTCCCTACACTTGAGCGAGGAACAGGAAAGCGCTTAAAACATCTAAAAGGGAAAAATTGACCAAATATAAAAGTGTCAAAAATACAGTTAAAAAACGCATAAGGAGTCGGGTCATGTATAAGATCCGATGGTAAAAATGAGAAAAATCACATGAAAACATATAAGATCTGAAATAAGATTAAAAAAATAATTTAAATATTCTACTAAAATTTCAAAAGTTTAAGTGCCCCTTAGGCTAATTAGGGTTATTTCAAGCAAAAAGTTTTCCAGAGAAGTTAATCTGTCTTTAATGATTAATCCACAAGTTCCTTTGTCTCAGTATAGGAAATTAATAGTGCGTTAAAAGCAACGTTAATTAAAACTAATACAAAATTACATCATCACAGTTGTTAACCCTTTAACTTAAAGATTTTTCCCTTTTTAACGTGATAAACAATGAAACAACAACATCAAAATTAAAGTTAAGAAAACATTTTTTCCCTTCCAATAAATGTAGGTATGTTGTATATTGCTAAAAAGTATTAAAGTGTCATTCCTAAAGAGAAAAAAGAATTCTTGCTTGAAGAAAAATACGGAAAACCATTCACATGTTTCGTATTCTGCTTTACAAAATACGGAAAAAAAACTTCCCATGCAAGTACTCTTCAAAAGAACTGTCTAAGCTAAAGCTTCTTTGAGATTGCAATAACGTGAACTTAAAATTGCATAATTTCTCAAGTCATTCCGAATTCTGTTGCAGACATGGCATTTCTTATTCGTTCAGTGCGATTTGGAAACAAATTTCATTCTATAAATGTTGTCTTGTAAGTTTTTTTGTGCGTAAACTAAAAATAGTGTAAATTTATATACTAGTCTAATTTTTTTAGAAGCAATTTTTGTAGTATTTTCAAAGGTTTTAAATCTTGTTTTGGTTGAAAAATCCTTCTGAGAATTTTAAAAATTTATTGAAATACTTTTTGAACGAGGAATTTGTTTTAAATTTTATTTATTTGATAGTGTAAAGTTATCTACTGCTCAGAACATATGAACATATTTGCAATATTCTTTGCATTAATGAACATTAAATATTGCAAGTGAGGCATTTTTCAGGTATGTTATTTTGAATTTCTGGAATCAATTGTACATTTTGCTAATATTAATTAGCTAATAGGTCATGCAAAAATAATTTTAGAAAATTTATTTACTATAAATATTAATGTAGTTCAAAGACTTGAGGAAGATCAAGGCTGGAATTTCTTCATTTAAGTACGGGATGGTTAAAATAAAAGTTACCCTATGCAGACCCGGTAGAACCCGTTGTATTTTTTTATTTATTTTTATTTTTTATTTTATCACCGACATTGAACACCTGACCAATTCTGAGTTTACGACAGTCGATGTTCTACTCTATAGCCTTGTAATTTTTAACCTAATACAGAAAACAAGGGACCTACTAAAAGAAAAATGTAATCGTGCTAGTTACAGAATTAAGGTACTTCTCGCTATTTGCCTCTGATTTATTTTGGCTTTTTGCCAAGATGAATAGAGCAGCAGATGGCGTTAATCTGTAATCTTAAAATGAAAGTCTTGAGACGAATAAAAGGGAAACACAAAATTAGATAGAAAAAAATTGGTTGGAATTTCAATGGATTTTTATTTCTTAGCAAAGTCGAACGAATAAACTAAGATGGCTGGGTAGTTCAAAAGGGAAGATGAAAGTTACTACAAGGCAAAAGCGTGTCTTTTTTTTATATATCGCCTTATATGCAGTTGTGATGATGCTGTCACAAAACCCTCAGTGTTCACTCTTTGGCCTTCGTCTAAATCTATAATATTACTTTTATGACTTTGCCTTGAACTTAACTCATTAACTGTGACCGCGAGACTTACTAAACCAGTTGCTCACATTTGGAGGAAGAGTGTGAACATTTTTTTAAAGATTTGATATCCATTTCCGCGTTCTCAGAAAATAAAGGTTCTTCTCTATTATTTTAATTATTTATGTGTTACTAAATCTTGCATTTATACAGTTTTTATAATTTGAATATATTGGTCATTTTCATATCCATTTTGCACAGAAGGAGACACGTCTTCCCTTTGAAGTTCAAGATGATGTTTCGTTAGATCCAGTGCCTCTTCCAAAAAAAAAGGCAATATGAAGATATGTTGGAAAAAAATAGATTCAGAATATGTTCTGCATTTTCTTCGAATTCCAGAATGGATGGAGCATATGGATGGAGCATATGGAATCCTGACCAACGAATTGAAGTTTTCGATACGTATCGGCCGAAAGCAGCCACAATCACAGTAGGTTTTTGCTTTGGGGAAATTTTTTTTAGAAAATGTGTACTTTCTGCTTATTTACAGAAATAAATTTACATTCGGAAACACATGGTATCTCTTATGATAACATGCCCCGCTGGCATGCGATTTCAATTATTCATATATAATTTTTTTTAAGGATACAATTTTTCTTTAAAAAAAATAAAACATCCTAATTTTTCATCTTTGGCATTAAACATATTAAAGTGCATTTTAAATTTGCAATTTGTCCATTTCCTTTAAAATTTAAAAACTATACGCAATAAATCTATTTGTCTAAATACATTTGCAAATAGAAAGAAAAATGTAAGGAATCCATAAAAAGGAAGATACGCATAAAACCACTTTAGATTTCTAATACCTAACCAAATTTTTTTTTAAATTGTTGCTTCAGTTATCTATGTGGTTGTTCGGAAATTTGGGAATAAAAATAAAAGTTTTTTAAAAGCTCGCGTTTCTTTCTTTTTATTTCGGGCAACTAAGAGGCGCTTCTTTTTATTCTCATCAAAGCCAGAAAGTACAAAACTTTCGCAAACATTTTAAAGATTAAAGTGCTAGGAAAACGCCAGAAAAAATATAAAGTGCTCCTTCTCAAAAATTTAAAAGTTATATAAATATTTTTTGAAGACTTGCAGAAAAAGGTGAGGTTTTAAATTCTAATTCATGACCAAGAAAAACAATTTCGAACCAGCATGCTTGTCTAGTCTTATAGTAAAAAGTGAAATATAATTTTTTGTCAATTTTTTTTCAAAATGAGTTATTATAGTAACGCTATTTAATGTTTCTTTGTAAAACCATAATCTATGATGCAATATTAAAAAAATTCACCATAATTGTTAAGATTATTTCATTTTATTATTTTAGTTTGTCATTTTTTAATATTACAATTCTAAAAATTGTTTATTTAAATTCCATTAAAATTTTTAAAAAAAATTAATGTTGTTTTAGGAAGATTTAAATTTTAAAGGAAGTAATATTGTATATCTTCAATAAGACTAAAAATATAATGCTTCAGTATTAAATATTTAACATTTATTTCGACTTAAAATTCCCATACTTTAAATTGCTTCTTGCATTGCTTGTTATCGTCGTTTAGCAAAGTCTAAAAAATTGTAAAATTTATTATTTTTCTGAATTTCAATTTATAAAATTTCTAAAATTTTTATTTTTATATTTGTTATTTTTTTGTAAAAAAAGTCAATCATAAAGTAAAATATATAGTGGCACTAATACTTTCGATAGAAAGAAAATTAAGTAGTAAAATATGTATGTTCCAAATTTTATAAATAATGCATAGGTATGACGGAGTTAAGATCTGAAACATTTTTTTTAATACAAAGTTCCACCTAATTAATATTTCTTCATTTCCTTACTCATTTATTTATTCAATTCAGTTAATTTTATTTCATTCTATTTAACATTTTTTTTAAAAATTAAACTTTTTTATAGTCAAGTCCATTTATATAAACGAGGTTAAACTTAATTATCTGTCCTTGGGTCTATATTATAAGAGAAAAAAATGTCAGCTAGATTTGTATTTTTATGGTAATGATTACGGGCGCAAAGCTATCTATATAGTCAGGGATAGGAACATTTTTTACCGGTCACTAATCGTAATCTAATAGTTTAATATTAGCTTAAATTCTTTCTGTAAACCAATTTCCCGCTAGTTACAAATACTTTCCTTGTCTTAAAAAATAAGTAGGTCAATGACAACTTCAATTTCTTCACTGACTTCTTCCTTTACTACAAAGATCATTTCGCAAAAAAATCTAAGAATTCACAGCAAATTACTTGAATTCTAATATCAGTAAAGTACAGTGTGCAAAATTAAAAAGCAAATGAAAAAACACTTTGATCCAATTATCAACTTTTCATCTAATGATTAACTTTTGATCTAATGATCGGATCTTCACTCTCTGGGTTTCAAACCCAATGGTTTGGGAGGGTGATTTCGAATATACTTAATAAACAGTACAGACAATATTTAAAGTTAAGAAATCAGAGCAAAAACGCACTTAGACATTATTTTCCGACTGATTCGGATTTCTGATCTAAACAAATATGAGAATTAGCCCCAATATGTTTCCAATAGTTTGGTAAAAATTTTTTGAACACAATTATATGAATATACAAAGATAATTCCGTGCAAAATATAACATTTAGAATATATTTATTATTTTTCATTATTTTATATAATAATCATCGAAAAAATTTTTAAATGGCAAGATACTAAATTTGATGTATTACAATGTATTAGATGTATTACAATGTATTAGATGTATTACAATGTATTAGATACTGTCAAGATACTAAATTTGAGCAAAATAACTAATAGTTCATGAGAAAACAAATTTTAAAAATATGGTTTTCTCATAATTCACTTTCTCAGGAACTATTCGACCAATGCTGATCAAATTTCGTGTATTTTTCGAAGTAAAATTTCGTTCCATAAAATTATATAAAAATTGTATAGCTTTCAAGTTAAACTTTGTTACTATTGTTAAGTAAAATAATAAAAAAATTATAAACATTTACCAAAAGTTATATTTTGCATTAAATTATTTTCAGATAAATGATATTTAAAATTGTGTGCAAAATTTTTTTTTTTAATTAACCTAAATTTTTTTAAGTTCTCGGGTATATAGCAAAACTTAAAATTAACAGTAAGGGGTCGAAACTACCGACAGTTCTCCTGACCAAACTATATGTCTCATATTTACCGGATTGCGGTTTCCCCCGCATATATTTTTTTCAGGGAAAGTGCGTTTCTGTTTCTTAATTTGTTCCTTAAAGTATCGTCTGCGCTAAATAATTAGCACATTTGAAATCAACCTCTTAAACCATTAAGAATGAGTATTAAAACGTGAGGATCCGATCATTAAATCAAAAGTTATTCAGGGTGATCCGTTTATTTTTGGCGCACAGTTTAGAATTTTTATTACATTTTATTACATGCGATATCTAAAGTCAGATTTATTCAATATCTATACAAATTATGTTTTTTTTTGTATTTTTTTTTTATATATATTTTTTTTTACTTAAAATGTATAACGGTACGGGCGAGTTATTCTGCTACATTTTCAAAGAGGCTTTTTAAAAAGGAAGGAACATTTCGTATCGATAACAGCCAACAATGCTTTTTTTTTCCCGTTCGAAATAGCTGTTCCATAAACACTCCATCCGCACTTACTTTCACTTTTGGCGACAGAAAAAAAATATGAAAGTAACTGAAAAAGCTATGTGGTTGCTTGTTAGTACCATTCTATTTACCACTCTTTTTTGGCAAAGAACCAAACGAGTTTTTTTCTTAGAATTTTGAGGAAAAAAGGTAAGAGTCCAACAAAAGAGTTGAAAAGGAAATGTATTAAATAATCATAAATTTGATTTGATTTACTTCGTTCCCACCAATAAAGACTTCATATATATATAGCATAATAAATAAATACAAAAAACACGATGAAAATTAAGAAAAACAATAAGTTCTATTTATTGCGCATAAGCTGCAAGCAAATAGAACTCATAAAATAAGTTCAGAATGTAGATAAAACAAGGGAGAAATTACAGAACAATGAAAAAAAGGGAAAAAAAAGAAAAATAATAATAAAAATAACAAAACCGGTACTATATTGATACAATGTTAGAAAGCACTCATTTTTGCGGATATAATCGTGTTGGCTGATGAAAAGATTATATTTTTTATTTTCTGGATTTTTTAAAAAAAATTGTGTCCTTTTTTCGGATTCCCCCCCCCCGGTTTTTTTTAAAAAAAAATTTATATTATTACTTTACTTTTTTTCACCTTTTTTCATTATTCTGTAATGTCTCCCTTGTTTTATCTACATTTTGAACTTTCCTGGCATTCAAGATTTGGTGAATTTCTATTTTATTTTTTTTCTTGAGCAAATGTAAGATATTAATAAATGTAACTAAATAAGTATACAAAAAAAATTTTAGAATATTTTGAAGACTTAAAATTTGAAGAAATTTTTTTTTGTCCGAATTGTCATGTTTCCAAAGAATCACCTATATATCAAATAAAGTGAATGACTCTTTGTTAATCTTGATCAGTTTTCAACTATCAACAAAAACTTCAATTGAGTTTCAACAATTTTAAATTCTAAAGTCTTAACTTCGTTATTTCAACGACTGTAATTCAATAATGGCTTAAATTATGAAGAAGGCTTTCAATAATCTCATAAAGATTTGGTAAATAAAGAAAATTGCACTGTATTTAGAATATTTTGAAGACTTAAAATTTGAAGAAAATTTTTTTTGTCCGAATTGTCATGTTTCCAAAGAATCACCTATATATCAAATAAAGTGAATGACTCTTTGTTAATCTTGATCAGTTTTCAACTATCAACAAAAACTTCAATTGAGTTTAAACAATTTTAAATTCTAAAGTCTTAACTTCGTTATTTCAACGACTGTAATTCAATAATGGCTTAAATTATGAAGAAGGCTTTCAATAATCTCATAAAGATTTGGTAAATAAAGAAAATTGCACTGTAAGATTATTCTCGTACAGATCAAATCGTTTAACAATTGAAGTGAAATAAATGACAAGAAGAACACCGTAAAATCAAATCCATTTCCTGGTTCCTCCTTTCGGTAGATATCCTTAACTGCGTTAGCTTGCAGAAGTATTTCTCTCGATGACCCCAAAAAAGAAGAAAAAAGAAGAAAAAAGTCAGACAATCATTTTCTGTCTCAAATATTGCATTTCCAATCATTGAATGGAAATATATTTTAGTTATGAACCACTTTTTTATAAAAATATATTTTTTGGTTTGGAATATAAGCTTCATTAAAGCACATAAAATATCTTGCTTGAAACATATATTTCAACTGTGCATCGCAAACAATTTAAGTGTATAAATTTTGTAAATAGATATTTATAATTATTTAGACCTATGTCTGTTTAAATAGAAACTAGACTTTATATCATTTTGTAGCAATCGTCGGGCATTCTGTTGTCGCATTTAGTATTCAGATTGTCATTCAATCGTTCAGTTTGCTTTATTTTTAATTTATAATCATACTTTTTTAAATAGGTTTGTTATTCGATGATAAATAAATGACTAGAAAAAATATGTTAATAATTTTACATTATTTAATAATGATCATCATTTATCTGTTCCATATAGCATTCAGATCGTCTTTCAGTGGTTCCATTGTTTCATTCAAGATTATATTATTTTAAAAAAAGAGATATTTATAAGTTTTTAAATTTATGTTTGAAGAAATAAGAACAGGGCCTTATATTATTTAGTAGTGATCAGTATTCAGCATCTAATATTCAGATCTTCATTATATTGTTAAGTTATTGAGCATCCCTTTTAATTTATAATGATACCTCTTATTGTTAACCGTTTAACAATAAAGAGTATCATCATGATATAACATCATTTAATAATCATCATTTATCTGTTGCAGCTAGCATTCAGAACGTCATTCAGTCTTTCCATTTCACATTCAAATCTGTATTTTATTTAACTAGTGAGAGTTTTAATTTATAACAATATTTTTTAAATAGGTTAATAATAAAATAAATAGGTTAAATAATAAATGTCTTAAAAAATAAGATATGGATTTAAAATTATTTAAATGTGATCGTCATGCAGTTGTTGCATTTTCGCATTCAGATCACCTTGAAGTTGTTCTGTTAGATGAAACATCAAACACCTCAGATTTCTACCACTCTCAGACACTTCTTCTAAGCGAGGATTCCAACAGCAACTACAGATTCAGAAACGGAGATTTTGCAATTTCCAGTGACATCTACTTGTTACTGAACATGAAGAAATTATTATTCGGGCAACACTTTTTAAGAGAAGTACGGAGCAGACAGCTGCGACACGCAGCTGTCTCCTCTGACCGCAAAACCTTAATAATTGTTTCAATATTGATGTCTCGTATGCTAAGAAGCAGCTGAAATATTGCTGCATCTTTTGCAACAAATCTTTCCAGTGCATTTGTCTTTTTGTATGATCCATGGGAAACTTTTTCGGAGTCCTTAAAACATTACACGAGCATGTTTTTGGCAACCTTGGACACCACACCTCCTTTTTTTTTTTTTTTTTTTGGAAATATAAACAAATCCTAAGCTTCCTCTCAAAGCTGACTATAAAAAGTTGTAACATCAGAGTTTTTTTACATCAGAGAGTAACCTAATTTTAGAACTAAATTCAATAAACGAAGTAATGTTGTATAAAAAAATAAATATTAATTTGCTGACCAAAAAGTTGTTGTTGCGAATATAGTACGCGATTTTTATTGATATTTTTAAAACATAATGGCCAACAATATTTCCTTTAATGTTGATATATATTATACGCACATCAATTTAAAGATATTATTTTTTTGAAAATTGCTTCATTAAAATGCTTACCAATGGAAGTAATATACATATATCTATATTTATCTATCTATCAGATGCTGCAGAGATTAATATATATATATATATATATATATATATATATATATATATATTATATATATATATATTATATATATATTTACATATATATATATATATATATATAAATATATATATATATATATATATATATGTATATATATATATATGTATATATATATATAAATATATATATATATATATATATATATACATATATATATATATATATATATATATATATATATATATATACATATATATATATATATATATATATATATATATATATATATATATATATATATATATATATATATATATATATATATATATATATATATATATACAGGGTGATTCTAAAAAGATGGGCAAAATTTTAGGAAGTGGTAGTACACACCCAAGCAAACAATTTTTATCAAAGAATGCATGGTCGGAAATAAAACACAAACCGCTAGAGGCGTCAAAGTTCATGTTCTTATATGAGACAAAAACACACAAAGAACGATGAAGTTAAGTTGTAAAAGCCAATTTAATGGCATGTGATTACAATAAGTGTTCAAAACAGTGGCCGGCAGCGGCTATGCACGCAGTACAACGGCGAAAGAAAGATAGGCAAGCATTATGAAACAAACCAGGCATATCACGAACTTTCCCTGCAGCGGTCGAAAGCTTGGCGACAAGTAACTCAGCGCAGTAACTCGCAACAGGAATGGAGCTTTCACGTTTTCATCAAACAACTTTCCAAATGCGCCAGCACCTTTGCGTTTTGTTTTCAACT